>JAVIAB010000108.1:44347105-44707105 GCA_032433765.1 Megaustenia siamemsis | reverse complement strand
GTAGATAGTTTGACTATCATGATTGCATCAGCAGAGCAATCAAGAGAAATTAAGGAATCGTTGAATTTAAATGTATACAAGTTATATGTACTCGACATGATCAACGAAACTAATTGAACAAATTGAAAATTAGTGATAGAATAAGATTTCAAATCTACACTGTAAATGTCTATAACAGGATGATTTGTTTTCATGTTGTCTCCTTTATGCTGTATTTAAGAGAACACATTTAGTTATGACATAGGTCCCAGAGCGAGTCATTACTGACGCTCTCGGGGAAGATAATGTTGAAAATAATCAGATTAACAGAAATAAGAACTACAATACTTTCTTCTAAAAGCATCTACAGTGAGTAATCCGCATGACTTACTTCTAACTTGATTGAATGTTTTCTCTACACAATTAGTTTTGACAGTTCAGGACAGTTCAGATGCGTATACTGTCGGTGCTATATTACACCTTATATCTTTTGACGTGTGCTGTGTTTGCTACCTTGGGGACTGCAACTACCTTTCTTTGTTTAGATATTCGATGAGATATTAAATCAAATGATTCCACTGGCACCGGCGCTTGAGCAATTATAGATTTTCATTCGTTTGCAGTGATACCTGGGCCTTCCAATAACCATAACCATAATTAGTTTTGAGTAGACAAACCGTTTACTACAGTAGCATTGCGGTAAGGTACTTATCATACTCTCATTTGTACCCTTTTCAATTTCTATGTGGATGAAAATGAGTTCCATTTTCTTCTTGCTTTGGCCTCTTTAAGAGCGTTCTCATTTCTCTCTTTAGCTGTCCTTTCACAACATTCTTCTGTAAGACCACAATTTTGTAAAGTAAAAAAAAAGTAAAGTACCCCCGTCACGAGAAGTGGCGTATAAGGAATATGGTGTTAGTGATCATAAATTTTACAGACCTCCAGCATATGATTTTTGGGGTAATGTGGTCGGTATTACGCCCGTGCCGCTTTACTTTCCAAGAAAAAAAGCTGGTACCTATTAAAGGCTGGGTGAACCGGAAGATGTCGGTTGGGGTCGAATCCTACCTCTTGTCATTTTTAGGCCAGTACACTAATCACTGTGCAATCGCGGTTCCCACCACATTTCTATGGCTTCCAGTAATGTTCTTGTCTGTAGTCCTATTGTCCATGATTCATATCCATACATTATCACTGGATGCCATGAAACTGAAGAACTCTTTTTTATCCTTCCGTTTGACAGTAATTGGTTGCGTGATATCTTTCTTATTCTTGGGAATGCAGCCCTTGTCTTTGTTATTCTTCACCTTACATTTGTTATACACCTACCATCCGAAGTTTATTGACCATTCGATGTGGATAAGAACAGCTAATTTTGCCTTGCCACATAAACGTAAACATAAAGCAAAACAAACCTACACGCCGGAGACCATTCGACGCTACATAGAAGTTAACTATTTCTTCCTTTGAGCGTTTAACTTTTAGCCAAGTTCTTCTCACCAGGATTCGAACCCGTACACCATGGCACCGCGCCTTGCCACGAGAAGCCGAACGCTTGGTACACTGTCACGCAGCTAACTAAAAAATTAGCTATTGTGAGCAGTGTCTTACACGAAGGCGTTCCCATGAATATAGCATAGGGTTACGATCACAGACCGGAAATAATTTGTACTTCTGTACTTTCCTATGAATGCAAGTATCTCCCAGTTGGGCTGCGCCATGCCGATTTCGGCCACCTTCGTTTCACTGCGTAATGCTCTACTCACGATTTGATTAGTGTGAACCGTCGTCACCATATTCTTTGTACGTGTCTAGTATCATCTTTGTATTAGTGAAATATAATTTCTCGTTGATTATCTAAAATTTCGTATATAATATGTTATATGTTAGATAAATATCAATATGTAGATTGATTCTTAAAACCGTGAAAGATTTTGTCTGTGAAGTCTCTTCCGTTGCATCGATAAAAAAAAAAAAAAAAAACTTCCGTACGGAAAGAGTTAATGTGCTAAACACACTCAGATGGAACTGAATTGAATGAATTCAAGGATAAATTCAAAGTGAATAAATGTAAATAATTATTAAATTCTAATGGATTATTATTCATCTGAACGCTAGTGGTAAGTGGACCAAAAAATTACTTCATTTTTGTTGTTGTTTTTTTTATTCCTGTTTACATGTTAAAGTTCATATTTTCACATCATATTTACAGACATTAATAAATATAACCTGGTTAGCGGGGTAGAGTTCTGCCCTACCAAAGGAGGAGTAAGACGTCTCCTTTCCTCCGCTAGTCTTCGGGACACCCCTGGGCAAGGAGGAGCTCCCGTTTAGTCCCCCCCCCCTAATCAGGGTTATGTGAAGCCATTGGAGCAGGTGGTGGATGGTGTTGTGGGAGCAGCCGACAAGTAGTGCCGGTTATGGTCCCCACACCGCGATGGCAGGCAGAGGATCTCATGTATAGAGACAATGGCTGCGATCTCCGACTAGTACAGTCACTGCCAAGAAGGAAAGGAATGGCAAACTACCTTCTTAAGTTGCCTGGAATAATCATGACAAATGACAACCTTCTATTTACAGCTAACGACGTTAATGGGGACTTCACAGCCACCTCGTCCGGTAGGGAGCGTCATGTGCTACAGGTGACACCCGATCGTCATCAAGCAACTGTATGCAAGATCAAAAAAAAAGAGACACTAGCAATAGGAACCTGGAACATTAGATCAGCATTCCAGGTTGGAAAACTAGAAAACATCAGTCAAGAAATGAAGAGAATGAAATTGAACATCTTGGGACTATGTGAAATGAGATGGACAGGAGCTGGATTATTAAACGCGACAGTGGAAATGTAATTTACTCTGGGGGAACCACACAAGAAAGAGGAGTAGGCATCATAATAGATAGAGAAAGAAGCAAAACAGTGAAAGGATTTTGGCCAGTATCAGACAGAATTATGCTAGTAAAATTGAGAGACAGACCAATGGATATCAACATAATTCAAGTTTATGCACCAACAAGTAATAGCGAAGAAGAAGACATTAACACTTTTTACGAGGAGCTAGAGGCAACCATGGAACAGTGTAAACCCCATGAAATAACTATTATATCAGGGGATTTCAATGCAAAGGTAGGAACAGCTAAAGTGCAAAATGTGACTGGGGGGCATGGCCTTGGAGAGACGAATGACAGAGGGGATAGATTGATAGATTGGGCAAAGACACATGAAATGATTATAGATAACACCTGGTTCAAACAACACCCTAGGCGACTATGGACATGGCAAAGCCCAGACCAAAAAGTACACAATCAAATTGATTTTATACTGGTACAGAGAAGATTCAGGAATGGACTAACATCTGTTAAAAAAAGGCAAGGAGCAGATTGCAATAGTGACCATGTACCAGTAGTTGGAAAGATAAGAATAAAACTGCGGAAGGCACAGAAATCACCAAATATAAAATTAGAACTAGATATGCTAAGAGTAGATAAACAGATGAGTGATAGTACAGCACGATAGTACAAAATAGATATAACGCTATTGAGAAAATACAGGACATCCAGGAGCAGTGGGAAATGTTCAAACAATCGATTCAACAAACATCAAAAGAAGTAATACCAGTGACTAAAAGAATCAACAAAAAGAAATGGATGACAGAAGAAATATTACATACAACTAATGGACGAAAGAAGAAAACATAAGAAAGAAGAACGGACATACAAAATATTGCACAAAGAGATCCAAAACAAGTGCAGTGAAGCAAAGGAAGGATGGTTAAAACAGAAATGTGAAGAAATGGAAAAACAACAAAAGAAAGACTCAAAATTTATGCACAATCAGTTAAATGAATTAACAGGAAGAAAAGAAGTCAAAGTTTCAGGATGTGTGAAATCAAAGGAAGGAAATATAATAATGGGACAGGAGAAGACAATGGAAAGATGGACAGAATATATCAGTCAACTCTATGATGATGAAAAACCAGAATTAAATAATTCAAATGAAGACACAGTACCACCAATAATGCAGAGTGAAGTGGAGGACGCAATTCAACACATGAAAAGAGGCAAAGCTCCAGGTCCTCACAATATAACAATCGAAGAGATAAATGCATTAGGAGAGCTGGGAGTACAAGTCATAACAAAATTACTCAATGACATATATAACACTGGACACATACCCGAAGATCTACTAAAATCTATCTTTGTAGCCATACCGAAGAAGTCAGGAGCTACTGATTGTGAAGACCATCGCACTATTAGTCTCATGAGCCATATGACTAAAATATTACTAAGAATAATCATGAGACGTGTAAGGAACCAAATAAAACCAGAAATAAGTGAGGAACGATGTGGATTTTAGGAAGGAAAGGACACCAATAATGCAATATACATATTAAGAACATTGATAGAAAGATCTATAGAGGTAAAGAAAGATCTTACTATGTGCTTTAAAGACTACACGAAAGCATTTGACAAAGTAAAACATGTGGAAATAATCAATATGCTGGAGAAATTAAACATTGATGGCAAGGATCTACGAATCATAAAAAACATGTACTGGCAACAGACAGCAGCTATACGAATTAACAACCAAACAGGACAATTCCAATATATAAAGCAAGGAGTCAGACAAGGCTATGTTCTGTCACCGGATTTGTTTTCACTTTACAACGAATATATTATGAGATCAATAGTAGACAAAAAAGGAATTGAAGTCAACGGTCACAACATAAATACTTTGCGATATGCAGATGACACAGTCTTAATAGCAGAGACAGATAATTACCCACAAGAAATGATAGACATAATAGTAAAAGAAAGCAACAAGAAAGATCTCAGTCTGAATAGTAAGAAAACAGAAGTAATGGTCATATCGAAGAAATAATCATCACCATCATGCAGAATAAAAATAAACAGGTCAAATTTGAAACACGTGCAATGCGTCAAATACTTGGGCACAATAATATCAGATGGAGGATGCACGGCAGAAATAAAAAGTAGTATAGCTTAGACCAAAATAGCAGTTCAGAAAATGAGAAACGTCTTTTGCAACATGTCTATGTCAATGAAAGTGAGAAAGCGAGGTCATTGGTGCTATAATAGAGCCAATTCTGACCTATGGATGCGAATCATGGACAGCAGGCAAACAAATTTTAAAAAGACGATTAGAAGCCACAGATTTCTCAGAAGAATGTTGAAAGTTCCCTGGACAGCTAAAAAGACCAATGAGGAAGTTCTCAAAGAGGCGAACACAAAAAGGGAGCTCTTAAAAAACATCAGAAAGAAACAATCAACATTTTTCGAGCACATCATGAGAAGAGGAAAGTTGGAATACTTGGTTACAACTGGCAAAATAAAAGGAAAGAGAGATCGCGGGCGACAAAGAGTGAAAATACTGGATAGCTTGGTGTCATTGCATGAAAAACAGTCAACAACAGAACTGATACGATGCACTGTAGATAGAAGATTGTGGAGGGACATGATCACCTACGCCAACCGGTATGGCACATGATGATGATGATGATAGGTTATTTTTCTTATCGATCTTGCATCTAGGGTCCAGGTCTGGCATTGGTAGCACAACGTTGGGATGAAGACATACAAATGATGGGTAAAATGGACCGTTAAAATTTATCAATTGGGATCACTTTTCCATCCCAATAAAGTCTTACCTTGTCAGCATATATTAAGCAAAATGTTACTAAATGACAAAATGCATAGGGAAAAACAAGTCACCCTTCCATTTACTGTTGTTGTGGAATGTAGAGTTACTCTTCGCATTACTGTCGTTGTAGATTGTAGAGTTAACCTTAGCGTTACTGTCGTAGATTGTAGTTATCCTTAGCTTTACTGTTAATGTAGATTGTTGAGTCACACCTCGCTTTACCGTCGTTGTAGATTGTAGAGTTAACATTCGCTTCAGTGTTGTTGTAGATTGTAGAGTTACTCTTCACGTTAGTGTTGTTTTAGATTGTAGAGGTACCCTTCACTTTAGTGTTGTTGTAGATTGTAGAGTTATCCCTTCACGTTAGTGTTGTTGTAGATTGTAGAGTTACCCTTCACGTTAATGGTGTTGTAGATTATAGAGTTACCCTTCACTTAAGTGTTGTTGTAGATTGTAGATTTATCCCTTCACGTTAGTGTTGTTGTAGATTGTAGAGGTACCTTTCATTTTAGTGTTGTTGTAGATTGTAGTTACCCTTCACGTTAGTGTTGTAGATTGTAGAGTTACCCTTCACGTTAGTGTTGTTGTAGATTATAGAGTTACCTTTCATGTTAGTGTTGTTGTAGATTGTAGAGTTACCCTTCACGTTAGTGTTGTTGTAGATTGTAGAGTTACCCTTCACGTTAGTGTTGTTGTAGATTGTAGAGTTACCCTTCACGTTAGTGTTGTTGTAGATTGTAGAGTTACCCTTCACGTTAGTGTTGTTGTAGATTGTAGAGTTACCCTTCACGTTAGTTTTGTTGTAGATTGTAGAGGTACTCTTCATTTTAGTGTTGTTGTAGATTGTAAAGGTACTCTTCATTTTAGTGTTGTTGTAGATTGTAGAGGAACCCTTCATTTTAGTGTTGTTGCGAAATGTGGATTTTAGGGTCTCCATGTTTTCATTGGTACACCTCGGGGGCTGAATGGTCTAGAGATACGACGTGAACCCTAGGACAGAAAGGATCCAGGTTCAAAGCCTACATATCAGAAGTAGTGGTGATTGTTAATAAGTAGGACAAATTAGTCCGTGCTTTCTTTATACATTTACCATTCCTTGATAGACAATGTTGTGTGCTGTCACCAGATTTGTTTTTATATTTATAGTGAGATTATTTTAAGATACATAAGGGACATGCCTGGAATAACAATTGGAGGTTATAATATAAATAATCTAAGGTATGCTGATGATACAGTCTTAATCGCTAAGAGTGAAAATGAGTTACAAGAAATGTTGGACATTATAGTGAAAGAAAGCAAAAATAAAGGACTCAGCCTTAATAGCAAAAAGACAGAGGTAATGGTAACAGCAAAGAAAAAGACATCACGTCAGTGCAAAATAAAGACAAGTGGAACAATATTAAAACAGGTAAATGAATTTAAATATTTGGGAACTTTGTTAGCCTCAGACGGAAGATGTACAAAAGAGGTGAGATGCAGAATGGCTCAGGCAAATGCAGCTTTCCAAAAAATGAGGAAGATACAATGCAATCCATTTTTGACAATAGAAACAAGAAAAAGAGTTCTTAAATGTTACGTAGAGCCAATTTTAACATATGGATGCGAATCATGGACAATGGCACAACAGACAAGAAAATCACTGGAGCCTGTAGAAATGTGGTTTTACAGAAGAATGTTGAGAGTACCATGGACAGCTAAGAAGAGTAAAGAAGATGTTCTGAGAGTAGTCACAGCAAAAAGAGAGCTAATTTTCAATATTAGGAAGAAACAATCATCATTTTTGGCCATGTAATGAGAAGAGAACAACTGGAATATATTGGTAACAACTGGAAAAATTGAGGGACGAAGAGATAGAGGAAAGCAAAGAGAAAAAATAACAGACAGCTTAAGAGAATGGCTTGGCAGAAGGTCAACAGCAGAAATGATAAATAGCTGCCGAGATCGAAAGTTGTGGAGAGACATGATCACCTACGCTAGTAGGCCCGGTACTTGATGATGATGATGATTCCCTGATCGGCTAGGGAGGGAGATGCTATGTCTAACCCTATCGGATAACGGAAATTAACGGGAGCTTCCATGTGCGCTCGCGCACGTTAAAGAACCCTTAATAGTTACAATCGTAATGAGCAGGCCTTAAATGTTACAGCTTGTCAGCAGAAGCCAACCCATACAGTGGATCCTAGGCTGTGCTACGGAGCTCGTGCACGCGACCCAGTTGTGCCAGGGCAGTATAGTTGGCGTCTTATTTATATGTCTTCATACGACAACTTCTAACTGTTTTTACCAGACATAGATCACACATATAAAACAGCACAACGTGTTAAAACAATGTCTTAACGTAGTCAGCAATCACTGACGATGAATCATTTGTATTCAAATGTATTAATCATTGATTTGCTTAGGCACATGATGAATAGCGGTGTACGTACATTATAAATATTGTTCTTTATTGAGATTAACTCTCTAGGCAAACTCATGTCTTTATGGAACTATCGTTAGTACTTATCGGCTGTGACAATTAACATTACATCTTATTTTGTCAACCGTCTTGCGTTACACTTATGTTATATTTAATCTGTTTACTTTTGATCTCTAAGGCACAAAACTTATGGATTTTACTTGAAAACATTTCACTACTAAAGTTATGTCATGACTGTCTCCAGCTTAATCATTTTGGACTGTTCTCTAAGTTTATAATTCTACTTGTTTTATTACGACTTCTCTGATTCTAATTGTTTGCTCTGCCTGCGCTCTTCACTTAACTTTTTCTAAATAACTTAACTTGTGGAAGGTTCCCCACTTCTACCGTCAGGCAGTTTTCTGCAGAAGACGGGCTAAGCTCGTCCTATTTATATTTCTGATTCTACTTCTCAATCTCTACCTCAACTTACTTCTAATCTTGGACTTACTCTAGATCTTGTACATAAAGCTAAATATTTCAGTCTCATTTGCATTAGCTCTTCGCTTAGTCATTGTGCGGTTATCTCGAGGCTAATAAAATTCCACGAGGTAGAACCCTATTTGACCTATGTGTCAAAATTGCTAAAACAACCCGACATCTTGACGCCTAGTTAACCGTTAGTCTTAAAAACAACGCAACCTCTGTCATAAACTTGGCCTGTTCCCGAGTTGATTGTCAACCTAATTTCTGACCAAGGCCATCCACACCTTTCCAATAAAGCTGGGAAATTTTCATCGGCGATGCTATTCTGTCTGTGTCTGAAAATGTACGCTTTTTTTTACATGTAACTAGGAGTAAACAACTTAAACTATCCTAAATTAAGCTGTCTCCCTATCACAACTTAAGCTATCCTAAATTAAGCTGTCTCCCTATCTCCCATTTCTGATCTATGCTATCACACTCTATATACTGTTACACAGGACTCTCATCGTATTTTCTCGAGATTCTCGATGGGGATATCGACGAACCTATGGATACGTCCGGTGTGCAATAATGATCCGTACAACAAACAAACAAACAAACAAACATATTTCTGGTGGAAAGCGGCACTGTTCTCGCTTCTCGGAAGTCTTTCCTGTCTCATTTGAAGAAAAAGTACATATCTCTTTCATCATCATCATTGAGTGCCGTCTCCGCATCGAAGGTTGGCTACTATAGAGCGCCATTCCACTCTGCCTCTTGCTTTGATTGTGCAGATTGTCATAGGTTGACTTGTCCATCTTTTGATGTTACTCGTTCATGTTAGTCTTGGTCTGCCTCTGTCTCTTTTACATTGTATTTTCCCTTCCAATATTACTTTTAGTAGGCTGTTGTGTCTTTTAACATGGCCCAAAAATTTCATTTGTCCTGCTCTAATTGTATTTAGTAGTTCTCTTTTTATTTTCAGTTGTTTTAAAACTTCCTCGTTTGTTTTCTTTTCTTTCCATCCAATTCTACCTATTCTTCTATAAATCCACATTTAAAAGACTTCTATTTTCTGTTCTGTTTTCTGGTCTAATGCCCATGTTTCTGCACCATACAGGAATATTGAGAAGATTTAACATTTTGCTATTCTTAGTTTTAGCCCTGGTGTTATTTGTTTTGATGTTAGTATATTTTTTATGGCATTGACATTAATTACTTTTTGCCATACCTATTCTTTTATTTATTTCAGTTGAACATTTTGCAACACTGGCTATAGTATGTCCCAGGTAGTTGTAGTTCTGAACTGTCTCTAGATGTATTCCTTCCACTTTGATATTTAATTGTAGGTCTTGGGAATTTTCTTTGTTTATGATCATAGTTTTAGTCTTTTTGATATTCATATATAGTACATATTTTTTGCTTGTCATGTTTATTAAATTAAGTAATTGTTGTAGATCTTTAGGATTTTCTGCTAGTAGTATAGTATCATCAGCATATCTTAGGTTATTGATTATCTTCCCATTAATGTTTAGGCTTGGCATCTCTTTAAAATGACAATATTTATATTATGTTACTCTTTAATCTATAAGATCAACCCTCTTAATTTAATGGTAGACTCTATCAGTTACAATTGATCTCTTAATGGCGCACTTATCCTAGGTTAACTGATATTAATACTGAAATTATCATCCCATGTAACAAGATGAAAACAGCTACAAATAATCGTTGCAACTATCAATAACCTTATGCTACGAAAATAACAGAACAAGAGGACGACCTTGAAAAAATATAGCGGGAATAGTAAAATATTCATCAAGGTCACAGCAGGTGAGGCCATTGAAAGGACATAAGACAAAAAAATTGCTTTCCTTGGTGCTGAATAGCAAAAGTGCATGAACGAAGAACTGTTATTATCCATGTTTGTATACCGCTCTTCAACATAAAACATGTTAACAGCTTCCCTTATCAGACATACTGATAATATTCATATTATACTTTTGAATCTCATTTTTTTCTTGCATTCAGACAAACTGTTTTTACTTGCTTGCGTTCGCCCGATGACTAAAGTATTCTAGAGTATTCGTAGACTGTAGAATTCCTCTTCGTCACCCGTCCTTAAAGGGACGTTAAGTGGACGTGTCTGCGTTGTGTTGTGGTTTGCAATATAACTGTTATATTTGCGCCTTTCGGCCTAACACATCCGACTTCCGTACGACATTTGTGAGTACCGGGTTGTTAACTCATCAGGTTAAAATTATCTTTCTTGTATGCAGACAGACTTAAAATTTACAAGACCTGCTATTCAATGTAAATAGATTTTTTCTTACTTTGTCATTACATTCAGGTAACACTTTTACTATCTATCTCCTAATATCATTCTTCAATAAGTAATAACGACTTCTTATAATACTTTATTGATAAAAACGTAATTTATGTTATTAGCAAATTGGCCCCTATGTTGCCTTTTCACTTTTGTGCTTTAATCATATTCCTCTACACGTGCTCATTAACACGAGTGTCAAATAGGTGTGTACCTCTTATTAAATATATTAGTCACATGTATCTATTATTGTCATTTTATATTAGTTTGTGACATAATGCACGGGGCCCCAGGTGTGCAGCGAACTGGTAATACTTTACTTTCTGTCGTCATCATGGTCACTAAACCAGAACCTTACTCCCCGAGCCACAAAACCGAACACATTCACCAGCAAGTGGCTGGTCCAGGACAGTATGTGGGTGTATATAGGACGGGGTAGTCAAGTCCGCTCTTTTACAAATGCATCAGAGTCAAACGTACCGCAAGGTGAAATATGCGCACCGGCTTTGCGACCTAACGCAATTCATGGCTCTACATAGTGAGCATCGAAGAAGATACTCGTCAAATATCCAGAACTAGCAAGTTTCCAGAGGTGCTGTTATCCGAGAAACAACGACAAGAATATTAGACCAATGACGAGGGCTGCTTAACTGTAATCAATTTAGAAAAATGCCAACTGTCCCAGAGGGCAGCATTGCTATGTCGTAAAATGTTAGAGTGGGAGTAATGGGGAGGGATCAGGGGATGAGCTCTGCCCGAAGCTTCATAAATATCGGAGAGAAACAAAGTGGAAAGATAAATGGAAGATCACGGCCTGGGACTTGACGAGACGAGAAAAGGTCATGGCGACGCCTGGAATTATGACGCCACAACGAGGTCCGGACGAGGGCGATTGGAGAAATTGAGTCAGCGACGGCGACAGAAAGAATTTTAAAAAATAGGGGATGAACGATTGAAGAAGGGAATTAGATGGGGTAGAATGTTGAGACAAGTGATGCGAGAAATCATTCCAACAACAATTATGTCCGTAAGATGGGGTTAAGTGTTTGTGGATATAAGGTCCACAGTGTTAGCTCCGAATGTGAAACTGTCGTATTATTTTAAGAATTTTTGACACAAGCGAGGACTGACAGACGGGCACACACACTTATACAAATATAACGCGGAATATTAGGGGACACAAATATATATATATATATATATATATATATATATATATATATATATATATATATGGGCAAGAATCAAAGTTTCCTTGAGAGTTAGACGGATGGGTTTAAATAATTGACAGATCAACAGGCTTAATATATAAAGACAGACCGTCGGAGCGTGGGACAGATAAATAAGCTGGCAGATAGAACGGCAGATTAACAAACAGAATGCTTGCTTATCCGGCAAACATGATGATGATGATGATGATTTTAATGCCATGCGATTGACAGGTGTCGATCAAGGAAATTGATGAAGCTGGACGCAATAGCTTTCTTGATCTTCTCCGTCCTATAGGTTCAGCATTACTAGCTTTTCTATGTCAACATCCTCACAACTGAGAGACCTGTATATGTAAAGTGACTTTCAGCAAATCTGTTCTAACGCAGACTGCTGTCAATGAGACTTACACATACGTTTATCAGAGAGACTGACACAGACCTTTATCAGAGAGACTGACACAGACCTTTATCAGAGAGATTGACACATATTTTTATCCTGGAGACTGACACAGACCTTCTTTATCGGGGATACTGACACAGATCTTTATCAGGGAGACTGACACAGACCTTTTACAGGGAGACTGACACAGACCTTTATCGGGGAGACTGACACATTTTTAACCAGAAGACTGACACAGACCTTCTTTATCAGGGAGACTGACACAGATATTTATCAGTGAGACTGACACAGATTTTTAACCAGGAGACTGACACAGACCTGTCACAGGGAGACTGACACAGACCTTTATCAGGGAGACTGACAAAGACCTTTATCAGGGAGACTGACACAGACCTTAATCAGGGAGACTGACACAGACCTTTTACAGGGAGACTTATACAGATTTTTAACCAGAAAACTGATACAGACCTTCTTTTATCAGGGAGACTGACACAGACCTTTATCAGTGAAACTGACACAGGCCTTCTTTATCTGTGAGACTGACACAAACCTTTATCAGGGAGACTGACACAGATTTTTAACCAGGAGACTGACACAGACCTTTATCAAGGAGACTGACACAGACCTTCATCAGTGACACTAAGCACAGACCATTATCAGTGAGACGACACAGACCTTTATCAGGGAGACTGACACAAACCTTTATCAGGGAGACTGACACAAACCTTTATCAGAGAGACTGACACAGACCTTTATCAGTGACACTAAACACAGACCATTATCAGTGAGACGACACAGACCTTTATCAGGGAGACTGACACAAACCTTTATCAGGGAGACTGACACAAACCTTTATCAGAGAGACTGACACAGACCTTTATCAGTGACACTAAACACAGACCATTCATCAGTGAGACGACACAGACCTTCATCAGTGAGACTGACACAGACTTCATCAGTGAGACGACACAGACATTTATTAAGTAGACTGACACAGACATTTATCACGGAGACTGACACTGATCTTTATCAGTGAGACTGACACAGACCTTGATCAGTGAGACTGACACAGACCTTCAACAGTGAGACTGACACAGACCTTCATCAGTGAGACTGACACAGACCTTCAACAGTGAGACTGACACAGACCTTCATCAGTGAGACTGACACAGACCATTATCAGTGAGACTGACACAGACCTTCAACAGTGAGACTGACACAGACCTTCATCAGTGAGACTGACACAGACCTTCAACAGTGAGACTGACACAGACCTTCAACAGTGAGACTGACGCAGACCTTCAACAGTGAGACTGACACAGACCTTCAACAGTGAGACTGACACAGACCTTCAACAGTGAGACTGACACAGACCTTCAACAGTGAGACTGACACAGACCTTCATCAGTGAGACTGACACAGACCTTCAACAGTGAGACTGACACAGACCTTCAACAGTGAGACTGACACAGACCTTCATCAGTGAGACTGACACATATCATTATCAGTGAGACTGACACATACATTTATTAAGGAGACTGACACTGATCTTCATCAGTGAGACTGATACAGATCTTTATCAGGGAGACTGACATATATTTTAAACCAGGAGACTGACACAGACCTTTATCAGGGAGACTAACACAGACCTTTATCAGTGAAATTGACACAGACCTCTATCAGGGAGACCGATATATATTTTTAACCAGGAGACTGACACATACCTTTATCAGGGAGACTGACATATATTTTTAACCAGGAGACTGACACAGATTTTTAGGCTGATTTGTCCATTTTTTTATGTTACTCGTCCATGTTATTCGTTATCTGCCTCTGCCTCTTTCAATTTTTTTTTTTTGCCTTCCAATATTACTTTTACTAGGCTACTGTGTCTTTTAACATGACCCAAAAATCTCATTTGTCTTGCTTGAATTGTGTTTAGTAGTTCTCTTTTTATTTTTCGTTGTTTAAGAATTCATAGTTTGTTTTATTTTCTTTTCACCCAATTCTACCTATTCTTCTATAAATCCGCATTTCAAATGCTTCAATTTTCTGCTCTGTTTTTATGTCGTATGTCCATGTTGCAGATATATATATATAGGGTGTTTTTAAAGTCGCAGTGCAGTGAATATTTCTAACATTCAGTAAATGACGTAATCATCATCTACGTACCACAATTTTGTAAACCACATTTATGAACAAACCGCTGCTTCCTTTAAGGTTTTATTTACGTAAAGGACGGGCACTACGCTACTTTCACTGTCTCATTGCTTGAAGGAAATGGTGTTGACGATTGAAAACAGGGTATTTCTGGTTGAGCATGACTTCCGTAATGGCGGCAAATATACGGATGAGGTCATTAGACAATTCGTGAGGAAATTTCCAGACTCACAAGTCCCTCACCGAAATTCTGTTACAAAATTGATCAAAAAGTTTCGTGAAACCGGTAGTGTGGTAGATGCATACCGATCTGGAAGACCTTCAATTTCACAAGACCAAATTATGGAACTCCAAGACAGAATTACAATGAGTCCAAATGCATCTTTAAACCACTTGTCTCAACAGGTGTAAATATCTAAGAGTTCTGTTCACAAGGTTTTAAGAAGTGAACTACACTATCGTCCATACAAATTAACTGAAGTGTCTCAACTCCAAGAAAGAGATTATGAATCCCGTTTAAACTACTGCATGTGGTTTCAGAATTTTATTTATGAACATGGCGCTGCCATCCTTGACGTCACTTTTTTCACTGATGAGGCCTGGTTTCATTTATCCGGTTATGTGAACAGTCAGAACAATCGGCTGTGGAGCAGTGAAAACCCCCATGAATTTCATCAAGTGCCGCTTTACGATCAAAAAGTCGGAGTGTGGTGCGCTATAAGTCGTATGCGGATAATAGGACCTATATTTTTTAATGAAACAATAAATGCAGAACGTTACCGTACTTTAATTCTGGAACCGTTCATAGCACACCTTACAGAACGGGAAATTATGGAATCATGGTTTCAGCAGGATGGAGCAACAGCACACACAGCCACAACAACACTCAATTATTTAGAAAGCATATTTGCAAATCGCATTATTTCACGTGGAATCTGGCCTGCTCGTTCACCAGATCTAACACCCCCAGATTATTATCTGTGGGGGGCATTGAAGGGGAAAGTTTATGAAAATAATCCGCAGACAATTAATGACCTAAAGACTGAAATAGTAGACAAGATTAAACAAATATCACCAGACATTATTCTGAAGGTTTTCGCAAATATGGAAAGACGAATCACGACATGTCTTGAGGCCCGTGGTGGACATTTTCAACATATGCTTTAGGCACAACTTTATTGTGTTAATACCAACATTACCCATTTTAAGCTCGCCGATAGCAGTCAAGTATATTTGAATAATACCATTTATTTTACAATTTGTGTGACGCATTAGTTAACCGCATTTCTGGTGACGTTTTTTCTTTAGAGAGTATACATTCACTGCACTGCGACTTTAAAAACACCCTGTATATTTATATATATATATATATATATATATATATATATATATATATATATATATATATATATATATATATATGGCCCTTTTCGTCTTGTCAGACGGTCTAGTGGAGGCTATTGCGTATTTTTTTGAGGTATTGTTTTTGCTGAACAGCTTCTCTCGTGGCTAATTCTACCAATGTTTGACAAACACACGCGGTCACATAATGAACAGGTCAGGCTCGCTGATCCACAGGGTTTACCATCCTTTTTCATGAGTCTCTTCTCTTCAAAGTCCTGTCTTAGCACAGTCTCAAATGTTGTTATACCGTTCCTTATGCATGCTCTCCATGATGTGCGATCACTTGCCAGATGTTGCCAGTCGTTTTCACAGATGGAGAAGTCTTTCAGAGATGATTTGCAGATATCTCTATATCGTAGTTTAGGTCTGCCGATTTGTCTTTTTCCGTGTTTTAGCTCACCATATAGTATTTGCCTAGGAATGCGTTTTTCTTCCATCCGTTGGACATGCCCCAGCCATCTTAGCCTTCGACTTCTGAGCATCGACATGATTGTTAAGGTCTTAGCACGTTGCAGGACAGTTAAGTTGGTTATTTTGTCTTGCCATTTGATGTGCATTATTTTGCGGAGACATCGCATGTGGAATACATTTAGTCTTTTTTCCTGGTTTGAGTATGTTGTCCAGGTTTCGGATCCATATAGTAGTGTGCTAAGCACACATGTTTGATATAGGAGTTTAGTCTTTCGAGTTAGTTTCGTGTTGTTCCATGCCCTTTTTGTGAGTTTGCCGAAGGTCGTAGCTGCCTTACCAATTCGACAGTTTATTTCTTCATCAAGAGAGATGGTTTGCGTAACTGTGGATCCAAGATATGTAAATTTCTCTACTGATTCTAGTGGGCAGTCTTTTAGAGTAATAGATAGAGGTTTGAAGTCACCTTGATTTAGTATTACTGTCTTCTATATATATATCATCATCATTAAGTGCCGTCTCCGCATCGAAGTTTGGCTACCATGGAGCGCCATTCTGCTCTGTCTCTTGCTTTGATGGTGCAGGTTGTCATAGGCTGATTTGTCCATCTTTTGATGTTACTCGTCCATGTTAGTCTTGGTCTGCCTCTGCCTCTTTTACCTTGTATTTTCCCCTCCAGGATTACTTTTAGTGGGCTGTTGTGTCTTTTAATATGGCCCAAAAATCGCATTTGTCTTGTTTCAATTGTGTTTAGTAGTTTCCTTTTTATTTTTAGTTGTTTTAAGACTTCATCGTTTTTTTCTCTTTTCCTTCCATCCAATGCAACCTATTCTTCTATATATCCGCATTTCAAAGGCTTCAATTCTCTGTTCTGTTTTCTTGGCTAATATCCATGTTTCTGCACCATATAGGAATATTGAAAAGATGTAACATCTCTTTATTTATATATATATATATATATATATATATATATAAACAGACAGACAAAGAGAGAGACAAACAGACTGAAACAAAGAAAAAAAATAGAAAGAACATATCAATTCTTATTTTGGTATCCTACTCAAGTACCTTTAACACTTTAGAATTGGTAATCTGAGTGATAATAAGGGTTAGCCAGACACGTTAAAGCAACATTTACAAGTCAGTCTTTTTTTGAAATTTGAAAATAAAGGACAAGCAACAACGGCGAACTTAAACGGGAAAATAAAATATGTAAATGAATATTTCTCTTGGGGCAACAACTTTACCAATACTCTTAAAGAACAAACTTTTCTTTTTGTTTCATTTTCAACAGAAAATAGAATTTCGAGAAATATTTGAGAGCGACCAGAAAAGTACTTGAGAAAATGTCATATTTGCTCTTTACACTCCCATCTCAGTTTGTTACATTATTATTGTTATAAAGACTTCACTTATTATTGTTATGAAGACTTCACTTATTATTGTTATAAAGACTTCACTGTCACTGTCGTGTCTTGATGGAAGTCTGGGAACCAAACTAATGTCTGAAGATATCTTTTGGGCGTTAGTGATTATTTAGCATCCACAATGTCTGTTCATGAAGACTTAGAGACAAATGTTATACAACGTAATTCAGTACAAAACTATAGAGAGTTGCTTGACGAATTGAAGTTACGATTGTTTGGCTACTGAACCAGAATTCTCTGACTTTCAACTCCAACAATATGTAGTTGTGTTTGTGAGTTGTTGTTTTATTCCATTTAAAGTATTTCATTTATCAGCCTGTAGATAAATCAGTGTGGTTTAACATCACCATTTACAATCTGTTAATACACATAATTTATTGAGCTCTTTAACTACCAACTCAGTTGAATTTTATCTATACATACATTTTAATGTTTTATAGACCTGCTAATTTACTATTGAAATAGAGACCAAAGGTCCAATATACAGAGAATTGTACTAGTAGAAGAATAAGTAAAAAGAAGAAAAATAAGAATAGTAGAAGAGAAATAAGAATTGTAGAAGAGAAAAAAAGAATAGAAGAATAAAGAGGAAAAATAAAATAAAAAGGAAGTAAGAAGAAGAGGAGGAAGAAAAGAGAACTAAAAGAAGACGAAGAGGACGAAGTAGATTAGGAAGAAGAAAAATAAGGAAGAAGAGGAAGAAGAAGAAGAGGGGGAAAATCGAAGAGGAGAAAAAAGAATAAGGCACAAGAAGAACAGTAGAAGAAGACGAGGAAGAATGACAAGAAGAAGTGGACGAAGAAGAATAAGAATCAGAAAGAAGAGGAAGAAGAATAATGAAAAAGAATAATGAAGAAGAGAAAAAGAAGGAACTAGAAGAAGAGAAAGAAGAGAAAGAAAAGAAGAGGAAGAAGAAGAAGAAGAGGAAGCAAATTTTCCGATAGGCCAGTCTACTATAAGGATACAATCTTGGTGGTCCAAATTAATGTTTAACCATAAACACATTAAGTAATATGTTCATCAGACGCCAGGGCTGTCTTTCGTTCTGAGACAGACAAATCTGGTATTATATTAAGAATTGGTGACCCTAGAAGTCATCGGTTGAACACGACCACATCTACTCATTAAACCATCTTGCCAAACGCGGCTCAACTTTTGTTTAGAGGTTATATTAAATAAAACAGTAATTAAACGCAGCTAACTGCGCAGCTTTGCATACGAAGTGTGGACTATTTATTATCTGATTCCAGCATTGTGACTTTTACTTTATGTGATTCTCCTATCAAGGTGAAACTCCCGTTTAGCTCCCCTATCAGGGTTATGTGAAGCCATTGGAGCAGGTGGTGGATGGTGTTGAGGGAGCAGCCTACAAGTAGCGCCAGTTATGGTCCCCACACCGCGATGGCAGGTAGAGGATCTCATGTATAGAGACAATGGCTGCGATCTCCGACTAGTACAGTCACTGCCAAGAAGGAAAGAAATGGAAAACTACCTTCTTATATTCATCATAATCATCGAGTGCCGTCTCCGCATCGAAGGGTGGCTACCATGGAGCGCCATTCTGCTCTGTCTCTTGCTTTGATGGTGCAGGTTGTCATAGGCTGATTTGTCCATCTTTTGATGTTACTCGTCCATGCTAGTCTTGGTCTGCCTCTGCCTCTTTTGCTTTGTATTTTCCCTCCAGGATTACTTTTAGTGGGCTGTTGTGTCTTTTAACATGGCCAAAAAATCGCATTTGTCTTGTTTCAATTGTGTTTAGTACCTTCTTATATTGCCTAGACTAATCATGACAAATCACAACTTAATATCTACAGCTAACGACGTTAATTGGGACTCCACAGCCACCTCGTCCGGTAGGGAGCGTCATGTGCTACAAGATAACACTGGATAGCTTGGTGTCATGGCATAGAAAACAGTTAACAACAGAACTGATACGATGCACTGTAGATAGAAGAACATGACCGCCTACGTCAACCGGTCACATGATGATGATGATGATGATTATCTTATGAAAAGTTATAACAATTTGCGATATGCAGATGACACAGTCTTAATAGCAGAGACAGATAATTACCCACAAGAAATGATAGACATAATAGTAAAAGAAAGCAACAAGAAAGATCTCAGTCTGAATAGTAAGAAAACAGAAGTAATGGTCATATCGAAGAAATAATCATCACCATCATGCAGAATAAAAATAAACAGGTCAAATTTGAAACACGTGCAATGCGTCAAATACTTGGGCACAATAATATCAGATGGAGGATGCACGGCAGAAATAAAAAGTAGTATAGCTTAGACCAAAATAGCAGTTCAGAAAATGAGAAACGTCTTTTGCAACATGTCTATGTCAATGAAAGTGAGAAAGCGAGGTCATTGGTGCTATAATAGAGCCAATTCTGACCTATGGATGCGAATCATGGACAGCAGGCAAACAAATTTTAAAAAGACGATTAGAAGCCACAGATTTCTCAGAAGAATGTTGAAAGTTCCCTGGACAGCTAAAAAGACTAATGAGGACATTCTCAAAGAGGACAACACAAAAAGGGAGCTCCTAAAAACACCAGAAAGAAATAATCAACAATTTTCGGGGACATCATAAGAAGAGGAAAGTTCGAATACTTGGTTACAACTGGAAAAAATACAGGGAAAGAGAGATCGTGGACGACAAAAAGTGACGATACTAGATAGTTTGGTGTCATGGCAATGAAAACAGTCAACGACAGAACTGATACGATGCACTGTAGATGTATTTCAAAATACATTCTCAGAACCACACCATTTCTGATAAACGTTTCGATTTCTAAAAGACCTTCGTTGTGGAGTCTTCGGGATGTCGCCACTTTCCTATCTATCACTACATGGGGGTAACTTAATGTCCTACCTATCTATCACTACATGGGGGTAACTTAATGTCCTACCTATCTATCACTACATGGGGGTAACTTAATGTCGTACCTATCTATCACTACCTGGGGGTAACTTAATGTCCTACCTATCTATCACTACATGGGGGTAACTTAATGTCCTACCTATCTATCACTACATGGGGGTCCTACCTATCTATCACTAAATGGGGTAACTTAATGTCCTACCTATCTATCACTACATGGGGGTAACTTAATGTCGTACCTATCTATCACTACATGGGGGTAACTTAATGTCCTACCTATCTATCACTACATGGGGGTAACTTAATGTCCTACCTATCTATCACTACATGGGGGTAACTTAATGTCCTACCTATCTATCACTACATGGGGGTAACTTAATGTCCTACCTATCTATCACTACATGGGGGTAACTTAATGTCGTACCTATCTATCACTACATGGGGGTAACTTAATGTCGTACCTATCTATCACTACATGGGGGTAACTTAATGTCCTACCTATCTATCACTACAAGGGGTAACTTAATGTCCTACCTATCTATCACTACATGGGGGTAACTTAATGTCGTACCTATCTATCACTACATGGGGGTAACTTAATGTCCTACCTATCTATCACTACATGGGGGTAACTTAATGTCCTACCTATCTATCACTACATGGGGGTAACTTAATGTCGTACCTATCTATCACTACAAGGGGTAACTTAATGTCGTACCTATCTATCACTACATGGGGGTAACTTAATGTCCTACCTATCTATCACTACAAGGGGGTAACTTAATGTCCTACCTATCTATCACTACATGGGGTAACTTAATGTCGTACCTATCTATCACTACATGGGGGTAACTTAATGTCGTACCTATCTATCACTACATGGGGGTAACTTAATGTCCTACCTATCTATCACTACATGGGGGTAACTTAATGTCCTACCTATCTATCACTACATGGGGGTAACTTAATGTCCTACCTATCTATTCGGTTGCAAGAGTTGGCAGCCATTAGCTGACCAAGATCCGGCCTCAATCTCCAAGAGTCAATCTCCGTGTCAAAAGCCTGCGCCAAAACATGCTGGCTGAAAGCGGTTAGGATTGTTGTGTTCTTCGTTGTTGTCATATTTACTGATATAGAAGACCTAGTATAGCAATACCTCAAAACAACACAAGTTTCTAATTCTCTAGTAAAATCCACAAATTGAAGAATGCAAGTGCAGCCTATGACATACGATCTAGATTCTAAGATCTTGCGTCTGAGTCACCCCGTTAAGTCAAGTCAACCATTTCCATCACAGAAGTAGAGAAGCCAGCTATCAATTCACGTTAATGTCCTGTCAGGCCGTCTTGAGCATATGGAATAAACCGTCCTAAATCAGGGAAGAAATCATGCGTGAGGTCTGATCATCAAAAATGATAGCACTTGAGTCACAATCTAATCTTTCTAATTGAAAGTCTCAAACACTTTTATTCTAATGTCCAACATTCCAATTGAAGGTCTTAAGCACTTTTATTCTAATGTCCAACACTCCAATTGAAGGTCTCAAACACTTTTTTTCCAATGTCCAACACTCCAACTGAAGGTCTCAAACATTTTTATTCTAATGTCCAACATTCCTAACTGAAGGTCTCAAACACTTTTATTGTAATGTCCAACACTCCAACTGAAGGATTCAAACATTTTTATTCTATTGTCCAACATTCCTAACTGAAGGTCTCAAACACTTTTATTCTATAACTCGTTTCAAATCACTTGCCCAACTTCAAAACGCTGTTGTTCAGTGTTGAAATTTTCAAAATGTTATTAGAATGCAAAAGACCCTTTAAATGTATATTTAACAAATATCTTGCAGCTACAGTTTTCTTAAAGCGGCGAATTTCTTTGATGTTTGTCAAAATTGTAAATTGTGAACCCCTAAATAATAGAAATTACCGTAGTTGCTGGTCTATGATTAATTTTCACTAGGTAAAGGCGTGGCCGTAATGGGGAAATACCAGGAGAATTATTGTCTTCTCAGTTCGAGGACGGACGATAATATCAAGGTATACCTGTATGTCCAATTTTCATAGTTGTGTGGTCCTGAAAAGGACTGTTTGTTGAACTAATTTAAGGTAATATAGGGGCCAACATTGTGGGGGCTATATACTTTCATTCTGAATCAGACGAGTCTAAAAGATTAATAACTGTTTGGGGTTGAACATTCCACAAACCATCATTTTTCCAATATTCCTTTTCCTGTTTTAAGACGTGGTCTTCACATTCAGCCCAATAATCTTTGTCTATATTTAATAAAGCGAGATTAGCAAGAGTCTTTACATCGCATATTTTGAATGTTGTATTTTCATCTGCCACTTGTCCTTTTAATTTTGCCCAGATTAGTTCTATTGGATTTAAATGAGCATGGTAAGGTGGCAGCCTCAAACTTATATGACCGTGCTCATGGATAATCGTATCTATTTGAAAAATCTTTGTCCTTTGTTTTTGCTTTACTAGAGATGGTAATTCAGGTTTTAAGTACATGTTATTAAATTGTATGTGCTCTTTTGTGAGCCATATCTTAATAGCATCTTTTGTACTGGATGACGTCGGGACTTTATCTTCAAGTGCAACAATGTTGTGGTACGCTGCATTGTCCATTATTAGGCAAGATGGTCGATCTAGTGATGGGAGAACAGAATTTTCAATCCAATGTCTAAATATGTGACCATTCATCTCAGAGTGATAATCCCGATTGTCTATGGATTTTGAAATAAAAATGAGCTCTGCATTCTGTATTAGTCCATGTTGTCGACTACCTGCATGAGCAATTATCAAGCGATGTCCTTTGCTGCTAGGTATTAATCTCTTAATCTTTCCATTTGATGACTGCCATTCCCTTTGGTTAGTGTGGTGAGCATTGATCCATGTTTCATCCAAGTACACAATATCATAACCTTGCTTGCGCACCTCTTTTACTTCACGTAAGTACTTGCTTCTCATGACTACTATATGTGGCTTCTCACAGATGATGTTTCGTCCATTTGAATACTTTCTGAATGTAAAGCCTGCAGCTCTCACATTCCTCCATAATGTAGACTTTGATATTTCAATACTGTTGTTCTTTTTCAGCGAAACTTTTAATTTCCTTATTGTAACAGTTTCATTCATACCCAACATTTTGCGAATTTCACGTCTACACCTCTGAATGAACGGAAATGGAACACACAATTTCTCAAGTGTCTAATTGTGTAAAAAAAACCACGGCGAAAGCGTGCAAACACGTCAATTGTACCGTGTATGGATTTTTATTCGCTATTTTTAACTTAAAATACTGTAAACATTAAGTTTTGACTACATCAATGGGTCGTTATAAATTTATATAAATCAAATAAGCAACAATAATAACCAAATGTTTTTTTTATGAAATTAATTCCCTGTTGGGTTCTAATCATTATAACTTTACATGCAAATGTTGAACAACTTACAACAAGCGTTTAAAAAGCTATCGATTTTAAAAGTTGGGCACGAGTTATGAAACAAGCTATAATGTCCAACATTCCTAACTGAAGGTCTCAAACACTTTTATTCTAATGTCCAACATTCCTACTGAAGGTCTCAAACCCGTTTAGTCTTCTGTTTAACACTAGGCTCAAGGCCTCAAACAGTTGTAATCTATTGCCCAACCCCACTATTCTAAATATAAAACATTTTAGATCGAAATTCAGACTCCACAACCCAAGTAAACGTCAATAAATAAATAGACTCCGTCACATTCGCTAGGTTAATAAAAAAGAGAAAGGGAAGCGAACCGTCACGCCAAGTGGCGTATAGGGAATATGGTGTTAGTGACCATAAATTTTACAGACTTCAGCACATGGTTTTTGGAGTAATGTGGTCGGTATTACGCCCGTGCCGCTTTACTTGCCAGAAAAAAATCCGGTACCCATTTAAGGCTGGGTGAACCCGGAAGCCGTCGGTTGGGATCGAACTCTACCTCTTGTCCTTTGTAGTCCAGTTCACTAACCACTGTGAGTTATCGCGGTTCCCACATACTATTCGATAGGTGCACACGATTAGAACATTTTAAGTTATGTGGTCAAGACTACGCCAGGCTGTGCTTTAACTAGAAAAAATGTATCTGCCCATTTAATAGATGGTAATCTTGGAAGCCGCTCGGTCAATGAACTGAATCTCTGGTCCATATCAAACCAATGCCCTAGGATCTGCCTTAGCGCGTCGTCCACATGGGACGAGAAGGAATCCAAACTCATTACATTCATCGATCTTTTTTTTTTATATTTTCGATTTATAAAGAAGAAAAAAATTGTAATTTTCCACATAGACTGAAATGATTGATTTCAATCATACACTTCAATTTCTCATGCACACACACACACACACATACACTGAAATGATTGATTTCAATCATACACTTCAATTTCTCATGCACACACACA
Organism: Megaustenia siamemsis; assembly: GCA_032433765.1. Lineage (NCBI taxonomy): Eukaryota > Metazoa > Mollusca > Gastropoda > Stylommatophora > Ariophantidae > Megaustenia > Megaustenia siamemsis. The sequence continues at coordinate 44,681,939 of JAVIAB010000108.1, read as the reverse complement.
CATACACTGAAATGATTGATTTCAATCATACACTTCAATTTCTCATGCACACACACACACATACACTGAAATGATTGATTTCAATCATACACTTCAATTTCTCATGCACACACACACACATACACTGAAATGATTGATTTCAATCACATACATTTCAATTTCTCATGCACACACACACACATACACTGAAATGATTGATTTCAATCATACACTTCAATTTCTCATGCACACACACACACACACATACACTGAAATGATTGATTTCAATCACATACACTTCAATTTCTCATGCACGCACACACACACACATACACTTTCTACACACAGACGACATACACAATTTACCACTAAGTTGCGAAATTATTTCTCTAGTCATTTAGGACACTTTGAGATTCACTCGTGACTGGTGCATATTAATTGTAGCATGATTTTGTGCATCCTAACCAATAATTAAAGAGATCAGTTTTTGTGTTTAGCTCGCATGTCTTTCTTGGTGTTAAATGTTTAACGAGAGAGAGAGAGAGAGAGAGAGAGAGAGAGAGAGAGAGAGAGAGAGAGAGAAAGTGGAGTGAGGGAGAGATAACAGAATGGAGAGGAGGATACAGAGCTGGACACATATTTAGAGTCAAAACAGCACAACATCATAACATTGTCAATGGCTGGCTACAGAATGGGAAAGTGTTCACATTTTGTCTACAGCGACGACGCCTCGCCATGGAGTGTGAGAAAAGGTGAAAAATAAGGGGGGACAATTCTGATTGTTTAGTCTACTCGATAATTGTGTTTGAGTTGTTCATTGTCCAGGAAGACGTCATTTTTGCTGTGTAATTGATATTTTTAAACCCCACTTTTCTACTTTGTTTATACAAATCCCTAGTTATTATATTGCTTCTATTTTAGTCACAGCTATTCTAATATTCAGTATTTTCTCTTGATACTCTGTCACACGTGTATTTTAACCAATGGCACACCTGCTAAAAGGAAAGTAACAAAAAACAAAAATGGATAACTGACAACATTTTAGAAAAAATGGAAGAGAGAAGACAAGCGAAAAACACTTCCAAATACAAGGAAATTGATAATGAAATACGAAAAATGTGCAAAAAGGCAAAAGAAGACTGGCTCAACCAAAGATGTCTAGAAATCGAAACTATGGAAAGTAAACAAAATTGAAAAGGAATGCACACAGACATAAAAAGAATGACTAATAAAGACAAAAAAGCAGCAGGAAACGGATGTATTACAAACAAAGAGGGAAGAATGCTAACAGACAACAAAGATATAATCGAAAGATGGCAGTAATACGTAATAGAATTATTTCTTGACGAAAGAGGCAAAAAACCATTCATAAAATGTACATCCAGCTATAAAATCCTGAAATCTGAAGTATAAAAAGCTATAAAAACAATGAAAAAGGGAAAAGCAGCAGGACCTGACAATATACAGATAGAGATGATACAGGCACTAGAAGATTTTGGCATTGAAGTGATCACAGATAAATGCAATGACATATACTACACAGGATACATACCAAATGAACTAAAAACATCAACTTTTATAGCATTGCCTAAAAAGAATGGTGCAGTTGAATGCAGCGATTTTAGAACAATAAGCCTAATGAGCCAGGTAACCAAAATTGTACTAAAAGTTATACAAGGTAAGGATTCAGAATAAAATTAATAATGAACTAGATGAGCAGCAATTCGGATTCAAGAAAAACAGTGGGACAAAAGAAGCCATATTCAGCATGAGGACATTGATTGAAAAGTACATAGAAGTAAACAAACCAATATATGCCTGCTTCATAGACTACACCAAAGCATTTGGTAGAATACTCCATAATCAACTTATAGACTGCCTAAAAGATATCAATCTGGATGACACAGACATACGACTGATATGCAATTTGTATTGGGAGCAAACAGCAATAATAAGATATAACAAGGAGAACTCTACACCCATGGGCATAAAAAGAGGAGTAAGACAAGGATGCATCCTATCACCAAGCTTGTTCAATTTATACACTGAGCAAATCTTTAAAAACATCAATGAGATGCCAGGCCTTAACATTAATGGGAAGATAATCAATAACCTAAGATATGCTGATGATACTGTACTACTAGCAGAAAATCCTAAAAATCTACAACAATTACTTAATGTAATAAACATGACAAGCAAAAAATATGGACTAGATATGAATATAAAAAAAGACTAAAACTATGATCATAAACAAAGAAAATTCTCAAGACCTACAATTAAATATCAAAGTTGAAGGAATATATCTAGAGACAGTCCAGAGCTACAACTACCTGGGACATACTATAACCAGTGATGGAAAATGTACAACTGAAATAAATAAAAGAATAGGAATGGCAAAAAGTAATTTCAATGCCATGAAAAATATACTAACATCAAAACAAATAACACCAGGGCTGAAACTAAGAATAGCAAAATGTTACATCTTCTCAATATTCCTGTATGGTGCAGAAACATGGACATTAGACCAGAAAACAGAACAAAAAATTGAAGCCTTTGAAATGTGGATTCATAGAAGAATAGGTAGAATTGGATGGAAAGAAAAGAAAACAAACGAAAAAGTTTTAAAACAACTAAAAATGAAAAAAGAACTACTAAACACAATTAGAGCAAGACAAATGAAATTTTTTGGTGATGTTAAAAGACACAACAGTCTAATAAAAGTAATATTAGAAGGGAAAATACAAGGTAAAAGAGGCAGAGGCAGACCAAAACTAACATGGACAAGTAACATCAAAAGATGGACAAGTCAGCCTATGGCACTCTGCACCATCAAAGCAAGAGACAGAGTTGAATGGCGCTCCACGGTAGCCACCCTTCGATGCGGAGACGGCACTCAATGATGATGACACCTGCTAAAATGCATAGTCATTCAATACAATATTCGCTTCAGTGTTACGAGTATCTTCAGTCAACATATGCCTCTGTTTATATGCTGCTCATTCATACGATCTCTGGATAATTACATGTCAACAGTCCACAATTTAAAGTTAATAGCCTTCCCCCATTAAATTGGATCGGCCGACAGTTGAATACATGCATATATCCCACATCCATTTTGAGTTATTCCATCTATAAATCATTCCCCTGTTGTTTATTCTCTCTACCATATTTTAATGCAGTTTTGCTTCATTCCAAACACTGTCTAATGACGTTCGCTGCTATAGATCACTCTATTGTTGCAAGCTTTCCGCGCTCTCAATTTCTTTGTAAAATGTAGTATAGACATCTATTTTCGTATATAGCATCGTATGTTAATTAAAATGAAATGAGAAGTAAAAAGGCAGAAAAATATTATTTTAATTAAAGATAAATGGTTCAGCATCAACATACCATATGATGGGAAGCTAGAATAGACGAAAGTCAAAAGGAAGGATTGCTCAGGTTAAAGAGAATTGGGAAACCTCTACAGTAAAAGTTCATTTTGTAAAGCCCTGATGATAATAATTATACTTCCTTTTTTCTTTCTTAGCTAGCGTACACCCTTGAAGTGGGCGTAGATGCGTCGCGTCGCTAGTATACAACAAAGCCGCGATAACAGCGTATTTAGGCCCGACACATCCATCTTCGGCATGAGTAGATTAGTTCAACAAACTTTGCCCGGGCAGCCGCCACTATGGACCTACTCTTGTAGATTTTTTAATGCCAATGGTTCTTTAACGTGCGTGCGTGCACACGAAACTTCCTGTTTTTTTTTCGAAACGGCTAGACATTGGATCGCACCACGAAAAAACTAGAGGTGGGTAAAGCCACCAGGAAGCCACAGAAATCAGATTAAAATTGTCCACTCATGTGGTGCGATTTGAATCTGGGAGCTTCCTATCCAGATCTCGAAGTCTTTCCTCTAGACCACACACTCCCCTTTGGCCCTTTTCGTCTTGTAAGACGGTTGAGTGGATGCTGTTGTGTGTGTGTGTTTTTTTTTTTTTTTTTTTTTTTTTTTTTGAGGTTTCTTTTTTTGTCCAGCAGCTTCTTTCGTGGATAATTCTACCAATGTTTGACAAATACACTTTGCCTCAGAATGAATAAGTCAGGCCCACTGATCCACAGGGTTTTCCATCTTTTTTTTTTTTAGTCCTTTCTCTTCTATGTTTTGCCATAGCACAGCCTCAAATGATGTTGGGCCATTCCTGATACAGGCTCTCCATGGTGTGCGATCTCTTGCCAGATTTTCCCAATATTTTTCACTTATGGAGAGGTCATTCAGAGATGATAAACAAATATCTCTACATTGTAGTTTAGGTGTGCCGATTTGTCTTTTCCCGTGTATTAGTTCACTATATAGTATTTGCATATTAAAGTGGTTTTCTTCCATTCGCTGGACGTGCCCCAGCCATCTTAACCTTCGGCTTCTGAGCATTGACATGATTGTTGGTGTCTTTGCATGTTGCAGGACAGTTAAGTTGGTCATTTTACCCTGCCATTTGATGTACATTATTCTGCGGAGACATCGCATATGGAAGATATTTAGTCTGTTTTGGTGATTTTGAGTATGTTGTCCAGGTTTCAGATCCATATAAAAGTGTGCTAATCATACAGGTTTGATGTATAAATGTAAGAGTAAGCTAGTGAAAGCAGGGAAGCGGGTAACAACTACGTTACCTGCTCCCATGGGGCAGGTATCTAACTCCTTCATAAAGAATTTGGTCTTTAGTGTTAATTTCGTGTTGTTGCAGGCCCTTTCTGTGAGTTTGTCGAATGTCGTAGCTTCCTTACCAATGGCTGTTTATTTCCTCATCATACAGTCGTCGGATAATAATAAGAATAAGAATGTAATAATAAGAATAATAATATAATAATAGTAATAATAATACTAACAATAGATGGATAGATACATAAGTTAAAAGGAAATCTTTGAGGATTGTTATGTGAATTTTTATCTGAGCTCTTGAATTTTGAAGGGAACCGCGATAGCTTAGTGGTTAGTGGACTGGACTACAAAGGACAAGAGGTAGGGTTCTACCCCAACCGACGGCTTTCGGGTTCACACAGCCTTTAATTGGTACCGAATTTTTTCTGGGAAAGTAAAGCGGCACGGACGTAATACCGACCACATTACCCCAAAAAATCATGTGCCGAAGGTCTAGAAAATTATGGTCACTAACACCATATTCTCTATACGCTACTTGGCGTGACGGGGCACTTTACTTTTTTTTTTTTTACTCATGAATTTTGAATAAACAACAGTTCTTGTTTTTTTTTTTTTAAACAGTAAGTAAAGTTTAACGATGGAGAGCATTTCGATAGAAGAGAATCTGATCTTACGAAATTGTTATCCCGTCGGATAAGTTTGTTAAACTCTTTTGTTTCTGACAATCTAAGGCAGAAGAAGGGCCAAGGACGAGAGGGCCCATGTGGGTTATGAATCACAACTGTCTTTATTTGTTCCATTTTAGACTTTCAGTCCAAGATGGTGGAATAGAGTTCGTGTTCCATTGAGCGCCGCAGGATTTGCTCCGGTTGCTGATTAGTTTCAGCTCTCTTATGTTGATCCCTATTCTACCTTTTACGCAGTTCGTGCACTGGCTGCATTCATTTCGGGGAATAAGGCGGTGAGAATACGGTCTTAGCTGCCGTGAAATCGTCATGATGTTGAGAGATATTCAATAACCGGCGTTGGATTTGTTCGACGTCGATCACTTTCAACTCCTTCATGGAGATCGATGTGCCAAGTCAACTAAAGGTCCTACTTTAAAGATTCTGCGCCGGCGCTGCAGTGTTCGTGCAACTGGCAGTGGTCCTTCAGTGAATCAAGTGTTTAGTGCATCCAGTTTGACAAATGTTGTGTGCGCTACGTCATTTTCGTATAAATAGCACAAAACATCTAGAAATACCATCTGTAATCAAGAAAAGAAGGTGGTAATATGTTGGGCATGGGGTAAGAAGAGACAATAAGAGAATCTCAAAGCAAGCCCTCAAATGGGAACCAGCTTGTGGAAGAAAAAGAGGTTGACCTAAAAAACACATTTTTTTAAAAACTGAGGCGAGAGGCAATAATAGTTGGCATCAGCTCTTTTACCAAAACTGAACGGCTCAATCCGAACATGTGGCGATGTAATGTCATATATGGAGAGTCTACAACATGTGGCGATATAATGTCATATATGGAGAGTCTACAACATGTGGCGATATATTGTCATATATGGAGAGTCTACAACATGTGGCGATATATTGTCATATATGGAGAGTCTACAACATGTGGCGATATATTGTCATATATGGAGAGTCTACAACATGTGGCGATATATTGTCATATATGGAGAGTCTACAACATGTGGCGATATATTGTCATATATGGAGAGTCTACAATTTCAACCCAGTGAGGTGTCTTCGATTCGAAAAGACAAAGGATATAAATAGAACAACAGAATTTCAAATGGTTTGATCATCTGATCAGAAAGATACTCAGCGGACCAGCAACTCGAGCGTATTACGTGAAAATATCCGGTAACAAAGCAAACGGGAAAACCAGAAAACGATGCATATTAGTCATTATTATTAGTCATTAGTCGAAAGATCATCCTCCTTGCACAAGGGGCATATCCATAAGTGCTCCGATTTCCTTTCGAGTAAATTCACAAGTGTGTGACGGCTGATCGTGCCAGTTCGCAGTTGGTTAACCATACACCTCTGGCGTCCTGAAAAATGTTCGCTCTTAGCTGTGCCAAGCCTTACGCGACTATGCGTTAGTCTCGCCATTGCGTTTGAATCCTTGTCGTCTCGAGAGTCTGCTACTCTTCCCGCCTCGCGGATTGCGTGTAAAATGTCCGCGTTGTCCATGGCGTTGCCATCTGAAATTTTAGCCTTTTCAGCAAGCTTGTCAGCTCGTTCGTTCCCTTGCACTCCAGAGTGGCCAGGTACGTAGATGAAGACGATTTCTTTTAAAGTTGACAGCTGCAGGGACTTCAACCACTCTCTTCGCCTCCACCCAGCCTCAACGATGCATAGTCGGAATCAAAGAGAACTTAAGTAAATTTGCCTTGACAACTCAGGCTACACAACTAGCAAAGGTCAGAAAATTACACATTTCTCCTCTGTGCAACGCTTCTTGGCACAAGCAAATAAAATAGAGAGAGAAAGAAATAAAGAAAGACATGGGAAACACAAAATACCAGAACTCAAGGAAGACATAATAGGAATCATGAATAAAAGCACCTAAACAGACACAGAGAGGAAACACATAGCAGAAAAACACACAAACGACAACTACCCACATGACTCCTGGTCACACATATACACAGATGGCTCACCTACAAATGCCACCAGAAATGGAGGAGGAGGTGTGTTCTTGAGGCTGAATAACCAGGAAAAGATCGCCAAGTCAATAGCTACTGGGAAATTCTCAAACAACTATAAAGCAGAAACTGAAGCCCTCTAAGATATGCAAAACTGGCTATCCAAACCAAAAATAACATGCATACGTAATTGGTGATACTGAAATCGGTGGCACTGTCAGTCCTTACAGCTCTAAAAAAAAAAAACAAGGAACAGTGAGCTAGATGACTAGAGAACAACCAACTATGCAATAACTTCCAGAGAGTACTCATCCAATGGATCACACTGTAATATACACGGAAACGAACGCGCAGACAAATTAGCTAGAGAGGGAGGGAGATTACCACAAGAGAATCATCTGGTTAGCTACGACGAAGCCAAATCCATCATCAAAGGCCAGTATCATGAAAAATGGAAACAAGAACACCCAAAGTATAACGAGTGGGATGGATACCATTAACTATCAAGGAGGGATCAAGTCATCTTACTTCGCCTACGCACTGGCCACAACAGAATGAGAAACCACATGTTCACCAAACTCAAAATAGGAACTACCAGCCAATGCCACTGTACACTGGATAACATGACAACAAAACATTTTCTATAGGATTGCCTCCAGTACACAGACCTGAGAAGGACAATGTGGTCCACTCCCACCTTCCTCGAAGAGGAACTATAAGGGGCAATCGAATCAGTTAAACAGACAGCTGCATTCATAAGAGAGTCCGGAATCCTAGTCTGAATGAGCCATGATCACAAAAGAAGAAAAAATAAATAAAGAAAAAAAGAAAGAAGTGAAGTATTTATCAGCATAACATGAAAATATAAGAACAAGCATGTAGTATCCCTGCTAGAGTCCTCTACTGATATGTGTTCATTTCATGGTGATGCTAATTGTTCACATCTCATTTCGTAAACGTTTCATTTAATTCAAAGCCATCATAAGACATTACAGACCATCTTTCAATAATTGTCATTCTTTCTGCCGAAGCCTAATTTGAAGCATGTTATAGACAGAAGTCACCACCATTGTTTTGTAGCCTCGTCCAACTCTTTGACCTTTGTTTTGGAGACCCTGTTAACATTTCTCTGTCTAGATCTCGGTGCACCGATCTTCTGCTCAACGCAAAGGTCATAGTTAGGCCAGCGACAATAGATTATGTTCATGAACATTGCCTACCCTCATGTCATGAACATTGCTTACCCTCATGTATCTGACCACACATGGCGCTGTCTGATGCACTCTGTGGCAATGCTATCTCTAAATTGTCTGCTATACTCTGGCATGTTATCTGGTATACAGATATTTGGATATTTCTAAATCGAGTTGAAAATTCAAAGTTATCGACATGGCCACGTCTTTTGATATTTGATGCCTGGTATGCGTTGTTGTGACTAAAAGTAAGTGTTTGTTGTGACTACAAGTGTTTGCTGTGACTACAATTAATTGTTTGTTGTGAGCTCAAAAGATTGTTGTGATTACAATTAGATGTTTGTTGTAACTACAAGTGTTTGTTGTGATTACAATTAAGTGTTTGTTGTGACTACAATTAAATGTTTGTTGTGAGCTTAAGTGTTTGTTGTAACTTCAAGTGTTTGTTGTGGCTACAAGTGTGTGTTGTGACTACAATTAAGTGTTTGTTGTGAGCTTAAAAGATTGTTGCGACTACAATTAAATATTTGTTGTAACTACAAGTGTTTGTTGTGATTACAATTAAGTGTTTGTTGTGACTACAATTAAATGTTTGTTGTGAGCTTAAAAGAACGTTGCGACTACAAGTGTTTGTTGTGATTACAATTAAGTGTTTGTTGTGACTACAATTAAATATTTGTTGCGACTACAAGCGTTTGTTGTGATTACAATTAAGTGTTTGTTGTGACTACAATTAAATGTTTGTTGTGAGCTTAAAAGAATGTTGCGACTACAAGTGTTTGTTGTGATTACAATTAAGTGTTTGTTGTGACTACAATTAAATATTTGTTGCGACTACAAGTGTTTGTTGTGATTACAATTAAGTGTTTGTTGTGACTACAATTAAATGTTTGTTGTGAGCTTAAAAGATTGTTGCGACTACAAGTGTTTGTTGTGATTACAATTAAGTGTTTATTGTGACTACAATTAAATATTTGTTGCGACTACAAGTGTTTGTTGTGATTACAAGTGTTTGTTGTGACTACAATTAAATGTTTGTTGTGAGCTTAAAAGATTGTTGCGACTACAATTAAATATTTGTTGTAACTTCAAATGTTTGTTGTGACTACAATTAAATATTTGTTGCGACTACAAGTGTTTGTTGTGACTACAATTAAGTGTTTGTTGTGACTACAATTAAGTGTTTGTTGTGACTACAATTAAGTGTTTTTTGTGAGCTTAAAAGATTGTTGTGACTACAATTAAGTGTTTGTTGTGACTACAAGTGTTTGTTGTGACTACAATTAAGTGTTTGTTGTGACTACAATTAAGTGTTTGTTGCGACTACAAGTGTTTGTTGTGACTACAATTAAGTGTTTGTTGTGACTACAATTAAGTGTTTGTTGTGAGCTTAAAAGATGGTTGCGACTACAATTAAATATTTGTTGCGACTACAAGTGTTTGTTGTGACTATAATTAAGTGTTTTAGTTGTAGTTTGTTGTGACCACAAGTGTTTGTCGTGACTACAAGTGTTGGTTGTGACTACAATTGTATGTTGTGACTACAAATAAGTGTTTGCTGAAGTCTTTTTCTTTGTTGTTATCATTACCTTTTGTCTTTTTGCTATTAAGTCTGAGTCCTTTATTTTTGTTTTCTTTCACTATAATGTCTAATATTTCTTATAACTCATTTTTACTTTTAGCTATTAAGACTGTATAACCAGCATACCTTACATCATTTATATTATGACCTCCGATTGTTATTCCAGGCATGCCCCTTATGGATCTTAAAATAATCTCACTATAAATATTAAACAAATCTGGTGACAGCACACAACCTTGTCTAACACCCTGTTTTATTTGTTGAAATATTCCCAATTGGTTTCCAGTTCTTATGACCGCTGTTTGTTGCCAGTACATGCTCTTTATTATTATTAGATCTTTGCTGTCTACGTTTATGCCTTCTAAAATTGTGATTATTTCTTGGTGCTTTACTTTGTGAAATAAAAAAAAAAAGTAAAGTGCACCCGCCACGCCGTGCGGCGTATAGGGAATATGGTGTTAGTGACCATACATTTTACAGACCTTCGGCACATGATTTGGATCTGTTTTCACCTCTATGGGTCGTTCTACTAAAGATCTTATGATGTATATGGATGGCATTTGCTTGCTCCAACAAAACCACACTGTTCATCACTAATTTCTCTACTGATTTTGTTTCGCACTCTTCGCATGATGATTCTTAGTAATATCTTAGTCATGTGACACATAAGGCTTATTGTTCGATGATCATCGTATTCAATCGCACCAGGTTTCTTTGGTAGGGCTATGAATATTTATTTGAGCATGTTGTCTGGTATATATCCGCTGTTGTAGATATCATTCAATATTTTTGTTATTATTTATATTCCAAAATTACCCATGGCTTTAATCTCTTCTTTAGTTATATTATCTGTTCCAGGAGGTATTCCTGCTTTCATATTGCGCAAGGCGTCTTCACTTCTTCTTTAAGTATTTCTGGTCTCTCCCCATTATCCTTAATGTTTATTTCTGTTCGTTCAGCATCATAAAGATATTTGATGTATTCTCCCCATGGTTTCCTTATGTTTTCTTGATCAGTCAACAGTTCTCCTTCATTTGATCTTAAACATCCAGTTAGATTGTGTTTTTCTTCCTGTTAATTCCTCAATTTGTTTGTATATAGCTTTGGCATCTCCTCTTTGTTGCATTTCAATCTCTTTGCGTCTCTGTTTTTGCCATGTTTCTTTTACTTCATTGCATTTTATACCAATTTCTTGTTTTTTTTTATTCTCTTTATTCTTTTATTTATTATTATTTTTAATTTCTTTATTTAATCTCGTATACTCATCTTTGTTATCCATATTTCTTCTTCTTGTATCCATTAACTGAAAAATGTCATAAAGACTACAAGTACGCATTTCTTAAGAAAAGTAAGTGCTGTGATTACTCTCTATCTCTCTCTCTCTCTCTCTCTCTCTCTCTCTCTCTCTCTCTCTCTGCGATCAGGACTCAATCAGAATAGGATTCTAGACTCTCACATGAAGTCAGCTGTCAGGTTAAGTGTGTTGATCACTCCCACAGACAGAACATCACAACTAGAGTCTGCCAGATCCACTCTGATTGAACACCCGTTAAAACGTTGCACTGTGTTCTGCGCCAGTGACCCAGTGCATCCGATTTAAGCCAACATTTTATTCAGGTTTGCTTTCCTTAGCCTTTCATTGTCCCCAATCTTCTTACAAGGCAGCAGATTGTCTTTTCTGTAGTGGGATTCTGCCCTTAGATGGTCGGCCCTCCCAGGTTTACGAGCATCGTCTGCCCGAGTCACTAGAGGTGACTAACACAGACATGCACACGGCGATACGAGGCATGACTAACACTGACACACATCAAGATATGAGATGTGACTAACACAAACATACACGCAAAGATATGACACATGACTAACATAGACATGTACACAAAGATATGAGATATAACTGACATAGACATGCACACACAAAGATATGACACATGCCTAACATAGACATGCACACAAAGTTATGAGATATGACTAACATAGACATGCACACACAAAGATATGAGATGTGACTAACATAGCCATGCACACACAAGGATATGAGATGTGACAAACACAGACATGCACACACAAAGATATGAGATATGACTAACATAAACATGCACACACAAGGATATGAGATATCACTAACCCAGACATGCATACACAAAGATATGACACATGACTAACACAGATACACACTAAGATGTGAGATATGACTAAACACAGACACACATAAAGCTATGAGACATGATTAACATGGACACACCAAGATATGAGATATGACTAACATGACACACACCAAGATATGAGCCATGGCTAGCACACACACAAGCTAAGATATGAGCCATGGCTTCACAGAAACACACCAAGATATGAGCCATGGCTAGTACAGAAACACATTAAGATATGAGCCATGGCTTCACGGAAACACACCAAGATATGAACCATGTCTAGCTCAGAAACACATTAAGATATGAGCCATGGCTAGCACGGATAGACGCTAAGATATGAACCACGGCCAGCACAGACACAGACTAAGATATGAGCCATGGCCAGCACATACACCCACTAAGATATCAGCCTTGGCTATCGCAGACACCTACTAAGATATGAGCTACGACTAGCACGGATATACACTGAGAATTTGGACATGGCTCAATTCAAGAGAAGCAGAAGAGGAGGTAGAGAGCAGCGATCGCGAAAGGTATCCAAATGCTTGGGTTTGTTATAGTCGGCAGACTCTTCTTAACGTGGGAATCATCGACATACGAGACGCAGGCCCCGGTTAACTGTTCACAGGTTCCGTTGAAACAGTTGTCCGGACATTTGAGAGTGCACTCTAACCCGTAGTACGTTTCCTTGCATGTACAGTCTGCACTCTCCGGGTTACATATGATGTCACAACCATGAGAACGCGTCTGTTCGCTGTGATTACAATTAAGTGTTTGCTGTGACTACAAGTAAATGTTTGTTGTGACTGCAAGTAAATGTTTGTTGTCACTACAAGTAAGTGTTTGCTGTGACTAGAAAAAAGCGTTTATTATGATTACAAATAAAATCTTGTAATGACTACAAGTAGTCATTTCTTAAGAAAAGTAAGTGTTGTGATTACAAGTAAGTGTTTTTTATGACTACATGTAAGTGCTTGTTATAACCACAATTAAGCATTTGTTAGGACTAGTGTTTGATGTGACTACAAGTGTTTATTATGACTACAATTAAGTGCCTGTGTATTGTGACTATAAGTACGTGTTATAACTACAACTAAGTGTTTGTTATGACTTCAGGTAAGTGTTTGTTATGACTTCAGGTAAGTGTTTGTTATGACTTCAGGTAAGTGTTTGTTATGACTACAAGTAAGTGTTTGTTATGACTACAAGTAGGTGTTTGTTATGACTACAAGTAAGTGTTTGTTATGACTTCAGGTAAGTATTTGTTGTGACTACAAGTAAGTGTTTGTTATGACTACAAGTAAGTGTTTGTTATGACTTCAGGTAAGTATTTGTTGTGACAAGAACTATCTGTTATAACTACAAGTAAGTGTGTGTTATGTAATCCTGGAAATCGATATTGAACTTAATAGCAGGCGCCCAAATACGTCCATGGTGAGTGTATTTAAAAATTGCAGTTGTATGTCAGTATAGACTACGTGTTGTCGTTTTTATAATTCGGCTCTTGCTGAGTTATTTAAATGATTTACGCGACAGTCTAGTTGTGAAATTATGTGTTGCTATTCCCCGTTTGGTGTAATGTTTTACTTCTGACTGGAGGATGGACTGTGAACTTTATCGATATTTAAGTGGAATATGATTTATTCTTCCTTTGTGTCGTGTGTTCGCGGTTCGATAGGTAAGCACATGGTTCGACAACAATGTCGTCGGTAGTCGGGTGTGTTCAACCCGTATGTGAAAAGTCTGCGACGGTGGATGGGGCGGAAGAATTTGAAATAATCAACGGCCCAGAAAACGAAAACAGCAAAGTGTGTGGTACATATGAGGCATATTCAGAACACGGAAGGCGAATATGGCAGACCACTGTGAAAGAGATTGGAGCCTTATCACGTAACAATCAAAAGAAAGCCATGGAGAGAAATTCTAACTACTGTTTTAGGAACGAAATAAAAATAGCTACATGGAATGTTAGGACCTCATACCAACAAGGAAAACTAGAAAATCTTATGGTAGAAGCAGAACGATTAAACAGATATCTTAGGCATCTCAGAAACAAGATGGAAGGAAAGTGGATACCTACAAGACGATAAATATACATTTATATATTCAGGTAACACAAAAGAACATCAAAGAGGAGTAGGCATTCTAATAAAACGAGAGCTACAAAAATATATAATTACTCAATTGACATATAATGATAGGAATATACTAATAAAAATGAAGGCAAAACCATTCGACATAGCAATATTACAGGCATACGCACCTACTCAAGACTATACAGACGAACAAATAGAGGCATACTATGAAGATCTAAACACAGTTATGAAGCAAGTGAAATCATCAGACATCTTGATTATAATGGGTGATATGAACGCTAAAGTAGGAAAAGGTAAATATAAGACCATAATAGGAAATCATGGTCTAGGAAAAAGAAATAACAGAGGAGAAAGATTAATACAATTTTGCGAAGAAAACAGACTGATAATATGCAACACCTTCTTCGAGCAAGAGAAAAAGAAATTATACACATGGAAAAACCCTGGAGACAAGAAGAGAAATCAAATAGATTACATAATGATAAAAGACAGATTCAGGAACAGCGTGTATTTACCGCATGCATTCTTGTCCGCCCTGTTTTACCATAGCGATCAGGTCCTATAGCATTGGCTTATAACGTCGCTTATAACGACCTAGACCTAGGAACGAACATCAGCGTCAATACATCAGTCGTCTCCCTTGTTGTATCTGCAAAATTCACCCTCTTTGCTGTAATTCCTGTAGCAATTCCAGGTAGCCTATCGCAGTCAGGTATGGCTACAAAGAGCTGAGAAAATGCCCCCCAAAATTATTTCAGGCGTACAATCATCCGACAAGCACTCACATCGAGGAATATGGAGGTAAATATCAAATACATCATGCTGGGAGTAGAGCTACAGAAAACATGTAAAACAAACATAAGATTTGGTAACGTCAAGTTTAGTCAGATAAACTATTTCAGTTTGGGAGAGTTGTGTCCTGTGAGTAAACGTTTCACTTTACCACGGGAGGGTCATATCTTCCTACAGAGCTTGTTCACAATCGTGAGTGGCTATTTCTCACAGATTTTTACAACTATGTCGTCATTATTATCATCTAATGTCATCTCAGCGTTAGATACTGTATTGTGGAGGGGAGTAAGGGGTAGCCGACTCCCATTTGCACAAAAGATTTACGACTTAGAGATAGTGACTCTTTTATTAATGTTATATTGTATCACCTTATCACCGATATTTGCTCTAAGTATGCGTGTCCTAATGATCACAATTTAATTAGCACTCATCTAAAATTGGGCATATTTCGTCACTAGGACATACAAAGCTACATCAACTAAATGCCCTCGCTTAAATTAAATTAAATTAAATTAAATTAATAGCACCTGAGCAATCTAATTTGTGGATTTCAGCGGTATTTGAGTACCGCCGTCGTTTTGTTGTGACATCAACTAAGGGGAGATCACTCTTTCGCTGGAATAATTTATCGGACCACTAGACATTTACCCAAAATTTGCTTTCAGAGAAAGAATTTTCGATGCAAAGCCAGTTAGGGAAGTACAATTGTTAATCTTGTAGCAGGTTAGGGAAGTACAGTTGTTAATCTTGTAGTAGGTTAGGGAAGTACAATTGCTAATCTTGAAGCAGGTTATGGAAGTACAATTGTTAATCTTGTAGCAGGTTAGGGAAGTACAGTTGTTAATCTTGTAGTAGGTTAGGGAAGTACAATTGTTAATCTTGTAGCAGGTTATGAAAGTACAATTGTTAATCTTGTAGCAGGTTAGGGAAGTACATTTGTAGTAGGAAACTCTTTGTACAGAGCTTCGCAGCAGGAGGCAATCTGATCATCAGAAGAACACCCCCGTCGAGCAAGTGTTTCGGCCCTTTAGCTTCTTGACACTCTAGGGGAGGTGGGCCCGCCTGGGTCATGACTTCCAGACGTCGACCTCCTGCCGCATTGCCTCTAAGGCTTACACCGTATGTTCGGCACAAACTAACTAAACGTAATACACAAAACTTTCTAAAATAGCTTACCTAAACTAAGCTTATGTTCGGCACAAAATAACTACCACTTAATACATAAAACACTCGAAAATAGATTACCTAACTTAAGGTTTACATTTCATGTTCGGCACAAAATAGTTACATTTAATAGGCAACATATTCGAGAATAGATACCTTACCTGCTCTTGGTTTAACCTAGCGCGTTACTGCGGTTTCCAGTTGAAATAACTTGGCTACTGATGCAACGATATTTCCTAGACCCGTCAGTTTCTGACTTTCGTGGGAAATCGGCATCCGCTGGTTAAGATTTACGCCTAGTTGTCTGGTCTTCTTGTTGTTTAGGCCTGTTGTTTGTATGGTAGTTGCCCCAAGCATCTGGTCTGATGCTCACCTCCGGTCGATTATGTAACTTCTTATCTCTTCGGGCCCTACTTCAATTCTCCCTATTCTGTTGACTTATGTGGGAGCAATAAGTGGTCAAGGTGTAAAACAGTCGCCCGATCGTCTGGTGTGGACATAATATTATTTAACTGTTGGTCTGTCTCGACTCTGCCACAGCCAGCACGACGCTCTTTCTGCTGACTCTGGCAATAGTCTTCATTGTTCTTGACCGCATCCCTCCTTAATTCCTAGCATTTTTAAGAGGTCGTAGAGGGATGGGGTTGTGAGTCGTCTGGCACTAACCACCACCGAAAACACTCTACTCTGTATTCCCTGCTTTCTCAGCTCGGTGGCGAGATCCTTGTATTTAGATAGTTTCAATATATGTTGTTCCTCTATCCTGGATTCAAATGGCACTGTGAGCTCTATTAAAATGACATGGGTCATATTTGACGTGTAGAGTGCAATGTCTGGACGCATGTTAGATCTCTTAATGCACTCTGGGTACTTCCCTCGCCCTGGGAGGTCAACCGCCATCTCCCAATCGTTTGCTATGTCCAGGATAGTGAAGTCGCTCCAGTGGTTCTGCTAGAGGTGTGCAGCCTGTCCCGCTCTCAAAAAGTAGGTGTTAGTCGTAGCTGGTCGAACTTTATTGTTGGCCTTCATCCGCGCCCCATCCACGGTGGCAGCCAGTTCATGCAGCACTCTGTTGTGTCGTCATGTGTACCGCCCTTGACCTAGTGCTGTCTTGCATGAGGAAAGAACATGTTCCATCGTCTGTCTTCCTCCGCAAAGAGGACATCGATTGTCATCTGTCTTCCCCCACTTCACAAGGTTGCAGGCTGATGGTAGAAGGTCATACATAGATCTGATTACGTAGCTGAGCCGCAGCGGTGCCATATGCCACATGTCATGCCATGTTAGTGTCCTCTGCAAAGCCATCTCCCATGTGGTCCATTGGCCTTGCTGCACTTGTTGTGCTGCCTTTTGTACACGCTTGTTCTCCTCGACATCTCTTATCTCCCTGACTATCATGTCCCTACGTTGTCTATTTGACGCTTTTGACCACCATTGGATGTCTCCGTGACCAAATCCACGCCTGTTGGTCTGCGTGTAGCCCATTACTTCCTTTAGCTGGAGACTCTCACGTGCTTCCCGTACTGCTGCACACGCCTGCCACTTCCGACCGGTCTTCACTGTGGGTTCCACTGTTCGGACAGTTTCGTCTGACGAGCTTTGCAGCATAACTGCCAGTCTGGCCTTGCCGGCTTTATATTCCTCTAGGACTGACTTGAACGGAAGGACCAGC
Source organism: Megaustenia siamemsis (assembly GCA_032433765.1). Lineage (NCBI taxonomy): Eukaryota > Metazoa > Mollusca > Gastropoda > Stylommatophora > Ariophantidae > Megaustenia > Megaustenia siamemsis. Next base: position 44,664,019 of record JAVIAB010000108.1, on the reverse strand, counting down.
TTGGCTTTCTTACAGTACAACGCAACATCCGTCAGTCCTGGTGGTACTCCCAGCCATTTCCGCGTGTACTTGCTAATCTTGCTCTCCAATGCTTCCACCTTACTTGAGCTGATCTCGTATATCAGAAGAGGCCATAGCAGTTTGGGTATCAACATAAACTGGAGGCACCAGATCTTAAACTTTCCTAAAAGTCTACTCCGGTCGATGATATGTAGCCCTTGCTCTGTCATCTCTCTTACTCTCTGAACTGCTTTCGTGTCTTTCAATGAGGCGTCATACACTCTGCCAAGGCTCTTTATTGGCTCCTCGCAGACGGTTGGAATCCTCTGTTTCGCCACACTGAATGTGACTTGCTTGTCTTCCCTCGGCTGATGGATAGGCTTCGTGACTTCCTTGGTTTGAAGCTCATCCGGCACCACACGATGAGTTCGTCCAGGCGTTCAAGCATCCTGCGGGCGTGGCTCTCTTCTGATGCTAGGACGGTGGTGTCATCCATAAATGCTCTAAGTGGTGGCATGTGGTATCCACCTCCCAAGTCTGGTCCTTTTCCAACTCCTTCTGCTGCTCTCAGTATTATCTGCATCGCCATCACGAAGAGTATGGGTGAAATTGTACATCCCATCGCAATGCCGACTTGCAATTCTATCCAGTCGGTCGTGTATTCCTGTGTGGAGAAACGCACAGTGAAGCCGGTAAAGTACAGTCTGAGCATGGCGGTCACACTCTGGGGTACATGGTACATTCGGAGAGCCTGCCAAATCATCTGATGTGGGACTGACCATATGCGTTTGCAAGATCTAGCCATATGACGTCTAGATCTAGCTTCTCGGTTTTTGCTCTCTGTATCGCGTCCCATATCATTGTCGCGTGCTCCAAGCATCCTGGGACACCAGGGACTTCTCCCTTCTGTATGGCAGTATCTATGTACCCGTTCTCCATGAGGTACGAGGTGAGTCTCTTTGCCATTACAGAGAAGAATACTTTCCCTTCCACATTCAGTAGGGAGATTGGTCTGAACTGCGTAATCTTATTTGAGTCCAGTTCCTTTGGAATGTACACGCCATTGGCCTTTTTCCACTCCTGGCTTACAATCTGCCTCTTACATGCACTCCTGAGCAGCCGATGCAGTCGTTTCAGTACCTCTGGGCATCTTTTGTAAACCAGGTATGGAACACCATTTGGACCTGGGGCCTAGTTGTTGCGGGCTCTGTGAACAACATCTATAACTTCTTGTAACGTCGGCGGCCTATCATTGAATGGGGTGCCCGGTTCGCTCGGCCACATGATTCCTGTCATCGACTTCAGCGGTTCGTCTCTCTGGCTGTCCGAATAGGTCTCTCTTAGATGTTTCTCTAGCTCATCCTTGCTGATTTTTAATGTTCCAGATCTTGGTGGTTCAAATAGCTCCTTTGCAAACTTGAACGGGTCTTTGAAGAACGCTTCCCTGGCCCTCTTGGTTGCTTTCCTTTTTCGATACAATCTTTCCGCTCTACCCAGTGCCTTATGTTTTGATTTTAGATGCTGTCATACCTGATGCAGTGCTTCCTTTTCTGCTTCTGTAGCTTTCTTGAATTGTTTCCTAGCATGGTTTTTCTGCCTCCTAATCTCTTCTATTTGTTTTTGTCGTCTGCTTTTCTGTGGTTTCGTGCTCGTCCTGACTTCCTTCGTGCCTAAGCCTAACTCCTTGACGCAATAATAATAGACCACTTCGCCTATGCTTTCAAGCTTCTGGGACAAGTTCAGTCGTTTAAGGTGGTGGTCTATGGCTTCTGCTAGTGACTTGTCTAACTTCTCCCAGACTACTGTGTTGCAGGCGGGAGGAAACTTGATCTTCTCTCTCTTCCCGTCCAAGAGGTGAGCGAATTCATCATCAGACAGCTCGACTTGAATATTCTCAGTTCTGTGGATTGACTTCTGACTGAGATCTTATGACGTCTTATCTGCCGAGACAGTGCGCTGTTGAGCTACTGATGCTGTATTCCCACACCTCTTCTTCGTTCTGTGTATTTTCATGCCCTTCTGTGTTGAGAATGTCCTACCACAGCTACATTGGTGTTCCAGCCGTTGTTCTGGGATCAAAATCCGTTGGTCGGTCCTTGTCGTCTCCGTAGAATCGCTGTGTGACTCATCATTCTCCCCCTCCCTCCTTGTCGTCTCCGTAGAATCGCTGTGTGACTCATCATTCTCCCCCCCTTTCGGTGAATCTTGGGGGCATTTATTAGGTTTCGTTTTTATAGCTAGTAGTTTATCAGCTGGCGGGGTGCCGGCCCGGTCAGCCGTTGGTCCTGGTCTTTCCTAGTGTCATCTGTCTTTCCAGATGCCCGCCGGTCTTTGTCCCGACTGTCAATGGACTAACCATATATCAGTAGTAGGAAACTCTTTGTACAGAGCTTCGCAGCAGGAGGCAATCTGATCATCAGAAGAACACCCTCGTCGAGCAAGTGTTTCGGCCCTTTAGCTTTTTGACACTCTAGGGGAGGTGGGCCCGCCTGGGTCATGACTTCCAGACGTCGACCTCCTGCCGCATTGCCTCTATGGCTTACACCGTATGTTCGGCACAACTAACTAAACGTAATACACAAAACTTTCTAAAGTAGCTTACCTAAACTAAGCTTATGTTCGGCACAAAATAACTATCACTTACTACATAAAACATTCGAAAATAGATTACCTAACTTCAGGTTTACATTTCATGTTCGGCACAAAATAGTTACATTTAATAGGCAACGCGCTCGAGAATAGATACCTTACCTGTCTTGGCTTAACCTGTTAATCTTGTAGCAGGTTATGGAAGTACAATAGTTAATCTTGTAGCAGGTCAGGGAAGTACAGTTGTTAATCTTGTAGCAGGTTAGGGAAGTACAATTGTTAATCTTGTAGCAGGTCAGGTTACTTTACTAGAGAAGACAGCTTTGGCTGCAAATAACTACTCTAGAACGCTCAAGAAAGATAAAAGGCTAGAGGAAAGCGGTCCCAAACAAATATATAATGAGGAGGGATACACTGGATCATAAGGTACTCAAGAGTAGTGCACATTGCGCCAATATAAACGAATTAAGAATAGGGTCCAGCGACGCCATACAATAGAATACAAAAAGCAAATGCTGTGACATACCAGCTTTCACCATTGTTAAGACATCCAAACATTTCTATGGCAGCTAAACAGCAAACGATAAATATCATTTTCATACCAACTTTGTGTTATGAAAGTCAAACATTACCCTTTCTAAATCACATTTATGAAAGATCAATACATGTGAGATGCGATGCTTGAGAAAAGTAACAAACACACAAGAAGAGATAGAATACCAAATGAAACGATAAGAAAAATGGTAGGAACAAAACCCTGTCAAGAATATATAGAACAACAACTTAAATGGTTTGGCCACCTGGTCAGAATGAATCCTTACCAATCACCATCAAGGGTGTTCTTCTTGAGAATGCATGGAAAAAGACCAAGAGGAAGACTCAGAAGAAGATGGATAGATGCAGTGACAGAGACATGTAACTACAAAGGAAAATCACTAATTCAGACAGTTCGAGCAGCTCAAGAACGACAAATGATATAACCACGACACCTTTTCGGTATCAGTGAGAAAGAGAAAAGAAGAAAGCCACCATACAAGTCACTTAGGCTCCATGGTATATCAATGATGAAGCAGAAGACAATATTTTGGTAACTACGTCCGTCGTATCGTGCAACAGAGCTCTAGATTTCCCTTTCGAGCTGTGCTCTTCTTTAGTAGAGACAAACTCGGCAATACTGTCTTAGCCCTCTCACAGTACTACGTCATCCTTACATGACATGAGTGGTAGGGTTCGATCCCAACCGACGGCTTCCGGGTTCACCCAGCCTTAAATGGGTACCGGATTTTTTTCTGAGAAAGTAAAGCGGGACTGGTGTAATACCGACTACATTAACCCAAAAAATCATGTGCCGAAGGTCTATAAAATTTATGGTCACTAACACCATATTGATAAAATATCTTTAAAAGAAAACTGCTAGAACAAAAAATTCATATAGGAGAAGGTGTATCTTGGTCTACGCCCTATGGGCCGGTTACGGCTCGAAAGGTCAATAGATAGATAGATAGAACACCATATTCCCTATACGCCACTTGGCGTGACGGGTGCTCTTTACTTTACTTTTTACATGACATGCCTGCAGCTTGCTTATAGTTGCAGATTAACAATCATTGTTTAATTTGAATATTTCCTCCTTGAAGGCATTCATAATATAATGCTTTTCCGCATCCCACACCGGCCAAGCTGGTATGCCTGTTAGTATTTTCATTACCGCTTACACGCGCTTGGCCAGGCACGAGAGTGAAACATCTTTTTGTCACACGTGACTTTCACTCTATATGCCAGGCCTAAACATTCTATCTATCTATCTATTGTCCTTTCGAGCCGAAGACGGCACATAGGGCAGAACCACAATCTCAAAAACAGAAACCTTGCGTGCCAAAGCGGCACATATTGCGGAGATCACTGCTTCTAAAACCTATGGCCTAAACATTATCTCCTAAACATTAATGGGAAGATAATCAATAGCCTAAGATATGTTGAAGATACTATACTACTAGAAGAAAATCCTGAAGATCTACAATTACTTAATGAAATAAACATGGTAAGCACAAAATATGGACTAGATATGAATATCAAAAAGACTAAAACTATGATCATAAACAAAAGTAAATTATCAAGACCTACAATTAAATAACAAAGTTGCAGAAATACATCTAGATACAGTTCAGAGCTACAACTACCTGGGACACACTATAACCAGTGATGGAAAATGTACAACTGAAATAAACAAAAGAATAGGTATGGCAAAAAGTAATGTTAATGCCATGAACAATATATTAACATCAAAACAAAAAACACGAGGGCTAAGACTAGTAAAAGCAAAATGTTACATCTTCTCAATATTGCCGTATGGTGCAGAAACATGGACATTAGACAAGAAAACAGAACAGAAAATTGAAGCCTTTGAAATGTGGATTTATAGAAGAATAGGTAGAATTGGATTGAAAGAAAAGAAAACAAACGACGAAGTTTTAAAACAACTAAAAATGAAAAAAGAGAACTACTAAACACAATTAGAACAAGACAAATGAAATTTTTGGGGCATGTTAAAAGACACAACAGCCTAATAAAAGTAATATTGAAAGGGAAAATACGAGGAAAAAAGGCAGAGGCAGGCCAAGACTAACATGGACAAGTAACATCAAAAGATGGACAATTCAATCTATGACAACCTGCACCATCAAAGCAAGAGACAGAGTGGAATGGCGCTCATGGGAGCCATCCTTCGTTGCGGAGACGAAACACAATGATGATGACTTTCACCCGATTCTCTAATCATTAACCCAATAATTGTGGTTAACTTGGGCATATTCATTGAGTCACTGAGAAAACGCTTATGTGTCTTCCTTCACAGTTCTATTTAGATCGGACTATGAAAGCCCATGAGCTCTTTATGTGGCCATTACAACAGATTCATCTGTGTAAATGACTGCGTAAATCTCAGTTGAGTTCTCTAAAATATGAGATTTATCCTTGTTTTTAATAGCAAATGTGTAACATTGTATTTATTAGTTCGTTATTTTATTGTGTCTGCACTTGCCGCTCATCCCGTGGGGTTTAGTGTCTCGATTCACACAAAGCAGATTTTACATGCAGCAGTCAATAATATGAAGATGGGAAACACAACAGAGGACATAATTTTTTAAGCGGAAATGGTGATGGTTGTTGTAGATGATGATGATGATCACAACATTATCGTTACTCTGGGTTAATGGAGTACATCTACTGCAACAGGAATGGACATCGCGGAATAGAAATGAATATGGGTTTGTGCACAATGCGAAAATCACGAAGCGATATTGCAAGACAACCAATCAACTCGAACTCTCAAGGAACTAGGAATGTTTGAAGGCAAACGCACACCTGTAGAAAAGCCGTCGAGACAGAAGCAAGGACTGCAGGATAGAAGTGAAGAAGGTAGCATAGATTCGGGTTCATTAGCAGAGTGATCACGCATCCCATGAGGTACTGCAAGGCATAAGACATGTAAATCATCTACCGCAATGCTGTGTGGATATGCTGGCCATTGGTCAGTCTTTGAAGATTGTTTACCTGTTTGGTAGTTCTCGATCACTTGTTTATTGGTTATTGTCTTTCGCTTATGTCATGCTCTTTGGTCGTAACATCTATCACTATGTCATTTGTCGGATTTCTTGGGTGTGCCCCCGAAGGGTATAGACTACATAACCGGAGAATAAAGTCCACATGTTCAATGTGACCGCCACGAAATTGTAAACTCAAATTGTTTATTAGCCAAAATGACATTTTTTATTTCAACCAGAGTGGGATTAACTTGTTACATTTTTTTTTATTGTATTGTACTTCATGTTTTTTTGTTTTATTTAATTGTACTTATGTTCTTTTTTGTTTCATTTAAATGCACTTCATCTTCTTTCTAAATTTAGTTTATTTTCACCTTTCATGAGTTGTCTCTATGCACACCTTTAGCACCGCTCAACACGTCTGTTGCTATATAACGTCTCATTAGTGTGAACATCCACGATGCCGTTATATTACTTTTCTGACAATTCTAAAATTGATTGACATTTGTTAGAGATTTGTACTTTGTTTTGTCGCAGTTAAAAGTCCTTCGCTCGAAACATAGGTTCTTTATTTTGTCTTTGTTTTGATCTCAAAGATGTAACATCTGTAAATTACTGTCTTTTTGTATTTTTATTTCACCAACGATTGCGTAAAAAAGATACTTTTTTGCTCTTCTATGATTCGAACCCGCGGTCTCCCGATTTGGAGGACGACAAGTTATCCATTTGGCCACCTGTTTACCTAAACTCATCAGCTCTGTAGCTCTGTAGCTCCAAGCTCTGGAGTTAGTTAAAAAAGAAAGCTCGCAATTATCTGGATACCAACCACAGTCACTAAACAGAGTAGAAAGTGAAATATTCTAATGTAGTAGGGGAATGAACTATCAAACGCGAGGTGAGGAGACCAGTGCATCTTCTCGCTATTATTTACGATCTCAAATTCATTGAGCCAGATAGCCATTGTTTCCATCCGGAGAAAGTAAGGCAGTCCCCTGTCACTTTACCACTAAATTTACACTACTATCACTACACTACAGAAGAAAGTAAGGCAGCCCCTGTCACTTTACCACTAAATTTGCACGACTATCACTACACTACAGAAGAAAGTAAGGCAGTCCCCAGTCACTTTACCACTAAACTTGCACGACTATCACTACACTACAGAAGAAAGTAAGGCAGTCCCCAGTCACTTTACCACTAAACTTGCACGACTATCACTACACTACAGAAGAAAGTAAGGCAGTCCCCTGTCACTTTACCACTAAACTTGCACGACTATCACTATACTACAGAAGAAAGTAAGGCAGTCCCCTGTCACTTTACCACTAAACTTGCACGACTATCACTATACTACAGAAGAAAGTAAGGCAGTCCCCTGTCACTTTAACACTAAACTTGCACGACTATCACTACACTACAGAAGAACACACGTCAGTGCGTTAATAACAGTAAACCTTATATTGAATATATAAATTGTATTTATTTTTAATATGTTACATTTTTCAGCCACAAATAACGGGTGTAAAGAGAGAAATATAAATGACTAGCAAACATTTTAGGCGCAGATTTATTTCTTAGGAAAATCGTTGGCATAGCTGCAAAAATAGTATTTACAGTTTAATTCCGATAATGACCACGTGCATGCTTCCGGCTTCAATTGATTGTTCAGAGATCGCTGACAGAGATATGAAGGAAATGTTTGAAGCAAGAAATGGCATTAAATCCCACAAAAACCTGGCAAGATGTTTTTTTCCAAATGGATTACAATGAAACCGTTTTGAAGCGGACAGATATGATGTTCAAATTGTTGACAGAAACAAATTACGAGTTTTCTTCATTAGGAATACCGAGGACAGCTAAAAAAATAATAACAAAAATAACGTATGGATGGCTAGGCACAAAGACAATTTTATTATCATGATCATGGGGTGACAATGGGAGCCGCGACAGCTCAGTGGTTAGTGAACTGGACTACAAAGGACAAGAGGTAGGGTTCGATCCCAACCGACAGCTTCCGGGTTCACCTAGCCTTAAATGGGTACCAGATTTTTTTGAGGGAAAGTTAAGCGGCGCGGTCGTAATACCGACCACATTACCCCAAAAATCATGTGCCGAAGGTCTATAAAAAATTATGGTCAATAACACCATATTTTCTATACGCCACTTGGCGTGACGGGGGTAAAAAAGTAAGTAGACTACCCCCGTCACGCCAAGTGCCGTATAGGGAAATATGGTGTTAGTGACCCTATATTTCGTGACGGGGGTACTTTACTTTATTTATCTTCTATAGAGATATTTGATACAGTTTTGTTTAAATAAAAACACCATCCTCCTCCATCTTTCTCTAATCGTGAGGTTGGGAGCTTGGGAAAGACCTAGGGACCTCAGAAGCGGAACAGTCTATGGCCTTTCTTCATCTAAATCCGACTATGCTACTTTTACATTTGATCTTCTTCTCACGATTGTCTCATTTTATCTTTGTTTCCTTTCAACAACAAATATGACAGGATTTTATTATTTTTGCATTTAACAATGGCTTACTGTCCTCATTTATGATTTATTCTAACAGTAAGGTGGACTAATTAGTTCAAATAAAAAAAGCGAGATTGAAGTGTTGAAAGTTGTCTTTTACGCGTCTCCTTCTTTATCTTCTTCTCCCTCTTCTTCTTGTATTACAGTTTTCATTTGTCACAACACTGTCCAGCTCTTACTCTCTTTCTACAGGCCCAAAAGGTGGCTGTTGTCATCTCATAGTAAAAAAGTAAAGTGCCCCGTCACGCCAAGTGGCGTATAGGGAATATGGTGTTAGTGAACATAAATTTTACAGACCTTCAGCACATGATTTTTGGGGTAATGTGGTCGGTATTACGCCCGTGTCACTTTACTTTCCCAGAAAAAATCTGGTACCCATTTAAGGCAGGGTGAACCGGGAAGCCGTCGGTTGGGATCGAACCCAACCTCTTGTCCTTTATAGTCCAGTTCACTAACCACTGAGCTATCGCTGCTCCCTCAAACATCTCTATAGAAGGTAAATAAAGAAAAGGATTCCCTCCCGCGCAACTAGTATGGGGAACATATGATATTGTGTCTATGTTTGCCCATGATCACCTCACACTTACATCATGCCATGCCGTCTTTACTTTTAAGAAAAGATCTGTTTTTTTTAGAAATTTGGAGAAGTTTGCAGCCTTGTCGGTTCTAAAAAAAATCTACCACTTTTGATACGATATAAGTATTTATGGTTAAGTGCCGCAATGACGGTGGGAAAAAATTACAAAATGTTGAAATGATCACCACTTTGGCAATGAACGATTTTGTTAACGATAGTTTTATTGTGAAATGGAGGGGACAGAAAAATTAATGTAAGATTTGTTTAGAAACTACAGTACGTTATAACATTTGTAGGGGAGGTCCATGATGGTGTCTGATAACATCATATATGTAGGGGAGGTCTATGATGGTGTCTGATAACATCACATATGTAGGAGAGGGTCTATGATGGTGTCTGATAACATCAGGTGTGGAGAGTCCATGAAGGTGTCTAATGATATCACATGTGTAGGAGAGGTCCATGAAGGTGTCTGATAACATCACATATGTAGAAGCGGTCCATGAAGGTGTCTAATGATATCACATGTGTAGGAGAGGTCTATGATGGTGTCTGATAACATCAGATGTAGAGAGGTCCATGATGGTGTCTGATAACATCACATATGTAGGAGAGATCTATGATGGTGTCTAATGATATCACATGTGTAGGAGAGGTCTATGATGGTGTCTGATAACATCAGGTGTAGAGAGGTACATGATGGTGTCTGATAACATCACATATGTAGGAGAGGTCTATGATGGTGTCTAATGATATCACATGTGTAGGAGAGGTCTATGATGGTGTCTGATAACATCACATATGTAGGAGAGGTCCATGAAGGTGTCTAATGATATCACATGTGTAGGAGAGGTCTATGATGGTGTCTGATAACATCACATATGTAGGAGAGGTCCATGAAGGTGTCTAATGATATCACATGTGTAGTAGAGGTCTATGATGGTGTCTGATAACATCACATATGTAAGAGAGGTCTATGATGGTGTCTGATGACATCAGGTGTGGAGAGGTCAATGAAGGTGTCTAATGATACAACATTTGTAGGAGAGGTGCATGATAGTGTATGATAACATCACGTGTGTAGGAGAGGTCCATGACAATGTCTGATGATATCAAATGTGTAGGAAAGGTCAATGATGATGTCTGATGGCATCACATGTTTAGGAGTGGTGCATGATGGTGTATGATAACATCACATGTGTAGGAGAGGTGCATGAGGGTATATGATAACGTCACATGTGTATTAGAGGTCCATGATGATGTATGATAACATCACATGTGTATTAGAGGTCCATGATTGTGTATGATAACATCACATGTGTAGGAGAGGTGCATGATGGTGTATGATAACATCACATGTGTAGGAGAGGTCAATGATTGTGTATGATAACATCACATGTGTATTAGAGGTCAATGATGGTGTATGATAACATCACATGTGTAGGTGAGGTCCATGATGGTGTATGATAACATCACATGTGTATTAGAGGTCCATGATGGTGTATGATAACATCGCATATGTAGGAGGGGTCCATATTGGTGTATGATAACATCACATATGTAGGGGAGGTCCATGATAGTGTCTGATAACATCACATATGTAGGGGACATCTATGATGGTGTCTGATGGCATCACATGTGTAGGAGAGGTGCATGATGGTGTATGATAACATCACATATGTAGGAGAGGTCTATGATGGTGTCTGATGGCATCACATGTATAGGAGAGGTGCATGATGGTGTATGATAACATCACATGTGTAGGAGAGGTCCATGATGGTGTATGATAATATCGCATGTGTAGGAGAGGTCCATGATGGTGTATGATAACATCACATGTGTAGGAGAGGTCCATGATGGTGTCTGATGACATCACATGTGTATGAGATGTCCATGATAGTGTCTGATAACAGTATATGTATAAGAAATGTCTAAGACCTTGTTACAAATGTTATGCACATTTTCTGGAGGCCCCTCTTATTTTGAGACCCTAGTATCTAATCTGCCGAACCTATGATAAACCTGGCACTGGAAAGGGAGCTCATTCAGTTGTTTTGTTCTACACCCTAGAATGTGACTTATAAGAACGTAACGTATGTGGGGTGAGCAATGTTTAAAATGGTAATCGTGATGGGTCAGTGTGACTTCCGTTTGAGATTTATTGGTTAACTCTTTCTGTACGTTTCGCCGCACTGTACGTCAAGTCGATTTCTGTCGCGTACATTTAGCCGCTGAGTGCGTCACTCTCAGTTTGATTAGAATAAAGTCTCATCTAACCGTGTTCTTTTTATATGTCTTGTATCATCTTGGTATTGGTAAAATCTAATTCCTTGTTCAATTATCTAAAAATGCATATACATGTTAGGTATGAGATAAATATAAATCAGGAGGCGAAGGCGCGCCTCCCAGCACCAGAGCTGGAAGTTGTCAGCGACGCACAGCTGATGGCTTGCCCCAGGATCGCTGAACCAAAGCCATAAAAACCCTGCTCCACCTCTCCGTGGTGCCTCCAGTAATAGACCAACCTGTCTACTCTGGCCAAGCGTGCAGGGATCGAAGAGGGAAGACAACCCGGTACTCAAAAATGTCGTGCTGAAGTCGGATGTATTGGGCCGAAAGGCGCAAATATAACAGTTATACTGCAAACCTCAACACAACGCAGACACGTCCACTACGTCCTTGTAAGGGCGGATAATGAAGAGGAATATTCTAATCTACCACGATACTCTAGAATAGTTTAGTCAACGGGCGAACGCAACCAACCAACCAAATATATACAAACATGTAGATTCATATTTAAAACCATGAAAAATTTTGTTTCTTAAATCTCTTTCTTTGCATTGGTAAAAACCGTCCGTACTGAAAGAGTTAAAACAAATATGTGGTAAAGTTTTCCGGGGTCCGTATAGTCAATCTCAGACCAGCATGTTATTTAATTTATTTTATTGAAAGTAAAATTCACGATCAGGAACATTCTACGGAGCCGCGATAGCTCAGTGGTTAGTGAACTGGACTACCACGGACAAGGGACTGGGTTCGATCCCAACCGACGGTTTCCGGGTTCACCCAGCCTTAAATGGGTACCGGATTTTTTTTCAGGGAAAGTAAAGCAGCATGGGCGTAATACTGACCACATTACCCTAAAAATCATGTGCTGAAGGTCTGTAAAATATAGGATCACTAACACCATATTTCCCTATACGCCACTTCGCGTGACGGGGGTACTTTACTTTACAGGAACATTCTACTGTGTATCACATAATAAGTAGAAGAATACCAAGAGCACAGTCGAGTTTACAAGCAGAAAGCATGATACTTCCTTCGTAATATGTTTCCAGATTCACATCATTACTCTTACCAGCATACAATTCATTGCCATTTATTCTTGTGGTCAGATTTAATCATTCTGCCATCTGGCGGAAATAAGCTATTCCTGGAAACGACCAATTTGTGTCAACGACTTTGCTGGACAAAAAGACGTTCAAATTGCGGATTGAATACTCCTAAGTAGTGTCATGATCGTCTGCTAATCTCCAGGGACGCTTATCACCATGACAACGATTATATCCTGATTTTGAAATGTAACTGTGGTATGTTAACCAAAGTATCGCCAAATTGTCCTCAGGTTGTTACGGTTATCAATGTCAATATTCGTTGATTAAATAAGGAATTAATATCATTGCATTCATGGCAGAACCATAAGTGCCCAATTCATCTCAACAATACTTTAATAATCATGTATAGCATTTGCAGCGAAATTTGTCTCTCACGGGCGCCATTTTATTATGTCTCTTACATTAATAGCCCGCCATTCTTGGTGTTGTCAGCCCGTTTTAGTCTTTGTCTGCCTCTACTTCGCTTACATTGCCACAGTATCCGTTCATTCGGCTGATACTTCCGTCTTCGGCAAAGAAAGTCCATGGCCGCTGAATCAAATGGTCTCACAACCGCTTAGTCATTTTGATTTCTACCACTGCTGTGTTGTGGGTGCTGACACTGATTGCACTCATCACGTTTCTTAGAACATCTAAAACGTTGAGTTGATTATCGCACGTTATACTCTAGTTCATCTATTCCAGGAGCAGTTCTCTTACAGTGCTCTAGAGCAGCCTCAACATCGACCTCTATTATCAACTCTATTCATGACTAAAGGCCAAAGACGTGATTTCCTAAAGTGTTTCCTGTCAAGATAGTTTATCACCCTTCATTGTTTCAGCTACATGCATGTCTCATACTAAATACCTGCTATCACCCTTCATTGTTTCAACTACATGCATGTCTCATACTAAATACCTGCTATCACCCTTCATTGTTTCAACTACATGCATGTCTCATACTAAATACCTGCTATCACCCTTCATTGTTTCAGCTATATAAATGTCTCATACTAAATACCTGTTATCACCCTTCATTGTTTCAGCTACATGCATGTCTCATACTAAATACCTGCTATCACCCTTCATTGTTTCAACTACATGCATGTCTCATACTAAATACCTGTTATCGACCTTCATTGTTTCAGCTACATGCATGTCTCATACTAAATACCTGTTATCGACCTTCATTGTTTCAACTACATGCATGTCTCATACTAAATACCTGTTATCGACCTTCATTGTTTCAACTACATGCATGTCTCATACTAAATACCTGTTATCGACCTTCATTGTTTCAGCTACATGCATGTCTCATACTAAATACCTGCTATCACCCTTCATTGTTTCAACTACATGCATGTCTCATACTAAATACCTGCTATCACCCTTCATTGTTTCAACTACATGCATGTCTCATACTAAATACCTGCTATCACCCTTCATTGTTTCAGCTATATAAATGTCTCATACTAAATACCTGTTATCACCCTTCATTGTTTCAGCTACATGCATGTCTCATACTAAATACCTGCTATCACCCTTCATTGTTTCAGCTATATAAATGTCTCATACTAAATACCTGTTATCACCCTTCATTGTTTCAACTACATGCATGTCTCATACTAAATACCTGCTATCACCCTTCATTGTTTCAACTACATGCATGTCTCATACTAAATACCTGTTATCACCCTTCATTGTTTCAGCTACATGCATGTCTCATACTAAATACCTGCTATCACCCTTCATTGTTTCAACTACATGCATGTCTCATACTAAATACCTGCTATCACCCTTCATTGTTTCAGCTATATAAATGTCTCATACTAAATACCTGTTATCACCCTTCATTGTTTCAGCTATATAAATGTCTCATACTAAATACCTGTTATCACCCTTCATTGTTTCAGCTATATAAATGTCTCATACTAAATACCTGTTATCACCCTTCATTGTTTCAGCTATATAAATGTCTCATACTAAATACCTGTTATCACCCTTCATTGTTTCAACTACATGCATGTCTCATACTAAATACCTGCTATCACCCTTCATTGTTTCAGCTACATGCATGTCTCATACTAAATACCTGCTATCACCCTTCATTGTTTCAACTACATGCATGTCTCATACTAAATACCTGCTATCACCCTTCATTGTTTCAACTACATGCATGTCTCATACTAAATACCTGCTATCACCCTTCATTGTTTCAGCTATATAAATGTCTCATACTAAATACCTGTTATCACCCTTCATTGTTTCAGCTACATGCATGTCTCATACTAAATACCTGCTATCACCCTTCATTGTTTCAACTACATGCATGTCTCATACTAAATACCTGTTATCGACCTTCATTGTTTCAGCTACATGCATGTCTCATACTAAATACCTGTTATCGACCTTCATTGTTTCAACTACATGCATGTCTCATACTAAATACCTGTTATCGACCTTCATTGTTTCAACTACATGCATGTCTCATACTAAATACCTGTTATCGACCTTCATTGTTTCAGCTACATGCATGTCTCATACTAAATACCTGCTATCACCCTTCATTGTTTCAACTACATGCATGTCTCATACTAAATACCTGCTATCACCCTTCATTGTTTCAACTACATGCATGTCTCATACTAAATACCTGCTATCACCCTTCATTGTTTCAGCTATATAAATGTCTCATACTAAATACCTGTTATCACCCTTCATTGTTTCAGCTACATGCATGTCTCATACTAAATACCTGCTATCACCCTTCATTGTTTCAGCTATATAAATGTCTCATACTAAATACCTGTTATCACCCTTCATTGTTTCAACTACATGCATGTCTCATACTAAATACCTGCTATCACCCTTCATTGTTTCAACTACATGCATGTCTCATACTAAATACCTGTTATCACCCTTCATTGTTTCAGCTACATGCATGTCTCATACTAAATACCTGCTATCACCCTTCATTGTTTCAACTACATGCATGTCTCATACTAAATACCTGCTATCACCCTTCATTGTTTCAGCTATATAAATGTCTCATACTAAATACCTGTTATCACCCTTCATTGTTTCAGCTATATAAATGTCTCATACTAAATACCTGTTATCACCCTTCATTGTTTCAGCTATATAAATGTCTCATACTAAATACCTGTTATCACCCTTCATTGTTTCAGCTATATAAATGTCTCATACTAAATACCTGTTATCAACCTTCATTGTTTCAGCTATATAAATGTCTCATACTAAATACCTGTTATCACCCTTCATTGTTTCAACTACATGCATGTCTCATAATAAATACCTGTTATCACCCTTCATTGTTTCAGCTACATGCATGT
Organism: Megaustenia siamemsis; assembly: GCA_032433765.1. Classification (NCBI taxonomy): domain Eukaryota; kingdom Metazoa; phylum Mollusca; class Gastropoda; order Stylommatophora; family Ariophantidae; genus Megaustenia; species Megaustenia siamemsis. The sequence continues at coordinate 44,648,052 of JAVIAB010000108.1, read as the reverse complement.
CTCATACTAAATACCTGTTATCGACCTTCATTGTTTCAACTACATGCATGTCTCATACTAAATACATGTTATCGACCTTCATTGTTTCAGCTGCAAGCATGTCTTGTACTAAATACCTGATATCAACCTTCATTGTTTCAACTACATGCATGTCTCGTACTAAATACCTGTTATCACCCTTCATTGTTTCAACTACATGCATGTCTCATACTAAAAACCTGTTATCGACCTTCATTGTTTCAGCTACATGCATGTCTCATACTAAATACTAAGTTAATCGGGGCCTGCGTCTCGTATGTCGATGATTCCCACGTTAAGACGAGTACTACAACAAACCCAAGCATATGGATACCTTAATGTGTTTCTGTGCTGGACATGGTTCATTTCTTGGTGTTTTTCCGTGAAGCCGTGGCTCATATCTTGATGTGTTTCTGTGCTAGCCATGGCTCATATCTTAGCGTGTGTGTGTGTGTGTGCTTACCATGGCTAATATCTTGGTGTGTGTCATGTTAGTCATATCTCATATCTTGGTGTGAGAGATGAGCCATGACTGGCACAGAAACACATTAAGATGAGTCATTCTTTAAATTACTGGAATGTAAATAAGGTGCCATCTTGGTGCGTCCCATGGCGTCATTCTATCCATCATCTCTAGGTGTGTGTCATGTTAGTCTTATCTCATATCTTGGTGTGTCCGTGTTAATCATGTCTCATATCTTTATGTGCGTCTGAGTTTAGTAATATCTCATAACTTAGTGTGTATCTGTGTTAGTCATGTGTCATATCTTTGTGTGTGCATGTCTGGGTTAGGGATATCTCACATCTTTGTGTGCATGTTTATGTTAGTCATATCTCATATCTTTGTGTGTGCATGTCTGTGTTTGACAAATCTCATATCCTTGTGTGTGCATGGCTGTGTAAGTCACATCTCATATCTTTGTGTGTGCACGCCTATGTTAGTCATATCTTATATCTTTGCGTGTATGTCTATGTTAGGTATGTGTCATATCTTTATGTGCATTTATATGTTATTCATGTGTAATATATCTTGATGTGTGTCGGTGTTAGCCATGTCTCGTATTCGCTGTGTACATGTCTGTGTTATTCACATCTCATATCTTTATGTGTGCATGTCTGTGTTAGTCACCTCTAGTGACTCGGGCAGATGGTGCTCGTAAACCCGGGAGGGCTGACCATCTAAGGGCAGAATCCCCCTACAGAAAAGACAATCTGCTGCCTTGCAGGAAGATTGGGGACAATCAAAGGCTAAGGAAAGCGAACCTGAATAAAATGCTGGCTGAAATCGGATGCACTGGGCCACTGGCGCAAAACACAGTGCAACGTATTAACAGGTGTTCAGTCAGAGTGGATCTGGCAGACTCTAAATGTGATGTTCTGTCTGTGGAGGCGATCAACACACTTAACCTGACAGCTGACTTCATGTGGGAGTCTGGAATCCTACTCTTATTGAGTCCTGATCGCAGAGAGAGAGAGAGATACTAAATACCTGTTATCGACCTTCATTGTTTCAGCTACATGCGTGTCTCATACTAAAAACCTGTTATCGACCTTCATTGTTTCAGCTACATGCATGTCTCATACTAAATACCTATTATCACCCTTCATTGTTTCAGCTATATAAATGTTTCATACTAAATACCTGTTATCAACCTTCATTCTTTCAGCTACATGCATGTCTCATACTAAATACCTGTTATCGACCTTCATTGTTTCAGCTACATGCATGTCTCATACTAAATACCTGTTATCGACCTTCATTGTTTCAGCTACATGCGTGTCTCATACTAAAAACCTGTTATCGACCTTCATTGTTTCAGCTACATGCATGTCTCATACTAAATACCTATTATCACCCTTCATTGTTTCAGCTATATAAATGTTTCATACTAAATACCTGTTATCGACCTTCATTGTTTCAGCTACATGCATGTCTCATACTAAATACCTGTTATCGACCTTCATTGTTTCAGCTACATGCATGTCTCATACTAAATACCTGTTATCGACCTTCATTGTTTCAGCTACATGCATGTCTCATACTAAATACCTGTTATCGACCTTCATTCTTTCAGCTACATGCATGTCTCATACTAAATACCTGTTATCGACCTTCATTGTTTCAGCTACACGCATGTCTCATACTAAATACCTGTTATCGACCTTCATTGTTTCAGCTACATGCATGTCTCATACTAAATACCTGTTATCGACCTTCATTGTTTCAGCTACACGCATGTCTCATACTAAATACCTGCTATCACCCTTCATTGTTTCAACTACATGCATGTCTCATACTAAATACCTGTTATCGACCTTCATTGTTTCAACTACATGCATGTCTCATACTAAATACATGTTATCGACCTTCATTGTTTCAGCTACATGCATGTCTCATACTAAATACCTGTTATCGACCTTCATTCTTTCAGCTACATGCATGTCTCATACTAAATACCTGTTATCGACCTTCATTGTTTCAGCTACATGCATGTCTCATACTAAATACCTGTTATCACCCTTAAGAATATCACCAGTGGAGTCATATATGTCATGAACAGACAGGAACTAGAAGGCCAGAAATATTTGTTTATAAGGGTCTATACATCTTCTGGTCGTTTGACCTTCTGGTGGTCTCTCCTGCTTTTACGCTTTAGGTTTTCCTAATATCTGATCAATTCATCCTTGTCGTGATCGACCCTTGGATCTGGTGTTCTCTTGCGTTTGCTGATGACTCATTGTGTTATAATGTGTTCTGTCTGTGTTACACCGTGCCCAAACCATTTATATCTGTTGTTTGTTTATATATTCAATAATGATTATGATTTCTGGTCACTGAGCAGCGCAAACAAATAATAACGGAAACAACAGACAGAGAGCTAAATGCAACAAGTTAAACAAAACACACAAAAACTGTAGGGAAAGATAACGAACGGCATCATAATCATAACACTTAATGCGTGGTCACTCACGTAGACGTAGATGCTTTTTTTTAAAAAAACAAAACAGGCGAAATCCTAGAATAAATTAATCTCTTTGGAAATGTTCACAATAAGCTGTCCTTCCATCATTTCTAAAGCAGGATTCATAGGGGAAAAAAAGAATAATATTATAATCTGTTATCTTGTTCTGGCAATAATAATTCTCGAATTTCCAAGCTCGGGATTACAATTGTATTTTTCCCCATCTTATTTTTACGCATTGCCAAATAATGCTCGTGATATGTCCCCGCACAACATCCAACAATTCCAAACATTTACAAGGAAAATAGCGTAGCCGTGCCAGATTTTTCCTCTTTATAACAACCAATCTTAAGCTTTAAATTTCGAAAATTGAATTTGGCCAAATCTAGCAATCAACCTTCATGTTGGCGGATCCCATTATCTCAAACGTGCAGACGTTTTGTTCATGACAGCTCACTTCTGCCACGCAAAAGATCAGGTTCCATAACTCTTGAAGGAGCTATCCACACGAGCAATCTGCCTGCAAAGAGCGCCATTCATACGTCTCAATTTTCCCGCGTATAATTGCACGAGAAATGATGACCTTGCTAAGTTAGGTTCCATGTAATTTATCTCAAAGAATGAAGAACAACATTTTATGGACGAAATGAAGCTAAACGTTCATTCCAACAACACAATTATGATTATTCATTAATGTTATTCTTCTTTTTTTTCTCCCAATTTCTGCTGTTTTGAAGACACAATGAATTATTTCAGGCTTAATCTGTTCTCATTTTCTGTATTAGTTTTCTTTTTTTCAATAATACACTTCTTCAATAATTGAAATCGTTTGATTGTTTTATTTCTGTGATTTTTATAGAAAGAGAAAAAAAAAACACTCATTTTGAAAATTAATGTCAACTGTCAGAAATAAACACGTAATAATTACAACAAAAATACAATATCGACAATGTATAATGTACTTACTTTAACAATGTTGCGCTGTTAATGTGAAACATGGATATTAAACGCTCACAGAAACTAAAGAAAGAACAATCATTATAACTAACGCATACAATATGAGACAGAAGAATACGGAAACGGGAACAAGGCTAAGAAAATAGCCGCCAGCAAACATGTGACGAGTACCGATATACTACATCGCGAGGGGAGATAACTGTTTGTAAATGAAGAAGATCATTGTAACAACCGAGATCAAAGTTACAAGATGGCGATGAAAAAGGAACAAGAAGAATGTAAAACAAGAGAACAATATATTAGAAACGACGATATTAACATAAAGTAGAAGTCATATTAATTAATTATGTGCTACATAATTAGTAGTTATCCAGGTGTTTCTAATATTCCATCAATCCATCTTGTGCTCTTCTGTTGCCTTCTCCTGCTGTTATGTTTCCTAGTGTTTCTAATATACCACCAATCCATCTTGTGCTCTTCTGTTGCCTTCTTCTGCTGTTATGTTTCCTAATGTTTCTAATATTCCACCAATTCATCTTTTGCTCTTATGTTGCCTTCTCCTGCTGTTATGTTTCCTAGTGTTTCTAATATTCCACCAATTCATCTTTTGCTCTTATGTTGCCTTCTCCTGCTGTTATGTTTCCTAGTGTTTCTAATATTCCACCAATTCATCTTTTGCTCTTATGTTGCCTTCTCCTGCTGTTATGTTTCCTAGTGTTTCTAATATTCCAGCAGTCCATCTATTGATCTTCTGTTGCCTTGTCCTGCTGTTATGTTTCCTAGTGTTTCTAATATTCCACCAATCCATCTTTTGCTCTTCTGTTGCCTTCTCCTGCTGTTATGTTTCCTAGTGTTTCTAATATTCCAGCAGTCCATCTATTGCTCTTCTGTTGCCTTGTCCTGCTGTTATGTTTCCTAGTGTTTCTAATATTCCATCAGTCCATCTTTACCGTGGTGGACCCACGGGTCTGTGGGAAGAAGAAATTATATTGGTAAAGGCAAACCGATGATTTAACAGCGTGGAAAAGTATTCTGTTGTATTCTATACATGGAACCCGTTAATATCAGCCGAGAATTTCTCATATCCGCTCCACTGCTTACCACAGCCACACCCACCTATAGTGTTTAAGCCAGCGGGAAAAGATGGAAATATAAGAAAATTCCCACAATCGTGACGTCATCAGGTATGCAAGCTATGGACGGCTCATGTCATTCCAACCACACAAAGCTGGAAATTTCCCAAAATTGAGATAATTACTTTCTGGCCGCTGGCCTTACTACGATAGATGGCTGTGGTCACAGCATGTTCCAAAACAAGTCGGTTAAGACGATTGAAAAGGCCGATCTCCGTCCAAGTCCTATACGACTGCACAGGCGACCACTTCAAACAACATTCTATAGAAAAGAGAATGTTTGCACTTGTCACTTTCTCATTGGTGCAGACATGTCGCAAGATGTGGAGACATATTGGTAGAGGTATGTCGCAATATGTGGAGAAATATTGGTACAAGTATATCGCAATATGTGTAGAAATATCGATACATATATATATATATTGCCTTTGTGGATCTCACAAAGGCATTCGACATAGTAAACAGAGATGGTCTCTACAAGGTGTTAGAAGGCATAGGCTGCCCTCCTAAATTACTTAGGCTGATAATTTCCTTCCATGAAGACATGAATGGCAAAGTCCATTTTGATGGGAGTCCATCAGAGAATTTCAAAGTCAACAAAGGAGTGAAACAGGGATGTGTCCTCGCCCCCACCCTTTTTGGTATATTTTTTGCTGCCCTCCTAAATTAGGCCTTCGAAAACAGCTCAGGAGATATTTACATTCGCACTAGACCAGATGGCTCACTGTTCAACCTAGCACGACTAAGAGCAAAAACCAAAACAAATGTTGCCGTACTTAAAGAATTTTTATTTGCTGACGACGCAGCCCTAGTCGCTCATAGTGAGGCCACCCTACAGTCGCTGATCAACAACCTGGATAAAGCATGCGACCTTTTTTCACTGTCAATTAATGTTCAGAAGACAGTAATACTAAATCAAGGTGACTTCAAACCTATATCTATTACTCTAAAAGACTGCCTACTAGAATCAGTACAGAAATTTACATATCTTGGATCCACAGTTACGCAAACCATCTCTCTTGATGAAGAAATAAACTGTCGAATTGGTAAGGCAGCTACGACCTTCGGCAAACTCACAAAAAGGGCATGGAACAACACGAAACTAACTCGAAAGACTAAACTCTTAATATATCAAACATGTGTGCTTAGCACACTACTATATGGATCCGAAACCTGGACAACATACTCAAACCAGGAAAAAAGACTAAATGTCTTCCACATGCGATGTCTCCGCAAAATAATGCACATCAAATGGCAAGACAAAATAACCAACTTAACTGTCCTGCAACGTGCTAAGACCCTAACAATCATGTCGATGCTCAGAAGTCGAAGGCTAAGATGGCTGGGGCATGTCCAACGGATGGAAGAAAAACGCATTCCTAGGCAAATACTATATGGTGAGCTAAAACACGGAAAAAGACAAATCGGCAGACCTAAACTACGATATAGAGATATCTGCAAATCATCTCTGAAAGACTTCTCCATCTGTGAAAACGACTGGCAACATCTGGCAAGTGATCGCACATCATGGAGAGCATGCATAAGGAACGGTATAACAACATTTGAGACTGTGCTAAGACAGGACTTTGAAGAGAAGAGACTCACGAAAAAGGATGGTAAACCCTGTGGATCAGCGAGCCTGACCTGTTCATTATGTGACCGCGTGTGTTTGTCAAACATTGGTAGAATTAGCCACGAGAGAAGCTGTTCGGCAAAAACAATACCTCAAAAAAATACGCAATAGCCTCCACTAGACCGCATGACAAGACGAAAAGGGCCATATATAAATATATATATATATATATATATATATATATATATATATATATGGCAATATATGGAGAAATATTGATACAGGTATGCTACAAAACTTATGAATTTTTGGGGCATGTTAAAAGACACAACAACCTAATAAAAGTTATATTGGAAGGGAAAATACAAGGTAAAAGAGGCAGAGGCAGACCAAGACTAACATGGACGAGTAGCATCGAAAGATGGACAAACCAGATGGACAAGTCAACCTATGACAATCTGCGCCATCAAAGCAAGAGACAGAGTGGAATGGTGCTCCATGGTAGCCAAACTTCGATGCGGAGACGGCACTCAATGATGATGATGATGACAAGACTTTACAATGTGGATCAAAATAATTTTGCTGTTAACAGTAAAAGATTGGAAGTTGTAGACAAAAAAAAGGAAATGGATTCATGTATTAAAGACTGGTTGGAGAAAACAATCGAATAAATACATAAACTGGCCCCCATAGGGAATAATTGGACAAGATGGCGAATTGTGATGATGACCCGCGGGTTTGTATGGCACTTAAAGGATCGTGTATTCAGACTGGCGCATTGAAATGTGTGTTTACGAACTTTGTTGTGTATTTATTAATTATGTATGTGAAGGATGGCAGTTTGTTATTTATGTGTCCAATATGTTCATGTATATGTCTAGACAAGCAGTTCCATATGTATGTCTTACTCTACTTCCTCTACAGTATTCTGTTCCCTATGTATGTCTTACTCTACTTCCTCTACAGTGTTCAGTTCCCTATGTATGTCTTACTCTACTTCCTCTACAGTGTTCAGTTCCCTATGTATGTCTTACTCTACTTCCTCTACAGTATTCTGTTCCCTATGTATGTCTTACTCTACTTCCTCTACAGTGTTCAGTTCCCTATGTATGTCTTACTCTACTTCCTCTACAGTGTTCAGTTCCCTAAGTATGTCTTACTCTACTTCCTCTACAGTGTTCAGTTCCCTATGTATGTCTTACTCTTCCTCTACAGTGTTCTGTTCCCTATGTATGTCTTACTCTTCCTCTACAGTGTTCTGTTCCCTATGTATGTCTTACTCTTCCACTACAGTGTTCTGTTCCTTATGTATGTCTTACTCTTACACTACAGTGTTCTGTTCCCTATGTATGTCTTACTCTTCCACTACAGTATTCTGTTCCCTATGTATGTCTTACTCTACTTCCTCTACAGTGTTCAGTTCCCTATGTATGTCTTACTCTACTTCCTCTACAGTGTTCAGTTCCCTAAGTGTGTCTTACTCTACTTCCTCTACAGTGTTCAGTTACCTATGTATGTCTTACTCTTCCTCTACAGTGTTCTGTTCCCTATGTATGTCTTACTCTTCCACTACAGTGTTCTGTTCCCTATGTATGTCTTACTCTACTTCTACAGTGTTCAGTTCCCTATGTTGTCTTACTCTACTTCCTCTACAGTGTTCAGTTCCCTATGTATGTCTTACTTTACTTCTACAGTGTTCAGTTCCCTATGTATGTCTTACTCTTCCTCTACAGTGTTCTGTTCCCTATGTATGTCTTACTCTTCCACTACAGTGTTCTGTTCCCTATGTATGTCTTACTCTACTTCTACAGTGTTCAGTTCCCTATGTTGTCTTACTCTACTTCCTCTACAGTGTTCTGATCCCTACACTCAGTTTGTGACACAGAAAGACGAGCTTCTCTATGATTTAGTCGTAATGCATGGTTTAGTATGTGCATTTCCTTGCACGCTTTCAGTTTTTCTGTATGTTTTCACTATATCCATGTATGTGTAGGTTGATAGTTTCTTGTGAATATTTTCAATATGTGTTTCTTTCGGAAAGTTTCTTTCATTTATAATCAGTATGGTCCTCGTAATCAACAACAAAAAATTGTCTTTTGCGATCTTAATAATTGACTGCACAGCACTCTGGGCAATCAGGTATAAGTTCTTCTTCTGCTTTATCTTTGTCACTGGTACCGATAAGGTGTCGTGGTTATATCAATTGTCGTTCTTGAGCTGCTCGAACTGTCTGAATTAGTGATTTTACTTTGTTGTTACATGTCTCTGTCACTGATACCTAAAAGGTGTCGTGGTTATATCAATTGTCGTTCTTGAGCTGCTCGAACTGTCTGAATTAGTGATTTTACTTTGTTGTTACATGTCTCTGTCACTGATACCTAAAAGGTGTCGTGGTTTATATCAATTGTCGTTCTTGAGCTGCTCGAACTGTCTGAATTAGTGATTTTACTTTGTTGTTACATGTCTCTGTCACTGATAGCTAAAAGGTGTCGTGGTTTATATCAATTGTCGTTCTTGAGCTGCTCGAACTGTCTGAATTAGTGATTTTACTTTGTTGTTACATGTCTCTGTCACTGATACCTATAAGGTGTCGTGGTTATATCAATTGTCGTTCTTGAGCTGCTCGAACTGTCTGAATTAGTGATTTTACTTTGTTGTTACATGTCTCTGTCACTGGTACCGATAAGGTGTCGTGGTTATATCAATTGTCATTCTTGAGCTGCTCGAACTGTCTGAATTAGTGATTTTACTTTGTTGTTACATGTCTCTGTCACTGATACCTAAAAGGTGTCGTGGTTATATCAATTGTCGTTCTTGAGCTGCTCGAACTGTCTGAATTAGTGATTTTACTTTGTTGTTACATGTCTCTGTCACTGGTACCGATAAGGTGTCGTGGTTATATCAATTGTCGTTCTTGAGCTGCTCGAACTGTCTGAATTAGTGATTTTACTTTGTTGTTACATGTCTCTGTCACTGATACCTAAAAGGTGTCGTGGTTATATCAATTGTCGTTCTTGAGCTGCTCGAACTGTCTGAATTAGTGATTTTACTTTGTTGTTACATGTCTCTGTCACTGATACCTAAAAGGTGTCGTGGTTTATATCAATTGTCGTTCTTGAGCTGCTCGAACTGTCTGAATTAGTGATTTTACTTTGTTGTTACATGTCTCTGTCACTGATAGCTAAAAGGTGTCGTGGTTTATATCAATTGTCGTTCTTGAGCTGCTCGAACTGTCTGAATTAGTGATTTTACTTTGTTGTTACATGTCTCTGTCACTGATACCTATAAGGTGTCGTGGTTATATCAATTGTCGTTCTTGAGCTGCTCGAACTGTCTGAATTAGTGATTTTACTTTGTTGTTACATGTCTCTGTCACTGGTACCGATAAGGTGTCGTGGTTATATCAATTGTCGTTCTTGAGCTGCTCGAACTGTCTGAATTAGTGATTTTACTTTGTTGTTACATGTCTCTGTCACTGATACCTATAAGGTGTCGTGGTTATATCAATTGTCGTTCTTGAGCTGCTCGAACTGTCTGAATTAGTGATTTTACTTTGTTGTTACATGTCTCTGTCACTGATACCTAAAAGGTGTCGTGGTTATATCATTTGTCGTTCTTGAGCTGCTCGAACTGTCTGAATTAGTGATTTTACTTTGTTGTTACATGTCTCTGTCACTGATACCTATAAGGTGTCGTGGTTATATCAATTGTCGTTCTTGAGCTGCTCGAACTGTCTGAATTAGTGATTTTACTTTGTTGTTACATGTCTCTGTCACTGCATCTATCCATCTTCTTCTGGGTCTTCCTCTTGGCCTTTTCCATGCATTCTCGAGAAGAACGCCCTTGATGGTGATTGGTGAGGATTCATTATGACCAGGTGGTCAAATCATTTAAGTTGCTGTTGTTCTATATATTCTTGGCAGGGTTTTGTTCCTACCATTTCAGGTATAAGTTCAGACTTAAAGAAACACACAAAATGTTAACATTGATAAACCCGTTCTTATCATTGTCTCATACGACCCATCTACACACTTCGATCTAATCCCGACTCTGAGAATCTTATAATGGCACGCTTATCAAGATTTGGGAGCCACGATAACTCAGTGGTTAGTGAACTGGACTACGAAGGACAAGAGGTAAGGTTCGATCGCAACCGACGGCTCCCGGGTTCACCCAGCCTTAAATGGGTACCGGATTTTTTTCTGGGAACGTAAAGTGTCACGGAGGTAATACCGACCATACCACCACAAAAATCATGTGCCGAAGGTCTGTAACATTTATGATCACTAACACCTTATTCCCTATACGCCACTTGGCGTGACGGGGGTACTTTATTTTACTTTACTTTACTTTACTTTACTTTACTTATCTCGATTTGGCGACTTTCCTAAAGATAACTATTATAGTTTCTTATGTTTTCGACTAGTCGACGCTACAGATACACTCCAGCATCTTGTTTTATTCGTCCCATTAGACCCTACTTTTACATCATCAGTTTATCTAGTTAAAGAATGTTCACACCTGTACATTAAGTTTATACCTTTGAAAATATACGCTGTCTGCTCTACGTAGTTTAGTTTATTTGTAGAGGAACAAAGACTACATTTCCGTTATTTGTAGAGGAACACTGACTACATTTCCGTTATTTGTAGAGGAACACTGACTACATTTCCGTTATTTGTAGAGGAACACTGACTACATTTCCGTTATTTGTAGAGGAACACTGACTACATTTCCGTTATTTGTAGAGGAACAATGACTACATTTCCGTTATTTGTAGAGGAACACTGACTACATTTCCGTTATTTGTAGAGGAACACTGACTACATTTCCGTTATTTGTAGAGGAACACTGACTACATTTCCGTTATTTGTAGAGAAACAATGACTACATTTCCGTTATTTGTAGAGGAACACTGACTACATTTCCGTTATTTGTAGAGGAACAATGACTACATTTCCGTTATTTGTAGAGGAACACTGACTACATTTCCGTTATTTGTAGAGGAACACTGACTACATTTCCGTTATTTGTAGAGGAACACTGACTACATTTCCGTTATTTGTAGAGGAACACTGACTACATTTCCGTTATTTGTAGAGGAACAATGACTACATTTCCGTTATTTGTAGAGGAACACTGACTACATTTCCGTTATTTGTAGAGGAACAATGGCTACATTTCCGTTATTTGTAGAGGAACAATGACTACATTTCCGTTATTTGTAGAGGAACAATGACTACATTTCCGTTATTTGTAGAGGAACAATGGCTACATTTCCGTTATTTGTAGAGGAACAATGACTACATTTCCGTTATTTGTAGAGGAACAATGACTACATTTCCGTTATTTGTAGAGGAACAATGACCACATTTCCGTTATTTGTAGAGGAACAATGGCTACATTTCCGTTATTTGTAGAGGAACAATGACTACATTTCCGTTATTTGTAGAGGAACAATGACTACATTTCCGTTATTTGTAGAGGAACAATGGCTACATTTCCGTTATTTGTAGAGGAACAATGGCTACATTTCCGTTATTTGTAGAGGAACAATGGCTACATTTCCGTTATTTGTAGAGGAACAATGACTACATTTCCGTTATTTGTAGAGGAACAATGACTACATTTCCGTTATTTGTAGATGAAGAATTACCACATTTCCGTTATTTGTAGACGAATAATGACTACATTTCCATTATTTGTAGAGGAACAATGACTACATTTCCGTTATTTGCAGAGGAACAATGACTACATTTCCGTTATTTGTAGAGGAACAATGGCTACATTTCCGTTATTTGTAGATGAAGAATTACTACATTTCCGTTATTTGTAGAGGAACAATGGCTACATTTCCGTTATTTGTAGAGGAAGAATTACTGCATTTCCGTTATTTGTAGAGGAAGAATTTCTAAATGTCCATTATTTGTAGAGGAAGAATTACTACATTTCCGTTATTTGTAGAGGAAGAATTACTGCATTTCAATTATTTGTAGAGGAAGAATTACTACATTTCCATTATTTGTAGAGGAAGAATTACTAAATGTCCATTATTTGTAGATGAAGGATTACTGCATTTCCATTATTTGTAGAGGAAGAATTACTGCATTTCCATTATTTGTAGAGGAAAAATTACTGAATTTCCGTAATTTGTACAGGAACAATGACTAAATTTCCGTTATTTGTAGAGGATGAATTACTGCATTTCCATTATTTGTAGAGGAAGAATTACTAAATTTCCATTATTTGTAGATGAAGAATTACTGCATTTCCATTATTTTTAGAGGACGAATTACTAAATTTCCATAATTTATTGAGGAAGGATAACTAAATTTCAGTTTATTTGTTGAATTTCTTTCCTGAATGTTTGAGTCATGTTCCCATTTTATTTTCTTTCAAGTGAATGGACTGAAGAGTAGCACGTTTATACAGAACTCATGTATTTTTCTCTGAGAAATCTACGCGCGAATAATTACGTCGGTAGCACTTTTATCGCATTCACGAAACAACAGATTTGAAGAGAAGAATTTCCGTTTGTGGCGAGATTCGAACCCAAGACTTTATTGTCCAGAGTCTTTACCTCTTGACCACCCGATCACAAGCTGGACACGCTGCATGCCCAGATAAAATCCAAATAGATGCACGTGAACTGCCAACTAGTTTGATTTGGTGTTTATTTGAAAGAATTACAGATGCGATTAGTGTTGCGGAGAACAGTAGGAAAATAAATAAACAAGTACGGGCCAGACCTGTGATACGCTGGGAAATATGGCTACCAACCGTCAAAAAATTGAGTATGTGCGCTACCGCCCTACAGTACGCCCCAATACGCCACTGGCAGAGTTGTCGGACTGTGATCAAGAATTTGAAGAAGTAGAAGATGAGGAAGAAGAAGAATTATAATTACCATTTTTCTTTTGATGTTATTATCTTCTTCACACTGATAAGGATATTTTTGGCCTTTCCAATTCCTTTCTTGTCGATCATTACATGCAATGATCTCTCCAAGCTACACTCTAACCGCGATTTATCGATCTAATCCCGTCTCCACTAGTCCCAGACCTCACGGAAATTGAAGCCTCGTAAACAGTAATAAACATGACAAAATATGGCCGTAATAACTCGTTAATCAAATGCATTTCCAACCCACCTTTTTTAAAATAATATAATATTGATTATTCGTCCAATAAATAACGTTGACACATAATGTGTGAGTTTTAAGAGGCTGGCTTGAGTAAAGTCGATTCTTATATCAGTGGGAAAATTCGATTGTCAAAATGTTACGAAAACTAGATTATAATTCGTCAAAAATATACGTAAAAAATGAACATATTCCATTTTGAAATGATACATTTTTATGCGTAAAACAAAAACAAATATAAGATGCTGCCTTGTTCAATGTTCTTCTTTATCGTGTCCTTTGTCACATAGCTTGTAAAGCAGTCAATGATCTGTATATATTATAGTATTATGTAGTGCAACAACAAAAGTCGTCCACTTCGTGATGTCCGTGGCCATCGTTCACGATGTGCCTTAAGTCTGACAAACATAACTCATATAATTCGTCACTGTTATGTATGGCAGATTAACATTGGCCTACCTCTCGTTAGCGTTCCCTTAGGAGCCCATTCCAGGGCAGATTTTGTGGTTATCCAGCTGCATAGACTGAATCGTGCTGTGGGCGTCGTCCCTTGCATTCCTAAAACTCATCCTGTTTACTTATTCTGTTTAGCCTAACGGCTATGACGAGTTGTCTCAGCATACAGTTTTCACCAAAAGATAAATGATTTGCTAGTCTTGCATTAAAAGCTAAATGAATTAAAAAATTAATGTAATTTAAAATACATTGTCTTCAATGCGACGTCAAATGTGTATGACGATTACAAAGTGAGTGCCGCCTGTACTCAAAGTAAAAAAAAGAAGTAAAGAGCCCCCGTCACGCCAAGTGGCGTATAGGGAATATGGTGTTAGTGACCATAAATTTTACAGACCTTCAGCACATGATTTTTAGATAATGTGGTCGGTATTACGCCCTTGTCGCTTTGCTTTCCCATAAAAATCCGGTACCCATTTAAGGCTGGGTAAACTCGGAAGCCGTCGATTGGGATCGAACCTTTTCTCTTGTCCTTTGTAGTCCAGTTCACTAACCACTGAGCTATCGCGGCTCCCTGTACTTATTGTTAGGTAAATTATCAAACAAATACTGTTCAAACTTTAAACTTGGACGCAACACCTTTCATTTACAGACCGTCACAGTTCCGTAGTTGACTCAGCAATGATGTCTCAGCAATGACAGCTCAGCAATGATATCTCAGCAATGACAGCTCAGCAATGATATCTCAGCAATGACAGCTCATCAATGATATCTCAGCAATGACAGCTCATCAATGATATCTCAGCAATGACAGCTCATCAATGATATCTCAGCAATGACAGCTCAGCAATGATATTGAGATTGTCAAACGTTGCTGACAACAGGCCCCCTACACTTGTCGATGGTCAATCAACAAAACCAATAGGCACACACACCTTATTCCTCATACACCAATGACAAAACCTGTACCAGTGAATTTTCTAGCCAAAAACGGTCTGACATCTCGATGACTTGCTATCTTGACTGATAACTGAATTAGTCGACATTCACTAAAGGTTAGTTTAGTTAGTGCAAGTTGTTTACCAAAACATACAAATAAATGCCTTGCTATGTGCCAATAACGCAGTTCATTGCAAGCAACAAATGCACCAGCTTCAATCTTGTGTAATTGCATCTTTCCTACGTAAAATGGTGACTGCACAACTCAACTTAACTAGGACATTTGTAATCAAAGTTGGTGCTGTGGGAGTTGACTGTTTTATATATGTTCTGTTGCCACTTTTCTTCTTGTCATAACGATTCTCTGCCGCATGGACTCTTACAATAATATTGTTCGCCATAGTGGACGATTCTGCGCAAGAGTTCTTCTGATACTAAAGTCACAAAACAGCAACATAGAACGACAAAATAACTACAGATATAACGAGGAATGTCAACATTACTTTCAGTGACAAACCATTTTGACAACAGGGAGCAAAATGAAGCCAGGAAAGGCATACTGAAAAAGGTGGGCAAGAAAGTCAAAGTATTTGAATCAAACAAGTTCAGTTATGATTTAATTGGTTGAAGTAATTATGGGACACGAGTGGATGAGTGAATCAACAAGTTCAGTTACGATCTATTTGGCTGAAGTAATTATGGGACACGAGTGGATGAATGAATCAACAAGTTCAGTTACGATCTATTTGGTTGAAGTAATTATGGGACACGAGTGGATGAGTGAATCAACAAGTTCAGTTACGATCTATTTGGCTGAAGTAATTATGGGACACGAGTGGATGAATGAATCAACAAGTTCAGTTACGATCTATTTGGCTGAAGTAATTATGGGACACGAGTGGATGAATGAATCAACAAGTTCAGTTACGATCTATTTGGTTGAAGTAATTATGGGACACGAGTGGTTGAATGAATCAACAAGTTCAGTTACGATCTATTTGGTTGAAGTAATTATGGGACACGAGTGGATGAATGAATCAACAAGTTCAGTTACGATCTATTTGGTTGAAGTAATTATGGGACACGAGTGGATGAATGAATCAACAAGTTCAGTTACGATCTATTTGGTTGAAGTAATTATGGGACACGAGTGGATGAATGAATCAACAATTTCAGTTACGATCTATTTGGCTGAAGTAATTATGGGACACGAGTGGATGAATGAATCAACAAGTTCAGTTACGATCTATTTGGTTGAAGTAATTATGGGACACGAGTGGATGAATGAATCAACAAGTTCAGTTACGATCTATTTGGTTGAAGTAATTATGGGACACGAGTGGATGAATGAATCAACAAGTTCAGTTACGATCTATTTGGTTGAAGTAATTATGGGACACGAGTGGTTGAATGAATCAACAAGTTCAGTTACGATCTATTTGGTTGAAGTAATTATGGGACACGAGTGGATGAATGAATCAACAAGTTCAGTTACGATCTATTTGGTTGAAATAATTATGGGACACAAGTGGATGAATGAATCAACAAGTTCAGTTAACAATTATTTGGTCGTCCCTTTGGTTCCTGCTATTGGCAATGACTTTAACAAATTGTTTACACAGCGTGTGGACTACGTGTGTACAACACTTGGTAAGTGTCTTTTATTTTCAGCCCGCAAGTAAATAATATTCGCCAGAAATCAATTGTGCCATATAAAGTTAATGAGTTAAATCATAAATAATGCTTCTCGAGTGATTGCCCTTGTGGATCATCGCCGATAAGGGAAACTACTTGTGGTAGACGAAACATATCAGGAAACTACTTGTGGTAGACGAAACATATCAGGAAACTACTTGTGGTAGACGAAACATATCAGGAAACTACTTGTGGTAGACGAAACATATCAGGAAACTACTTGTGGTAGACGAAACATATCAGGAAACTACTTGTGGTAGACGAAACATATCAGGAAACTACTTCTGGTAGACGAAACATATCAGGAAACTACTTGTGGTAGACGAAACATATCAGGAAACTACTTGTGGTAGACGAAACATATCAGGAAACTACTTGTGGTAGACGAAACATATCAGGAAACTACTTGTGGTAGACGAAACATATCAGGAAACTACTTGTGGTAGACGAAACATATCAGGAAACTACTTGTGGTAGACGAAACATATCAGGAAACTACTTGTGGTAGACGAAACATATCAGGAAACTACTTGTGGTAGACGAAACATATCAGGAAACTACTTGTGGTAGACGAAACATATCAGGAAACTTCTTGTGGTAGACGAAACATATCAGGAAACTACTTGTGGTAGACGAAACATATCAGGAAACTACTTGTGGTAGACGAAACATATCAGGAAACTACTTGTGGTAGACGAAACATATCAGGAAACTACTTGTGGTAGACGAAACATATCAGGAAACTACTTGTGGTAGACGAAACATATCAGGAAACTACTTGTGGTAGACGAAACATATCAGGAAACTACTTGTGGTAGACGAAACATATCAGGAAACTTCTTGTCGGATTCAATTGTGGAAATATATGATATGTTCAAAAGTTACAGTAAGTGGACATGCTTAGATGTGATGCACACAAGGTAGCTGCCCCTGTAAGTCAGGGATCACAATAAATCACTAAACTGTCAGGAAACTCCGCACCACATATAAAATGGGAAATCAAACACATTACAATCAATAAATGTACTTAGAAACTATATTCATTATATCTATACGATTGCAAATCATCGCAAAGCAGTTGCAGTAGTAGATTCCCAGTATTGATGATGCAGAAAGCTCACAAATCTACTATAGCTGATACCGCATGTTATATGTTGAAGACTAACCAGAGCTGGTAGAAGAAGTGTCCTATTTCTCTCTCTTTAGCCTATAACCAGATTGCGTTGCGCTGTGTTTTGAATCCTTTGGTCCAATGTATGTTCAGCACACATTTGTTAGTGACTGCTGTCATCCCATGTAATGTTTGTTTAACCTTAACTGAATGGCAGCAATTGTTCGCTTGTGGTACAGAATATGATCCCAATGGAAAGACTTCGAAAAGAAATGAATGGCCAGTAACATCAACTCAAAACTTCCTCTTCTACCTTTCAGCCTCCTGTGGAGCATTGGTCGTTAATAAAAAAACATTCCAAATCGTTCTGTTTCTTGCCATTCCTTTAAGATCATTCCATGTCTTCCTCATCATTTTCACCTCTGTTTAAATCTGTCTTCTCCAAGAATATTTTGATCTTCCTCTTTGTCCTTTTCTTTGGGAATTCCAATAAAGGGCATGTTGTGTAATACTCTCAATTGGCTTCAACAGTACGTGTCACATCCAGCGCCACCGTCTTCGCTGTATCTCTTTATGCACTGGTATTTTACTCGTACTTTTCCATAATTCTATATTTTGTTCCGCTATTTCCATCTTTTTATTCTGCGCAACATCTATTAATGATAGTTTGTATTTTCGTGATTGATATTTTGTGTTGTTCTCCATGTTTCACAGCTATATAATAGGACTGCCTTAACATTGGAGTTGAAAATTTTTATATTTTTGTATTGAACCTAATTTCTTTAACAAATAGTGAGTTTCATTATGGGCAACCTACCTCAATATATAGCATTTTAAGTATAGACAACTAAACTGAGGGGGCAAAAAAGATATAAGATCCTTCAGCAATAAACATTATTTTTAATAAAACATGCGGGACTAACAAACACCCACCAGGATCTGTACTGAAACTCACAAACAATGTGGCAGTACTTCTTATTGTTGTTGTTGTTGTTGTTCTAACAGGCTTTTTCTAACTCAACTATTTGTTCTTTCATTGACACACACATAACTCATCATCATTTTTGAACAAGTAAAACAAAGTCTTTATTGATAATATCCACATGTTTACAATGGGTTGACAATGTCTCTGATTCACTCAACATGTTTCATCTATTCTCTTATAAAAACTGTCGTTACTTGACATAGCCGACCGGCGATGGTTATCATAGTAACTTTGTGGATCGTATAGTGTTGTTTGTTAATATCTGCATGTATCTATCCGGTGATTCTGAGGAACTAGTATCTTGACTCGGCTCTAGTTACACAGTTGGACTTCTTTCAACTATTATTCATCTCAGTCCAAAACGTATCACAAATCCTCTAAACGAACTATTTCAATTGTCTAAGTCCAACTCTACCTTCTGCCTTGAGGCGGGTATCTGATCTCCTTTGGTCTAGTCTCTATCTAAGTTTCCAGTTTGTCTCCTATAAGTCTAATCTTCTGTGTGTATTTAAGTTTCTCTGAGTATCTAAGTTTCTCTGCCTCTGTCCTGTCGTCTTCTTGTTTCAATCAAGTCATGGCCTTTTAGTGTCCATTTAACCATTCCCACTTGGCCAAAGGGTCATGGGAATCTAGCCTAGGTACGGCTTATCTTTCGTCCGTCTGCCGTCACAATATCGTTAGCTCCTCCTTTTTAATTATGTCCATGGTCTTATTAGTTTAAGCGTCCTGTCGACACTCGTCAATCTTCCTAAGTTTCTTCCCTCACAACTAAATCCTACGTTGGTCTCGTCTACGCGCGGTGATTCTTTGATCTCCAAGTCAGAGAGACTCAAAGCGTTACCCACCGCTGAACATAACGATCACCTGGTGTCGTTGACGTCTTTGATTACGCCCTTTCTTCGGCTTAACTCTGATTGCTACAGGGCTGGGCTAGTCATCCCAAATCAGCAGGTGTCTAGAATCCAGCGGCTCAGAATCTTTCTTGGCCAGAGCAAACATTTCTCTGGACCTCCAAGCTCAGTCTGAACACCCGTACGTATTTTCCTTGTAATCTTAAAGCCGTTTACGCCACCGCGTCTGAGTTCGGTAGACTTAACGTCTCCTTGCCAATCCTTAAGACATGACTTTAATTCCACGCCGCCCAAAAACTATTTTACCTCCTATCATCGTCGTATCGTATCATTCTTTCATTCCTCTGTCTATCGTCATATCATCGTCGTATGGTATCATCTTTCATTCCTCTGTCTATCGTCATATCATCGTCGTATGGTATCATCTTTCATTCCTCTGTCTATCGTCATATTCTTCTTCCACTCTTCCTAAGTCCCAAATCTTCATCGACGAGTCACACTGTAACAACGACTCACAGCAGATTTCGTCAAAATAGTTTGGTCTAATCAGTAGGGATAGAAGAAGGAAGGAAAAAACGCCTTGGCGAAGTCGGATGATCAGGACCTAAGGACGCAGATATCGCGGATTGTTCTAAACTAAGACACAACATATTTAAGAATAAGAAGAGAAAGCAGAAGAAGAAAATGAATTATTATTATAAATAAATTGCTCAGGAACCTCACAGTACGGAAATTGAAGATAAACTTGGTGACTTTTGTAAAAACTTTCAACAGCTTAATTTCGACACGCGAAATACGAGCTGTTTGCTAAAAGAAGATAATGGCCGCACACAAACGCTACGTGAAATAATGTCTAATTCACTCGCTGACAAATATTTCAGCACGGATTTGCTCTCTATTCTTGTGAATCTGATTCGGGTGTAGTTTGCCAGGTTTTTGTCGCAGTCACGAAACTGACAGATATTGTCTCATAATTTGAGAAGTTCGTGAATGCTTTGTTTATCTTGGCGTGAAGTGACATTTTTATCTGATGTTAATGCAGTGACGGTTGACAAATGAAACCACAAAAAGCTGTTATTTGCATCAGCAGTAACACCGACATGCTGTCTCAGTAATAGCCTGTTCATGACAGAAGGTTACCATACTTTTGGGCCGGATTGTTGAAAGTTTTATTTTATTTCTCTCAGCTCTCGTTCTCCAACGAAATCTCTCAATCTTTCTGTTCTTTCGTTCTCTAACAAATCTTGATATATATCTCTCACTGATTCTCTCTCTTTCTCTGTCACACAAATCAAATATACCACTCTTTAATTCTCTTTATGACCATTCTTAAGTAATCAAGAAAATGTCTGACATGTGATGAGAAAAGATTTATAACCGAATAATAAAACAAGCCCTCATGTGGGAAACAACAGGTAAGAGGAAAAGAGGTCGACCCAGAGAGACACAGAAGAACATTGATCAGAGAAGCAAAAGCAGCAGGAATCGGCTCCCTTAGTGAGATAGAGTTGCTTGCACAGAACAGAGACAGATAGCGAGATTTGATAAAAGATCTTTGCAAGGATTGAGACTGCTAGATTGAAATAAATTTAGAAAAAGAGTAAGAGTGTCTGGGTCTATGCCCTATGGGCCGGCCGCGGCTCGAAAGGTCAATAGATAGATAGATGACCATCAAAGTATGTTATTCCTTCTAATTATTCCAATTCATTGTAATTATTTCACACTTAAACAACATCTACTCGCTCTCTCTCTCTCTCTCTCTCTCTCTCTCTCTCTCTCTCTCTCTCACTCATTATAATTATTTCACTTTCACCTTCATTATATCACAATCGTTCTATCACTATCGTTCTATAATTCCGTTCTGTTAACTCACTCATCGTATTATTTTTTTACATTCACCCTCATCTATTTTTCTCGCTCTATAATTTGTCTCTGTCAACTCATTCACGACCTCGGGACACATGGTTATCCACATTAAATCTTCATCCCGTTCACAAATAAAAATTATTAAAATAATATTTTCCCAACATATTAGTAATCTAGAGCCTATTTTGGGATAGTTGTATTACTGACAAGACATCACGTAAACGTCACCTACCAACAGAAACTTTCACGTCAAGTCGTACGTTAAGAGCATGGCGTGGTCAAACTGTTTTCATAAGTGTTTCTGCATATTATGTTGTTTGTTATATGTTTGAGATGTCATATTTCATTTGATGGTAAGTAACATATATTTTTACTCCGTTCTGCAGTAGAACTTTTAAAATAAAATTAAATAGAAACACGCAAAAACATAATAGGAAGCGGCTATTGTCCCTGATGACGTAAAATGATACATTTACAAGGAAATTCCTCTTTGTAATCTGTTTTCTCTTTTTCCTCTAGTCGAGAAAACCACCCGGCTGGGCCACCGACGTTGGGATAACCCGTGTTCGATTCCCGCTGGAAGCAGTGTGAGTTATACTCGTAGTTAGAAGAAAAAAAAACCCACTGTCGACCCAGCCGCTAGCAGAAATGGGTAACAGGATTATACTCTGGGAAGGTAAGGAAAGCCGCCTTGTATGTGAGCTTCTATGTTTGAAGAAACATTATCTAGAAGTCTCCGAACACTTCTGGACGGGCGGCCTAGCACGTGTGGGTGAAAACTCGCGTGCTGAGGCGTCGATTCAAGTCTCGTACTTTACCTTTCCGTTTGCCTTTTTTATAAATATTTTACCAACTTGTGTGTTTTATTTGTCCTTTTATCATGACAAACGTGTCAGTAAAATTGTTTTAAACAGTTTTAAATGAAAGATTTTGCCGTTTTTTGTTCTAGAAAATAGCAACGATGAAGACGCGCTAGATTTCAGTGAGGAAGACCGGGTATTTTACAAAATCAGGGAGTGCATTTGTATGGTTGGGATTGAGGATCACACACACACACACTCACTCACACACACACACACACACACACACACACACACACACACACACACACACACACACACACACACACTCACAAACCTTGGAATTATCAGCTACAGAAACTGGGACAAGAAATTGACAGTAAATAAATAAGTCGATCTATATTCAAAATTGCAAAAAAAAAGGCAAGGTAAAGGTAAAGGTAAAGTACGAGACTTGAATCTTAGCACGCAGTTTACACCCATATGTGCTTGGCCGCCTATCCAGAAATGTTCGGAAATTCCTGTATAGTGTCGCCTCAAGCATCGAAACTCAGGTACGAGGCAACATTCCTCACCTTCCCAGGGTAATACCCTGGTACCTATTTCTGCCAACGGCTGGGTCGACCGTGGGGGTATTTTTTTTTTTCAGACCACGAGTACAATTCACACTGCTCCCAGCGGGTCTCGAAAACGGGTTGTCCGAACGTCGGTAGTCCAGTCGAGTGGTTTTCCCAACTCGGCTACCGAGGCCCTTTGTGCCGAGGGAAAAAAATACATATATACCGAATGACATTCCTGGTGAGTTCGGAGAAGTGCAAATTTGCTAAGACAGAGAAGAATATTTATTGTTTTTGTTTGGATAGTTATCATTGCACGCGGTGGGAACCCATAGGTACTCTGAAATCCCCCTAGAAAAATTCCTAGAAAACCCAGACCCACGTGCATGAAGTCCGAGGCACGTTCTGAGATCCACAATGTGGGTAGGTTTTATGCTGAAATGTTTTGCCCAGGAAATGGCCACATGTTATTGCCTACTCTTTTCGATTTTAACCGCCAGGTGATCTTTAACGTGCGCGAGTTCGCACGGTACCTCCTGTTTATTTGCCGTTATCCGAGAAGGCGGAACATCGGATCTCCTTGCCCACGAGATCAGGGGAGGATAACGGCTTGAAGAAACCACGCATTAATTTTTACTATTTTTTTTTACAAAAAGGGAGCTCTTAAAAAACATCAGAAAGAAGCCATCAACATTTTTCGGACACATCATGAGAAGAGAAAAGTTGGAATACTTGGTTATAACTGGCAAAATAAAAGGAAAGAGAGATCGCGGACGACAAAGAGAGAAAATACTGGATATCTTGGTGTCATGGCATGGAAAACAGTCAACAACAGAACTGATACGATGCACTGTGGATAGAAGATTGTGGAAGGACATGATCGCCTACGCCAACCGGTATGGCACATGATGATTATTTTAAAATCACCACAGCCTGTGATATAATTTGAACCTGGGTCCTTAAAGTGCAGAAGCCTACGTCGTATCCCTGGCGTGTAGACCCCTCAGCACCCAGAAGATTCATTACTGACGCCTATATTAACGTTTTTTATTTGACTACGAAATTTGAAAATTTAGTTAGAAAAATAAGAGAGAATATACACGCTACGCGGAATGGAACCAATTGGATGATGATTAAAATTACAGCATATTCCTATAAATTTGATGATAGGTTATAGAGATATCAATGGTCTACGTACCCAGATACTGGCCGTCCCTATACTGCAAATATAATATATAGAAATACATTTGAAATTGTAATACAAAACGGACACTTTTGTAACAAAGACCAACCATATTTAAACAACACTAATTATGTTGGGAATAGGCAATTAATTGTAATGCTGCGGTAAAGCTGGTAGCAAGGAGCTAGTGGTGGGGTGTGATAAACACTCCAAGGTATGGTGACAGCTTTACAAGGAAGGAACTCAACACAATACTGACGTTTCGGCCTGTGGCCTTCTTCAGAAGACAGGGACAACGACTTATTTACTCAATTTCTTTTTTATTTATTTAGATTACAGAGCTTATTTTTATTGTATCCATTTTTGTTGCATTTGTTGATTTCTGTATTGTCATGTTTAGTCAAAAGTAGCTGAAGTCAGTATATAAATGGTAGTCATTTTAATTGATTTGCATCCCTTTACAACCCTGCCAAGAATATATAGAACAACAACAACTTAAATGGTTTGGCCACCAGAGGATTGACCAGAATGAATGGCTGACCAGAATGAATCCTCACCAATCACCATCAAGGGCGTTCTTCTCGAGAATTCTTGGAAAAAGACCAAGAGAAAGACCCAGAAGAAGATGCAGTGACAGAGACATGTAAAAACAAAGGAAAATCACTAATTCAGACAGTTCGAGCAGCTCAAGAACGACAAATGATATAAACCACGACACCTTTTAGGTATCAGTGAAAAGAGAACAGAAGAAGATGGATAGATGCAATGACAGAGATATGTAACAACAAAGGAAAATCACTAATTCAGACAGTTCGAGCAGCTCAAGAACGACAAATGATATAAACCACGGCACCTTTTAGGTATCAGTGAAAAGAGAACAGAAGAAGATGGATAGATGCAATGACAGAGATATGTAACAACAAAGGAAAATCACTAATTCAGACAGTTCGAGCAGCTCAAGAACGACAAATGATATAAACCACGGCACCTTTTAGGTATCAGTGACAGAGACATGTAACAAGAAAGGAAAATCACTAATTCAGACAGTTCGAGCATCTCAAGAACGACAAATGATATAAACCACGACACCTTTTAGGTATCAGTGACAAGAGAACAGAAGAAGATGGATAGATGCAGTGACAGAGACATGTAACAACAAAGGAAAATCACTAATTCAGACAGTTCGAGCAGCTCAAGAACGACAAATGATATAAACCACGGCACCTTTTAGGTATCAGTGAAAAGAGAACAGAAGAAGATGGATAGATGCAGTGACAGAGACATGTAACAACAAAGGAAAATCACTAATTCAGACAGTTCGAGCAGCTCAAGAACGACAAATGATATAAACCACGACACCTTTTAGGTATCAGTGACAGAGACATGTAACAACAAAGGAAAATCACTAATTCAGACAGTTCGAGCAGCTCAAGAACGACAAATGATATAAACCACGACACCTTTTAGGTATCAGTGACAGAGACATGTAACAACAAAGGAAAATCACTAATTCAGACAGTTCGAGCAGCTCAAGAACGACAAATGATATAAACCACGACACCTTTTAGGTATCAGTGACAGAGACATGTAACAACAAAGGAAAATCACTAATTCAGACAGTTCGAGCAGCTCAAGAACGACAAATGATATAAACAACGACACCTTTTAGGTATCAGTGACAGAGACATGTAACAACAAAGGAAAATCACTAATTCAGACAGTTCGAGCAGCTCAAGAACGACAAATGATATAAACCACGACACCTTTTAGGTATCAGTGACAGAGACATGTAACAACAAAGGAAAATCACTAATTCAGACAGTTCGAGCAGCTCAAGAACGACAAATGATATAAACAACGACACCTTTTAGGTATCAGTGACAGAGACATGTAACAACAAAGGAAAATCACTAATTCAGACAGTTCGAGCAGCTCAAGAACGACAAATTATATAAACAACGACATCTTTTAGGTATCAGTGACAGAGACATGTAACAACAAAGGAAAATCACTAATTCAGACAGTTCGAGCAGCTCAAGAACGACAAATTATATAAACAACGACATCTTTTAGGTATCAGTGACAGAGACATGTAACAACAAAGGAAAATCACTAATTCAGACAGTTCGAGCAGCACAAGAACGACAAATTATATAAACAACGACATCTTTTAGGTATCAGTGACAGAGACATGTAACAACAAAGGAAAATCACTAATTCAGACAGTTCGAGCAGCACAAGAACGACAAATTATATAAACAACGACATCTTTTAGGTATCAGTGACAGAGACATGTAACAACAAAGGAAAATCACTAATTCAGACAGTTCGAGCAGCACAAGAACGACAAATTATATAAACAACGACATCTTTTAGGTATCAGTGACAGAGACATGTAACAACAAAGGAAAATCACTAATTCAGACAGTTCGAGCAGCACAAGAACGACAAATTATATAAACAACGACATCTTTTAGGTATCAGTGACAGAGACATGTAACAACAAAGGAAAATCACTAATTCAGACAGTTCGAGCAGCTCAAGAACGACAAATGATATAAACAACGACATCTTTTAGGTATCAGTGACAGAGACATGTAACAACAAAGTAAAATCACTAATTCAGACAGTTCGAGCAGCTCAAGAACGACAAATGATATAAACAACGACATCTTTTAGGTATCAGTGACAGAGACATGTAACAACAAAGGAAAATCACTAATTCAGACAGTTCGAGCAGCTCAAGAACGACAAATGATATAAACAACGACATCTTTTAGGTATCAGTGACAGAGACATGTAACAACAAAGTAAAATCACTAATTCAGACAGTTCGAGCAGCTCAAGAACGACAAATGATATAAACCACGACACCTTTTATGTATCAGTGACAAGAGAACAGAAGAAGATCCCTTGACGTGCATTGAGGACACATGCAATTTTTAAAACCTACGATTTAAAAAAAAATGTAATTATGTTGTTTTGTGTTAAATAGATACAAAAATGCTGAAATAAAAATTATCGCTGGGGGGATTGGTTGGTTTCGAGGCAAGACGCCGGTCTCAAGACAGAGAGGTTGTGAGTTCAAATCCCGGTTGTACCAGTTAGAATAATTTATGATTATATATATTATGATTTATGATTTTAGATCATTTATATTTATGATTTCTCCCTGCGGCAACCACCCCTGGTCTCAGCAGCGAGGCCCGACTTGAAACGTCAATTGCTCATCGACGGAAAAAATATGAGTACCTCCGAAGTCGGTGTTATCTGCCTGTGCGGCGAGGGACCCCTGTGCACACGGCTACCAGGGAAAAATGGATTAACACGCAAAATTCAGTTCCTAGCTCTTCGTCAGAGGTAAAAAGCTGGCGAAAGTAAAAAAAATATAAAAAAATAATAAAAAAACTGATCGCTTTGTTTCGTCAACATTATTTAACACGCGTCTAATGCACTGGAGGTACCAGTAGAGAACGAAACCAAAACTAAATTGCGAACTGATTATATTAATAAAAGTGGCTTTGGGCGGCACTGAATTAATTAAATCGTCTCAGGTCTCACATTCTAATGTGACCAATCAAATCTCAGTTATTGGAAATACAAATCCTGCCATTTTGTTCCTATTTCCGGTTTGTTTTCTTTTCTTCTTTCCTTTTTTTAAAATGTGTGATAAATGTGTTTTGCCTTTGTAAAAATGCACGTAGTTGTGTGCATATTACAGTGAAGATGGATGCGAAAATAACCCTAGCAAAAGAAGATCAATCGGTATTATAAGTAGGCGGTGTGTGCAACATCTTGAGTGTTCCATGTGCAATTTCATTCTTTTGATTAAGTGGAGTCCGGATAACTGGAACATTTTGCTTTCAAATAACGATCTTATTATCCGATGTAAAACTGTCGTGCATTAAAAAACATCAAGGTGTTAAATTGACTTGAAGAAATTTGAATTAAAGCGAGAACAGACCAGAAGACAGAGAAATAGGAAACGGGATAAAAAGAAAGAACGTCGGCATGCTCAAGTTTGACGCACGGAATAAGGCATATGTATCAGCACTACGCCAGGTCCTTTGAAGTATAAATCCTTAATAAACACTTTCCGAGCCGTCCTGTTTGGTGCCATACTCCACGTCTTTAAAAAACTTCTTATTCTGCTGTTTCCACCTGCCTTTTTCATGTTGGGCCCCTCTTTTGCCTTCAGTACACATACTTTATTTATTAAATTATTTCAGAAAATGGAAAACGTCATATACAACAACCCATGTCAATAGAAGTGAGAAAGAGAGTTCATCGGTGCTATATGGAGCCAACACTGACATATGGAAGCGAATTATGGACAGTAGACAGACAATTGAAAAGACGATTAGAGGCCACACATGGGATTTCTCAGAAGAATGTTGAAAGCTCCATGGACAGCTAAAAGGGAGAAAAGACGAGAAAATTCTCAAAGAGGCCAACACAAAAAGAGAGCTCTTAAAAACATCAGAAAGAAACAATCAACATTATACGGGCACATGATTAGAAGAAGAGAGTTGAAATACTTGGTTACAACTGGCAAAATACAGGGAAATTTCGTAGACGACAAAGAGAAAAGATACTAGATAGCTTGTGTCTTGGCATGGAAAAGAGTCAGCACATAATTTTTTTCGATTCACTGTTGATAGAAGAATTTGGAAGGACATGATCGCCTACGCCAACCGTTATGGCACATGGTGATGAACAGTGAATTATCTTTCTTTCTTCTATCTTTTTCCTTCTGCTTGTACCATGAGATACTCTATGGATATATCAGTAGCTTTGATATCTCCAGAGGCGTAATTTTCTCAGATTCATTTAGTGACTGTGGTTCGCCGGTTCACTTTTCCCTGGGTCCGCCTATTGTTTACAGCTTTCACTTAATAGGTTGGACAGGGTTTAGGTTAATTGTACATACTGTATTGTACATTATATACTTTTGTGTTGTGGTTTGTTGTTCCTGCTGAAGCCTTTTGGCCGAAACGTCGTTCTATTTTTGTTTTGTTTCTCACCTACGTAAAGCTTATCATACTATGTTTTCCTATTTTTAAAATGTTCATTATTATCATCAGCTTTGCAGCAGCTCCCTATGTATCTTGATGCCTTTACCCATTTATTTTGATCCCATCTCCACACAGTTTCATTCTTTGATATCACCATTTACTGAAGTTTTCACATATTTTTAGCTATACATTTCTTCACAAATTGTTTTAACTATATGGGAACATTGTCAACACCAGGAAGATTTTCTTCTGAGCTTAAAACTGGAATCGTAAAGGCCAAGAATATTTTTTTTTACTAGAACGGGAAATAATTATTTACCAATTCATTTATCATCGAAAGTTTGAAAGATATTGGTTATTGGTTATTGGTTATTGGTTATTGGTTATGGAAGGCCTCGGTATCACAGCAAACGAATTAAAATCCATAATTGCTCAACCGCCCGTGCCAGTGTAATCATCCGAATTACTAACTCATCTCCCAAACAAAGAAAGGTAACTGTAGTCCCCATCGTAGCAGTCTCAGCACATGCCAAAAGACATAAGGCGAAACCGTGCAGAAAGTGAACACAGCCAACTGTTCCCGTCATACGATATCATCATTCATCGTAAACAAGCGGGATATCGAAGCAGGATCAAAACGGGTGAGACACACAGCTCACGGTGTGCACAGATCACTTAACTCAGTAGCTCCTGCAACAAGCCGGTCTTGGAATATGAGGAAACTGCAAGAAGGAACACTTTTCAGACATAGCCTTCAATGGTTCCTGCCGCCTATCCACCATATACCATGGGAGTTTACGTCCTCCCGAAAATGATGATCGTCGTAGCACTTTATGATGTTAGGCCATCATTGATGACTCCAATTCCAAACATGTTTGAAAGATAATTAACAGTAATGCATCGAACCAGTGCTGCTTTATAGTTGCGAATCAAGGACAGAAAACAAGTAAATACAATATTTGTTAGATTCAGTGAGATTTGGTTCTTTTTATAATGCTTGAGGTATCGTGGATAACCAAAAACATCCAGTGAGGACGTACCAAAAGAGGCAGATGTAGAGACGAAGAAAATAAATGAAGAAAAATACAGTTCAGATTGTTTGGGTGTGTATGGAGAAGAGGCGTTGACATATTTCATAATAACAGAGAAACCAGAAGGCCTGACAGAGTTAGACAAAATGAAACGATGCTAAAGTCCGTTCCAAAACGCATCTTGTTCTATCTTTCAGCTCCCTATGGAGCATAGGTCTTCAACAAAAACTTTCCAAGTCGTTCTGTTTCTTGCCATTCTTTTAAGATCATTCCACGTCTTCCTCATCATCTTCATCTATGTCTGTCTTCTTCAAGAATTCCTTGGTCTTCCTCTTTGTCTTTTCCCTGGGGATTCCAAAAAATGGCCTATTGTGTAATACTCTCAGTTGGCTTCCGCGGTGTGTGTCCTAGCCATCGCCATCGTCTTCGCTGTATCTCTTTATCCACTGGTATTTGACTGGTACATTTCCATAATTCTATGTTAGTGATTTTGTCCTGCCATTTCCATCCTTTTATTCTGCGTAAGCATCCATTAATGAAAGTCTGTATCTTCATGATTATCAGTTTTGATGTTCTCCATGTTTCACAGCCATGTAATAGGACTGACTTAACATTGGAGTTGAAAATTTTTATTCCAAAACGTATGCCCCTCTTCAATATACTTAAAACTTAATAACCGATTGGTTTCAATTTTTGAAATTGTGTATGTGAACTGTTTTTTATCATGATATCATTTTTAAAAAATTCATTTGAAACAAATAGATGGTTTTAATGTTCTCTTATTTGCTGTATATAAAAACAAATAGATGGTTTTAATGTTCTCTTATTTGCTGTATATAAAAACAAATAGATGGTTTTAATTTTCTCTTATTTGCTGTATATAAAAACAAATACACACAAAGATGAATTAAATAATTAGCAAAAAAAATGGTATGGTTAAAACTTAACGTGATTAATGGACGACACAATTGAACAACGTTTCGGCCAAAAGGCCTTCAGCAGGAACAAATAACACGCTTACAGATATGTAGGTAAATAAAATTAGCGCTACATAGCAAACTAATAATGACATGTTTGAAACAAAATAATTTCTAAATAGAATGAGAAATACAAATAATCATAAAAATGTCTTCCCTGCGGACAGCGCTGGGAAAGAACGAAGAGTTAGTTCCTAGTTGGATACCCGGTAAGTTGGCCATTTGGGAGGCTCACAGGTGGGAGGGTGCTAAAAATATGTGGTGAGATATTGTATAGGTTACCTCAACTATAACGTCAATGGCAATGTCTATACTTATCTGCGTAGATACAGCCGTGCGAGAACATACATACATATATATATATATATATATATATATATATATATATATATATATATATATATATATATCCCCATATATGCATTTACATACACATTCATATATATATATATATATATCACTGCTACAGCGTACTTTTGCGTAAACATGCATGTGAAAGTGTTCGCATACAGGAAACATAACCAAAAGTGTCGACACCTAAGCCCGTGTGCATACCTAAAACACACAGAATAGAGAAGAAGAATACAGGGTACTCGAAAGGAGAATAGAGTGAGATGTCTTAGAGTGGGGTAGCTTTAACCATACCATTTTTATCTATATTTGTTTCACTTCTCATTTACAATCAGTGTTACTGCAGCTTCACATTTTTTATGAATTTAAATGCATCTTTGCCTTGACCCCCCTACACATAATGATACTAGGATTGTGCTTCCGGTGCGACCCAAGATAGTGTTGTCTTTTCACCGGTTCGTCGGCAACGACGTGTGATTTCATTGCTATGTGATTCTGAATGAAGAAGATACAAAGTTTGACTAGGGTTGGACAGTTTATAACGTTGAGACGGATTTTGGACCGTGCGACGAGTGAGTGCACGTTAGACTAGACCATCCACAGCCATCGACCTTCATGGACAAAATCAACACTAACGACAAGAAGTATTATTATGATGCCTAAACGACAAGAAGTATTATTATGATGTCTAAACGACAAGAAGTATTATTATGATGTCTAAACGACAAGAAGTATTATTATGATGTCTAAACGACAAGAAGTATTATTATGATGTCTAAACGACAAGAAGTATTATTATGATGTCTAAACGACAAGAAGTATTATTATGATGTCTAAACGACAAGAAGTATTATTATGATGTCTAAACGACAAGAAGTATTATTATGATGTCTAAACGACAAGAAGTATTATTATGATGTCTAAACGACAAGAAGTATTATTATGATGTCTAAACGACAAGAAGTATTATTATGATGTCTAAACGACAAGAAGTATTATTATGATGTCTAAACGACAAGAAGTATTATTATGATGTCTAAACGACAAGAAGTATTATTATGATGTCTAAACGACACGAAGTATTATTATGATGTCTAAACGACAAGAAGTATTATTATGATGTCTAAACGACAAGAAGTATTATTATGATGTCTAAACGACAAGAAGTATTATTATGATGTCTAAACGACAAGAAGTATTATTATGATGTCTAAACGACAACATCGAAGAAGGACAACAAAAAGGACAAACTTGCCGGAATGTGTAAGAAAGTGTCGAAGTGAGAGAAGTTAGGCCTAACGTATGTGCGTGTTACATAATGAAACTCTGCTTCCATTAATCAACGACGGCCCATCCTTGATAAGCGACTGTACGACGCGGATATAATGATTTTCCAAGATGGACTTCTTGGTGATAGGACAGTTAGTGCCCCTGGATTTAACTGTTTCTACAATAGACGACACCTTGGGCAGGCCATCCTTATGTGA
Organism: Megaustenia siamemsis; assembly: GCA_032433765.1. NCBI lineage: Eukaryota > Metazoa > Mollusca > Gastropoda > Stylommatophora > Ariophantidae > Megaustenia > Megaustenia siamemsis. The sequence goes on along the minus strand of JAVIAB010000108.1, from coordinate 44,614,966 downwards.
AACAACATGGTGGCTGCTAAGGTTGATGTGTCTGTGTGGGACAATGCAGAATTGCAGGTACATGCAATTAGGGTGCAGACCCCAGTTCCTTTCGTGGTTGTAAATGTGTACGCCTATAATGGGAAGGTGGACCGTGCGAGAAATTGGTGCAATTTATTTTTTTAGTTGCGCGTATAATGTTAATCGGTAGAAACTGTAAACTTCTATTTGATCTGTATCGTTATATATATTTTTTATATACCACAGACAAGAAAAAAAATTAAAACTATCTATTACTTTTCATTGAAATGTTTGTGTATGACGCCATGACAAAAAACAGTTTGCCTACACAATTTTAACAATTAAAACCAAACGGTTATTAAGTTATAGCATTTTGAAGAGGGGCATGAGTCTTGAAACTGACTACAGAGATGGTCTGACGACGTGGCACGGGAGAAAATCAACGGTGGGACTGTCACACAGCTCACAAGATCAAGAGTTATGCAGGAGCTTGATATCCGACCCCACTCGGCATGGACCATGAATGAATAGTTGTTTACTCTTTGCCTCCTCGTATTGTTTTCAGCACCTTTTATACATCCCGCTTAATATAGTGTCATTTTACGCTTTCAACTTTATAGGACCATGTATTGCAATACAGATTATACTTACACGAGTAACTGCCGATGCCTGTTCAGTTGCTGTGCCAGCTGACTGTGTCTGAATCCTGGATCGAAACTCCAGTATACGTTCTGTAACATGTTGAGCTATTTAAAGGCAGTCAGATCCACGGTCGCTAGAGGAAGGCATAGACAAACTATGGTGCAGTTATTACCGCCTATAACATGTTGAGCTATTTAAAGGCAGGCAGATCCACGGTCGCTAGAGGAAGGCATAGACAAACTATGGTGCAGTTATTACCGCCTGTAACATGTTGAGCTATGTAAAGGCAGTCAGATCCACGGTCGCTAGAGGAAGACATAGACAAACTATGGTGCAGTTACTACCGCCTGTAACATGTTGAGCTATGTAAAGGCAGTCAGATCCACGGTCGCTAGAGGAAAACATAGACAAACTATGGTGCAGTTACTACCGCCTGTAACATGTTGAGCTATGTAAAGGCAGTCAGATCCACGGTCGCTAGAGGAAGACATAGACAAACTATGGTGCAGTTACTACCGCCTGTAAAAGTGTATCTTCTTCTTTAGATGGTGTCTCCATGTCGAGGGTTGACGGCTATGGAGCACCATTATACTCGCTGTCTCGTCCCTATGGTGCACGTTGTCATAGGTTCACCTGTCCATCTTTTAATGTTATCAGTCCACTAAAGTCTTGGTATACTCGCTGTCTCGTCCTGATGGTGCACGTTGTCATAGGTTCACCTGTCCATCTTTTAATGTTATCAGTCCACTAAAGTCTTGGTATACTCGCTGTCTCGTCCTGATGGTGCACGTTGTCATAGGTTCACCTGTCCATCTTTTAATGTTATCAGTCCACTAAAGTCTTGGTATACTCGCTCTCTTGTCCTGATGGTGCACGTTGTCATAGGTTCACCTGTCCATCTTTTAATGTTATCAGTCCACTAAAGTCTTGGTATACTCGCTCTCTTGTCCTGATGGTGCACGTTGTCATAGGTTCACCTGTCCATCTTTTAATGTTATCAGTCCACTAAAGTCTTGGTATACTCGCTCTCTTGTCCTGATGGTGCACGTTGTCATAGGTTCACCTGTCCATCTTTTAATGTTATCAGTCCACTAAAGTCTTGGTATACTCGCTCTCTTGTCCTGATGGTGCACGTTGTCATAGGTTCACCTGTCCATCTTTTATTGTTATCAGTCTACTAAAGTCTTGGTATACTCGCTGTCTCGTCCTTATGGTGCACGTTGTCATAGGTTCACCTGTCCATCTTTTAATGTTATCAGTCCACTAAAGTCTTGGTATACTCGCTGTCTCGTCCTGATGGTGCACGTTGTCATAGGTTCACCTGTCCATCTTTTAATGTTATCAGTCCACTAAAGTCTTGGTATACTCGCTCTCTTGTCCTGATGGTGCACGTTGTCATAGGTTCACCTGTCAATCTTTTAATGTTATCAGTCCACTAAAGTCTTGGTATACTCGCTCTCTTGTCCTGATGGTGCACGTTGTCATAGGTTCACCTGTCCATCTTTTAATGTTATCAGTCCACTAAAGTCTTGGTATACTCGCTCTCTTGTCCTGATGGTGCACGTTGTCATAGGTTCACCTGTCCATCTTTTAATGTTATCAGTCCACTAAAGTCTTGGTATACTCGCTCTCTTGTCCTGATGGTGCACGTTGTCATAGGTTCACCTGTCCATCTTTTAATGTTAACAGTCCACTAAAGTCTTGGTATACTCGCTCTCTTGTCCTGATGGTGCACGTTGTCATAGGTTCACCTGTCCATCTTTTATTGTTATCAGTCCGCTAAAGTCTTTGTATACTCGCTCTCTTGTCCTGATGGTGCACGTTGTCATAGGTTCACCTGTCCATCTTTTATTGTTATCAGTCCACTAAAGTCTTGGTATACTCGCTCTCTTGTCCTGATGGTGCACGTTGTCATAGGTTCACCTGTCCATCTTTTAATGTTATCAGTCCACTAAAGTCTTGGTATACTCGCTCTCTTGTCCTGATGGTGCACGTTGTCATAGGTTCACCTGTCCATCTTTTAATGTTATCAGTCCACTAAAGTCTTCGTATACTCGCTGTCTCGTCCTGATGGTGCACGTTGTCATAGGTTCACCTGTCCATCTTTTATTGTTATCAGTCCACTAAAGTCTTGGTATACTCGCTCTCTTGTCCTGATGGTGCACGTTGTCATAGGTTCACCTGTCCATCTTTTAATGTTATCAGTCCACTAAAGTCTTGGTATATTCGCTGTCTCGTCCCTATGGTGCACGTTGTCATAGGTTCACCTGTCCATCTTTTATTGTTATCAGTCCACTAAAGTCTTGGTATACTCGCTCTCTTGTCCTGATGGTGCACGTTGTCATAGGTTCACCTGTCCATCTTTTAATGTTATCAGTCCACTAAAGTCTTGGTATACTCGCTGTCTCGTCCTGATGGTGCACTTTGTCATAGGTTCACCTGTCCATCTTTTAATGTTATCAGTCCACTAAAGTCTTGGTATACTCGCTCTCTTGTCCTGATGGTGCACGTTGTCATAGGTTCACCTGTCCATCTTTTAATGTTATCAGTCCACTAAAGTCTTGGTATACTCGCTGTCAAGTCCCTATGGTGCACGTTGTCATAGGTTCACCTGTCCATCTTTTAATGTTATCAGTCCACTAAAGTCTTGGTATACTCGCTGTCTCGTCGTTCTATGGTGCACGTTGTCATAGGTTCACCTGTCCATCTTTTAATGTTATCAGTCCACTAAAGTCTTGGTATACTCGCTGTCTCGTCCCTATGGTGCACGTTGTCATAGGTTCACCTGTCCATCTTTTAATGTTATCAGTCCACTAAAGTCTTGGTATACTCGCTCTCTTGTCCTGATGGTGCACGTTGTCATAGGTTCACCTGTCCATCTTTTAATGTTATCAGTCCACTAAAGTCTTGGTATACTCGCTGTCTCGTCCCTATGGTGCACGTTGTCATAGGTTCACCTGTCCATCTTTTAATGTTATCAGTCCACTAAAGTCTTGGTATACTCGCTCTCTTGTCCTGATGGTGCACGTTGTCATAGGTTCACCTGTCCATCTTTTAATGTTATCAGTCCACTAAAGTCTTGGTATACTCGCTGTCTCGTCCCTATGGTGCACGTTGTCATAGGTTCACCTGTCCATCTTTTAATGTTATCAGTCCACTAAAGTCTAGATATACGGCTGTCTCATCTACTTTGTATCTTCTCTTTCAAGATTACTTTTACTAGGGTATTGTGTTTCTTCACATATCCAAAAAATTTTAGCTGTCTTTTTTCGAATTGTGTTTTGTTGTAATATTTTTTTTCATTTTTAGCTGATTGAGAACTTCCTCGTTTGTCTTCTTTTCCTTTCACCCAGTTCTCCCCATTTTTCTATAGATCCACATTTCAAAGGCTTCCATTCTCGAATCTGTTTCTTATTTAAAGTCCATGTTTCTGCACCATACAAGAATGTTGAGTCGATATAACTTTTACAATTCGTTGTATATTTTTCTTGTTGTTAAATTGCTTTTTTCCCCCATTCTTATTCTTTATAAATATAAAATGAAATCTATTGAAGAATTTTATCTCACTTCTGACTAAAGGACACTGAATGAAGAATAAACAAATATTTCAGTTTATGTTGACAGTTTCTTTGATATCATTTGTTTCCTGCATGTGTATCCAAGATCTGAAACAAAAATATGGCGATGCTCTTACATAATTTATGTTTTAACTTCACACTTCGCTATTATGTTTTATCATATCATTAATTTTTCTTCATGTTCTGAATCTTAATTTTCTTTTCCTTTACCTCTCTATTTTGCATCATTCTTCCAACGTTATCCACAGTGATCTGATTTGATGAATTTTCCATTTTTTGTCTTTCCATAAATTCATTCAATGTAATAGTTCTTCAAGCCCAAAGACTCACCATCAATGCAGAGAGCAATTTTCCTTTTTTCTTTTTTTAAATAGAATTTGTTTCCCTATTTCCCACAAACCTTTTCAACGGTTCAGCTGGAAACCACTTGTGAACAACTTAACGTCTGAACATTGAGCCCAAATTAACTCGCTATTTACCAACATCTTTACTGGTCTGCCTACACTCGCTCACGATCAAAGTGTGGCTGGACACCCGCTGATTTCGATTGAGGCACGGACTGCAAGCCACAATTGTCCTCATGTGGGAAACTCTATAAAGGCGACAAACTGAGTGAATGGGCTCCACTTGGTTTGGGTGAACTGCCGATATATTGAGTACTAAATTGTTAAAATGTTACTGGTCAAATACTAATAAAATAAAATGTGACACGCGGAGTAATTAAGTGATTCGGTTGCCCCGTATAGTTTCGCTTCCAGGGAGGTGGGTGTGGGCCTCATTGTCCTTCTCAGGTCTGTGTACTGGGGGCAATTCTGTAGAATATGTTTTCTTATCCAGGGTACAGTGCAATTAGCTGGTAGTTAATATTATGAGTTTGGTGAACATTTCGTTTCTCATTCTGTTGTGGGCAGTGCGCAGACGAAGTATGAATTGTTGCAAACAAATTGTATATTTTGAGTGCTCTCCAACAAATACTTATTGATTTTGCTTTTTTTTTCTCTTTTATATGAACACAACTATATTATTATTACAATAGCAAACATCGATTGTTTCTTTAACAGGATTTCATTTTGAGGTGAAGATGGGGAGAGATGAAGCAGTTGGTTGGAGTTGTGTTGTTTTGGTCGTTTCATCATGATGTGTACGCCTGTTTTATTGTGGCTATAGCGTAGCAGATAAAGATGATCAATGTCTAAAAAAAAAAATTGTTAAAATGTGACTGGTCAAATACTAATAAAATAAAATGTGACACGCCGAGTATTTGTTGAGCAAAATATGACAGATCAAGTATTGACCAGTAGAATGTGATATAGTAGATGGAAAATAAATTGCCAAATGTGATAAATGTATTATCTGACTAAAATGTAATGTATCGAACATTGAAGTGAGAGATGTTGACAATTAGGTATTAATTGAGTAAAGTGTAATAGAGTATTGACATACTAAGTTTGAATATATCATATAGTTTTAAATTGCATATATATATATATATATATATATATATATATATATATATATAAGTAAGTAAAGTAAAGTACCCCCCGTCACGCCAAGTGGCGTATAGGGAAATATGGTGTTAGTGACCCTATATTTTACAGACCTTCAGCACATGATTTTTGGGGTAATGCGGTCGGTATTACGCCCGTGCTGCTTTACTTTCCCAGAAAAAATCCGGTACCCATTTAAGGCTGGGTGAACCCGGAGCCGTCGGTTGGGATCGAACCCTACCCCTTGTCCGTAGTAGTCCAGTTCACTAACCACTGAGCTATCGCGGCTCCCACTAATTTTTAGGGAATTAGTAAAACCCAGGTGTCCTCGCCAGGGTACGAACCCCGGCTGTTGCCGTGGTAAGCCAACCGCCTATCGATTGCGCTAACCGGACACCCTATATATATATATATATATATATATAAAATTATATGTATGTGTTTGTGTGTGTCTGTGTGCGTGCGCATGTGCGTGTGTGTACACATATAACTCGCTTGCCTTTCAATGCCCAAAGCTTCCACTTTGGACACAATGTTATAAGACCGAAGACAAAGATGGTTGCTGTCGTGTCAGAAGGGTGGATATTAATCACATCTTTAGGCAATTATTGTATGAGCGGTCCAAGGCATGACCAGAGAACAACATGCAGAGAAAAACGTAGGTACATAGATGCTTACAAAGTAACCATGAGGGATTTCTTTAAAGGACTCGACGCATCTGTCGACTGATTGTGTCACACTGAGAGCAGAAATACAGAAAGCGGTAAACATATTCGATATAGTTGACAACAAATCAGAGGACAAGGGGCAAAAAATAAAAATGTAGATGTGCAGGAGCACACTTACAAGTAAAACTACATCTTGATAATTTTTTAAAAAAAAAGAAGAAAAAGTAGTATTTTTTTCTTCCTTTAAAAGAAAAAAATATAATTATCATCAACTTTACAGCAATTTCGCATCTCTTTGCATCTTGGTGAATCTTGATGCCTTTACTCCTAAAACTACATCTTACTCCTTCTGCGGCCGGACCGCTTGATCTAAAAATGACTGATTCCACTACAAAAGTAGCTGCTCGTCAAAATACACAACTGGCAAGATCTGCTAACATTTATTGTTTGATGCAGACGATCTGTCAAGACGACAAAGTTCACGTCCTCCTTCACTAAACGAAGATAAAGGTTTGTCAATACCAGAACACGCCATGCTTAACCAAACTGTAAAAATGGACGCCTTATTTCCAGTTTCAGTAAAGTTAATAACATCGAGTAAGGACATCGTTCTCTGTGAAGTAAAAATATTGTCTTTAGATATCTGGTCTTTTCAGAAAGTGAAGGTGCGGCTAAGGGGAAACAGTTATTCAGAAAAAAATAGTTATGATGAATTGATTACATAGAAATTCAGTGGAGAAAACTTCGAGAGTTAGGTAAAGAGATGAATATGTTTTTCTTGACTTCCCTTTTGATCGATTTTTATTTCTCGCTGATCTATTACAAGAATGAACGCTAGTTATCTGGGTAGCCACCTCAATGCCCGGTGCTTCTATCACTAGAATGAACACTAGTTATCTGGGTAGCCACCTCAATGCCCGGTGCTTCTATCACTAGAATGAACACTAGTTATCTGGGTAGCCACCTCAATGCCCGGTGCTTCTATCACTAGAATGAACACTAGTTATCTGGGTAGCCACCTCAATGCCCGGTGCTTCTATCACTAGAATGAACACTAGTTATCTGGGTAGCCACCTCAATGCCCGGTGCTTCTATCACTAGAATGAACACTAGTTATCTGGGTAACCACTTCAGTGCTTGGTGCTTCTACCAAAAGAATGAACACTAGTTATCTGGGTAACCACTTTAGGGTCCAGTGCTTCTATCACAAGAATGAACACTAGTTATCTTGGTAACCACTTCAGGGCCAGGTGCTCCTATCACAAGAATGAACACTAGTTATCTGGGTAACCACCTCAATGCCCGGTGCTTCTACCACAAGAATGAACACTAGTTATCTGGGTAACTACCTCAATGCCCGGTGCTTCTATCACTAGAATGAACACTAGTTATCTGGGTAACCACTTCAGTGCTTGGTGCTTCTACCAAAAGAATGAACACTAGTTATCTGGGTAACCACTTTAGGGTCCAGTGCTTCTATCACAAGAATGAACACTAGTTATCTTGGTAACCACTTCAGGGCCAGGTGCTCCTATCACAAGAATGAACACTAGTTATCTGGGTAACCACTTCAGAGCCCGGTGCTTCTACCACAAGAATGAACACTAGTTATCTGGGTAACCACCTCAATGCCCGGTGCTTCTACCACAAGAATGAACACTAGTTATCTGAGTAACCACCTCAATGCCCTGTGCTTCTACCACAAGAATGAACACTAGTTATCTGAGTAACCACCTCAATGCCCGGTGCTTCTATCACTAGAATGAACACTAGTTATCTGGGTAACCACCTCAATGCCAGGTGCTTCTATCACTAGAATAAACACTAGTTATCTGGTTAGCCACCTCAATGCCAGGTGCTCCTATCACTAGAATAAACACTAGTTATCTGGGTAGCCACCTCAATGCCCGGTGCTTCTATCACTAGAATAAACACTAGTTATCCGGGTAGCCACCTCAATGCCCGGTGCTCCTATCACAAAAATGAACACTAGTTATCTGGGTAACCGCTTTAGGGTCCAGTGCTCCTATCACAAGAATGAACACTAGTTATCTGGGTAACCGCTTTAGGGTTCAGTGCTTCTATCACAAGAATGAACACTAGTTATCTGGGTAGCCACCTCAATGCCCGGTGCTTCTATCACAGTTACTGACCCGGCTATTATTATAAAACAGACGTTCATAAACGTGTTTACAACACACTTTTTTTTAAATCCGAACTATAACATAACATAAGAGGGACATAGTTGTTGAGTGGATTAAAACTGAACAGTTAAATCAATTAAATGACATCTACAGCCCAGCAGTGAGTACATACTAGACGATAGAATGTGAGGATCATCGTATAATATGTTTAACGAATAAAATATCAATCTTTTATTAAGAATTATTGAGCGAAGGAGAGAAAAACCCAACAATTTGACCTTTCTGTTAAACAGCAGCTGTCTATAACCAGAGTTGTCTGCCCTACGAAAAGTACTAGTTACCACTTAACTCTACACCGGCTCGTATCTTTTCAAAACACTTCGATCACTGGTTCTCAGAGTATGTGCTGTGGCCCCGGTGGCGTCACAAAACATTGGCTAGAGTGTCACGTAAAGAATATAGGAAGGAATACGGTTAGAAATAATAAAATAACAACAACCACATAAGATTTATATTTTTTACTACATAAACGACTTTCTACAGTTAGTGGTAGTAGCCTCCGTTAGTCACAATTGACTGGATTTTTCAGCGCCCCTAGAAATGTTATTATTTTTTGTTTTCTTTCCTCTGTAATCACTTTTTCTGTGAATCTGTCTGCTTCTCCTTCGAGTTGCAGCTTTAGAGTGTGCTTTCAAAGACTGCGAGCTGCATCTATTTCTTCCAAGCCTGCAGGGTTAATGTTCAGATCCTTCATGTCGCGTTTAACACGTCTACAAATCAAAGTTTTTACAGGTTTGTGTTAATATTTGCATCATCCTATATATCATATTAAGGAATTAAAGTTCTCTCACTTATAGGATCGTAACTGCCATGATGGCGACTTCGCAATGTGATCTGTTGGGAAATGGAGCCTCTCGTATCTAAAGTTTGTGAACCACTGACAAAGATGGATCGCCCACTAGCACTAACATTCAACTGAGCCTCTAGTTGAATTGTTTGAGAGATTTAAAAAAAAAAGATGAAAAGGAAGTAAACATTCTTCATCATCACCATCAAGTACCCGGCCTGCTGGCGTAGGTGATCATGTCTCTCCACAACTTTCGATCACGACACATATTTATCATTTCTGTTGTTGACCTTCTGCCTAGCCATTCTCTTAAGCTGTCTGGTATCTTTTCTCTTTGCTTCTCTCTCTCTCTCTCTCTCTTCGTCCCTCAATTTTCCCAGTTGTTACAATATATTCCAGCTGTTCCCTTCTCATTTCATGGCCAAAAAATGATGATTGTTACTTCCTAATATCGGAATTAGCTCTCTTTTTGCTTTGGCCTCTTACAGAACATTTTCATTTTTCTTCTTAGCTATCCATGGTATTCTCAACATTCTTCTGTAAAACCACATTTCCAAAGACTCCAATGATTTTCTTGTCTGTTGTCCAATTGTCTATGATTCACATCCGTATGTTAAGACTGGCTCTACATAACATTTAAGAACTATTTTTGTTGTTTCTATTGTCAAAATGGATTTCATAGTATCTTCCTCATTTTTTGGAAAGCTGCTATTGCCTGAGGCATTCAACATCTCACCTCACCTAAGTAAACATTAACAAATATATAAATGAAAAAGATATGTTTTGGTAACTGTTATGAAAAACATAAAAAAAAACAAAGTTAAAATATTGTAAATTATTACATTTAAATACCAAATCAATGGATCACATCTTGGCTACAAATATGGATACTCCAATCAAAAGCAGAACCCGCCGCTTTGATCATCTCATATTTCGCTATTTGCTGAAAGTGACTGGCACCTGTTGCATCTGAGTGTTACGATGTCAAATATAGCTTGGCTGCCATCATTATGTCATCTCTACTAGTTGTATATCTCCTCTGACCAAAAAACGTAAAGTCTGGGATGTCTACTGTCATTATTTGTTTACTGTTGTGCTGTCATTGTTTGTTTACTGCTGTGCTGTCATTGTTTGTTTACTGCTGTGCTGTCATTGTTTGTTTACTGTTGTGCTGTCATTAACGTCAATGAAATGTTTTGGCCATGTTTCTAGGTTATGTTCTCTCTTCTATTAGCCTTCACCCGTTGAATGGACGTGGGTGCCTTGTGTTGCTAGTTATCACAACGCGCGATACGCTTTTCGGCCCGACACATCCGTCTTCAGCATGGACTAGTGGATTCCCTGAAGAATTTGTTCGGGCAGTTTGCCAGTTTGGCCTACTCTTTTCAATTTTAACTGCCAAGAATTCTTTAACATGCTGCGAGTGCTAGACATCGGATCTCACTACTCAGAGAGGGCTAGACATCATCGAATCTCACTACCCAGAGAGGTCTAGACATCGGATCTCACAACCCAGAGAGGGCTAGACATCATCGGATCTCACTACCCAGAGAGGTCTAGACATCTGATCTCACTACCCAGAGAGGGCTAGACATCTGATCTCACTACCCAGAGAGGGCTAGTCATCGGATCTCACTATCCAGAGAGGGCTAGACATTGGATCTCACTACCCAGGGAGGGCTAGACATCGGATCTCATTACCCAGAGAGGGCTAGACATCGGATCTCACTACCCAGGGAGGGCTAGACATCGGATCTCATTACCCAGAGAGGGCTAGACATCGGATATCACTACCCAGAGAGGGCTAGACACCGGATCTCACTACCCAGAGAGGGCTAGACACCGGATCTCACTACCCAGAGAGGGCTAGACATCGGATCTCACTACCCAGAGAGGGCTAGACACCGGATCTCACTACCCAGAGAGGGCTAGACATCGGATCTCACTACCCAGAGAGGGCTAGACATCGGATCTCACTACCCAGAGAGGGCTAGACATCAGATCTCACTACCCAGAGAGGGCTAGACATCGGATCTGACTACTCAGATTCTAGAGGAAGCCACGAAGAAATCATGGATTCAATTTTTGAAAAATTCTCACCGTCTCTGGTGAGGATCGAAACGGGACTGTCTTGTTCAGAGGCCCACGTTTTACTTCTGGACCACCCAGTCCCCCTTAGATCATCTGCTCTGGGAAAGAATATTCTGCAAGAACGAAGAAGAGGTAGATATAGAATTAGACAGGAAGACCGCATTAAAGAGTGAACAGACTTCACAGCGGCCCAAATTATGTCTGAAGATATAGTTAAACTGAGAAAGTCGATGAGGTCACTCATTGGTTTGCCAACGATCTCCCGGGCATAGGGAGTGATGAAGAAGTAAAAGACATGACTACACATTTTGTGCCCCTTTTATTCGCAGACTCGATCATTCAATAAAAGCCGTGTCTGTTCAGTAGATCCAGCCATCATTTCACAGATTCCTGCTGGTCGCATGGCGAGAATGCTAGGTACTGGTGTTAAGTCTGGAACTAGTCTCTTTGATGGCTGGAAAATGACCACAGAAAACCTAATTTTGGCCTCCCTGTCGAGCTGTAGCCTGGCAAATCATTGGCGGGAAAATGATCCATCAAACCTCGCGTAGCGACACGCTATGAACCGGATAAATAATCTCGCTAAATTCCGGTTTGTGGTTTCTTTATACTCCAATGTCTGCTCGTTAGTGAGAAATGGATGATCGAACAATTCTCTCTCTCTATCTCTCCCTCTCTTTCTCACTCACTCAACTTGTTAGTCAGTAAATGAGGAGAATAGCATAACCGTTGAAACAAATGTATGTCTTTCATTCTGTCTCTCTCTCTCTATCTCTTTGTCACTCTCTCTCTCTCTGATTGTTGGTAGTGGGAACAGCAAAATAAGGTAGCATAGCAGTCACAATTTGACTCAACTTCTTCCCTACTTTGTGTTTGTGAGTACAGGAACATAGCAATAACATTTGACGCAGCTTTCTCTATCTCTAACTCTCTCTCTCTCTCTGTGCCATTTTCTTTCTATTATTCATTATACCTTGTTCGCACTGTATTTACATCCTCTCTCTCTCTCTCTTTCTCTCTCTCTCTCTCTCTCTCTCTATATATATATATATATATATATATATGTATATATATATAAATATTATACTAGCAACATATCGAAATATATTTACATAATTAAATTGCTACATATAATGTATTTTCTTCATTTCTATAAGGCAAATCTGTAAGGGCAAACATGAGTTGTCTCCCCGCTCACCTGTCCGCTCATAATCACAAGTCAAGTACCAAACTTTGTTCAACTGGGTTAACTGAAGGACTTGTTACCAATTATTTTATCCTGCATTAAAGCGCTTCTCCCGTTATAACATTGCCAATCTGACTTTCGGTGGTGGTCATTCAGCGCTTGTGTTGTTGCTTCAAGCTGGTGAACCTGTTACGATCGCCTGGTTTAGCAAAGACCAACCATTCCGCTAATCCATGGTTTCTTTATGACGCTACCCTCCCTTGATGTCTTAAGCAGTGAGATCCGAGCCTAGCCCTCTTGGATAACAGCAATAAAAAGGAGATTTCGCCAGCACTCGCGCACGTCAAAGAACACTTAGCAGTTACAATCGAAAAAAAGAGTAGGTAAATATAACCGCTGTCCGGGCACCACACAGTGGATCCCAGACCGTGCAACAGAGTTCGTGCACGCGGGCCAGTATTCTCCGTGGATTTTCTAGAGATTCTCGTTAAGGGATATCGGAGCACCTATGGGTTTCTCCAAAGTGTATTGAACGATGATATTAACAACAATCAAAATACAGACAGTTTCTGTAAAGAAATGTTAAAGGAACTAGAAGAAGTATGAAGAAAAAGACATGGGAGCTTCAAATAATGGTCAGGCTCGACTTTGCAAAATTTCAAAGAATGAATGGAGATAAAAAGATATGGAGAAAGTTGATAAAGTCTATCAGTAGAGGCCGAACGACCCTGGGAAATTATTGGATGATGAGACCTAGTATGTTGGTGTGTGTGAATGGGTATTGTTTCCTCGTTAAACATGTTAGATGTTCCACTATTAAAATTCTTGTTTCTATAGAGAGCTCAGAATTAGAGATAGCTCACAATTGGTAGGGCCGCGATATCTCAGTGTTAGTGAACTGGTCTACAAAGGACAAGAGGTAGGGTTCGATCCCAACCGACGGCTTCCGGGTTCACCCAGCCTTAAATGGGTACCGGATTTTTTTCTGGGAAAGTAAAGCGGCACGGACGTAATACCCACTATATTACTCCAAAAAACATGTGCTGAAGATCTGTAAAATGTATGGTCACTAACACCATATTCCCTATACGTCACTTGGCGTGATGGGGTACTTTTTTTTTTTACAGAGATGGTAGAATGGTTAGTGGCTTAGATTACGACAGTAATTGTACTCATGTTAGGAGAGCCTTGGGAGCCACGATTGCTCAGTGGTTAGTGAACTGGTCTACAAAGGGCAAGAGGTAGGGTTTGATCCCAACCGACGGCTTCCGGGTTCACCCAGCCTTAAATGGGTACCGGATTTTTTTTCTGGGAAAGTAAAGCGGCACGGGCGTAATACCGACCACATTACCCCAAAAATCATGTGCCGAAGGTCTGTAAAATTTATGTTCACTAACACCATATTCCCTATACGCCACTTATCGTGGCGGTGGTCATCATCTAGTACCGGACCTGCTGGCGTAGGTGATCATGTCTCTCCACAACTTTCGATCTCGGCAGCTATTTATCGTTTCTGTTGTTGACCTTCTGCCAAGCCATTCTCTTAATCTGTCTGTTATTTTTTCTCTTTGCTGCTTCCCTCTATCTCTTCGTCCCTCAATTTTTCCAGTTGTTACAATATATTCCAGTTGTTTTCTTCTCATTACACGGCCAAAAAATGATGATTGTTTCTTCCTAATATTGGAAATTAGCTCTCTTTTTGCTTTGACCTCTCTCAGAACAACTTCATTACTCTTCGTAGCAGTCCATGGTACTCTCAACATTCTTCTGTAAAACCACATTTCTACAGACTCCAGTGATTTTCTTGTCTGTTGTTCTATTGTCCATGATTCGTATCCATATGTTAAGACTGGCTCTACGTAACATTTAAGAACTCTTTTTCTTGTTTCTTTTGTCAAAAACGGATTGCATAGTATCTTCCTCATATTTTTTGGAAAGCTGCTTTTGCCTGAGCCATTCTGCATCTCACCTCTTTTGTACATCCTCCGTCTGAGGTTAACAAAGTTCCCAAATACTTAAATTCATTTACCTGTTTTAATATTGTTTCACTTGTCTTTATTTTGCACTGAGGTGATGTCTTTTTCTTTGTTGTTACTATTACCTCTGTCTTTTTGCTATTAAGGCTGTGTCCTTTATTTTTGCTTTCTTTCAGCATAATGTCCAACATTTCTTGTAACTCATTTTCACTCTTAGCGATTAAGACTGTATCATCAGCATACCTTAGATTATTTATATTATGACCTCCAATAGTTATTCCTGGCATACCCTTATAGATCTTAAAATAATCTCACTATAAATATTAAACAAATCTGGTGACAGCACACAACCTTGTCTAACACCCTGTTTTATTTGTTGAAACACTCCCAATTGGTTTCTAGTTCTTATTGCCGCTGTTTGTTGCCAGTACATGTTCTTTATTATTCTTAGATCTTTGCTGTCTACGTTTATGCTTTCTAAAATTTTGATTATTTCTTGGTGCTTTTACAAAACCACTCTGTTCATCGCTAATTTCTTTACTGATTTTGTTTCGCACTCTTCGCATGATGATTCTTAGTAATATCTTAGTCATATGATTCATGAGGCTTATTATGCGATGATCATCGCATTCAATCTCACCCGATTTCTTTGGTAGGGCTATGAATATTGATTTGAGCAGGTCGTCTGGTATATATCCACTGTTGTAGATATCATTCAATATTTTTGTTATTATTCCTATTCCAAAATCACCTATGCCTTCAATCTCTTTTTAGTTATATTATCTGGTCCAGGAGCTTTGCCTGCTTTCATATTGCGCAAGGCATTTTCCACTTCTTCTTTGAGTATTTCTGGTCCTTCTCCATTATCCTTAATATTTACTTCCGTTCGTTCATCATTATAAAGATCTTTAATGTATTCTGTCCATCATTTCCTTATGTTTTCTTGATCAATAAACTGTTCTCCTTCCTTTGATCTTAGACATCCAATTTTTTTTTGCGTTTTTCTTCCTGTTAATTCCTCAATTTACTTATATATTGATTTAGCATCTCCTTTTTGTTGCATTTCAATTTCTTTGCATCTCTCTTTTAGCCATGCTTCTTTTGCTTCTTTTCATTTTACTACAATTTCTTTATTTAATCTCTTATACACATCTTTATTTTCTTTATTTCTTCTTCTTGTATCCATTAGCTGCAAAATGCCATATGTCATCCATTTCTTTCTTGAATTTATCCTCACTGGTGGTATGAACTGTTTTGATGTTTGTTGCATTGATTCATTTAGCATTTCCCACTGTTCATCAATGCTTTGTATCTTCTCTATTGCATTGTACCGGTTCTGAATTGTGATTTTATATTTGTTTTGCAGCTTCTTGTCTGATTTGAGTAAATCTAAATTTGACTTGATGTTAACTGAGGCTCGTTTTGTTGTTTTTAATTTTACTCTAAGCTTTCCCACAACTGGTACATGATCAATATTGCAATCTGCCCCTGGTCTAGTTTTCACACACACCAGACTGTTTCTAAATCTATTGCTTATCATTATATAATCAATTTGATTACGTGCGTGTCCCCTGGAATTTTCCATGTCCACAGACGTCTTGGATGTTGCATAAACTAGATGTTTCCTATCATCATGTTGTGTGTTCTTGCCCAGTCAATAAGTTTCTCACATCTTTCATACCTCTCGCCTAAGTCATAATGACCAACTACTTCCTGAACTCTTTCCTTCCCTACTTTTGCGTTAAAATCCCCTAGACCTATGGTGTTTTCGTGTGGTTTGCATTCATGAAGTGTCTCATTTAACTCGTAAAATGTATTAATTGTTTTCTCTAGACTGTCTGCTGTTGGTGCATAAACTTGTATAAGGTTTATGTCTGTTGGCTTTCCATTCAATTTCACTAAAAGGACTCTGTCAGATATTGGGTAAAATCTTTTCACTGTTCTAGCTCTTTCTGCATCCAAGATGATACCTACTCCTCTTTGGTGTTCAGTACCTCCAGAATAGATTATTTTATGTTTATCATAATACATCTCCCCTGATCCGATGTATCTCATTTCGCAAAGTCCCAGTAATTGTAAACCCATTCTTTTCATTTCCTGTATGATGTTTTCTATTTAACCCTTCTGCATGAGTTCTCTCACATTCCAAGTACCTATGTTTAGAGTTTGTTTTATCTTTATTTTGCTTACAGTTGTTTGATGACGATCGGGTATCACCTGTAGCACATGATGTCCCCTACCGAACGAGGGTTTTCCATTGGAATCCCCCTTAACGTTGTTGTTATTTCTATTGTTGTGGCGATTCATGATTGTACAAAGAAATTACGACGGTGGTTTTCTGTTTCCTTCCGTCGGTTTGTTTACGGTTGGCTCCGCTAGCCTTTGACTAAAAAGTCCCCCACAAGGCAGTGGCGTTGTTTTACTTCAGGGTACCCTCCCTTAGCCTTTTACTCTACCAAACTTACCTGCAAGGCAGCAGGGCAGCCACAGGTTGTACTGTTTACTGCATACAGTAGCAGGTAAAATTACCCGACCTGACAAAAGGCGGGGGTACTTTTTTTTTATAGAAATGGTAGAATGGTTAGTGACTTAAATGACGACTTAGATGACGACATTGTTGTACTCATGTTAGGAGAGCCTTTGCTCAGTAAACTTGCTTCAAGAACTTTAAACTTTAACAAATCAGTAAAGTCATTTTTGTTGTTCCTTCAATTTTCCCATATTAAAAGCTAACAAATTGTTTTGTCACAGCGGTACTTGATCATAATCAAGTTGCGTTTTTATATTTATAACGATAGGGTAGAAAAGGTAATGAAAGTGATAGATCATTTGCCATATATCGTTACTGATACGTCCCAGTTATTATGCTATTTGACGTTAAACTGACGGAAAGAATTAGATAGATATGAGATACGTCAGTATTGTGTTGTGTTCCCTCTTTGTAAAGCTGTCACCATACCTTGGAGTGTCTAACACTCCCCAACACTGGCTCCCTATTATGTTATTTGGCTTGTGTATGATTTGATAAAATATGGAACAATATGGTATAATATATGGGGAGGAGGATGGTTTCAGATAAAAACTCTGACCCTAAAACCTCGTTGAGACCGTACTAGACATGCTACCTGTATTCTCCAGTCCAAAAGCCAGGTGTTTCCCCTGTCAGGCAGAACATAGGCATGGGACAGATGCCTTAAAGATAGATGAAGAGAATGATAATGTTGCTATCCTATGACGATGATCATGTTGACGATGGTAACATTTGAGGTTGTTGATGAGCAATGTTCACATTTAACAAGAGATGTTAACATTTTAATGGCGATGTTAACATTTAACAAATGATGTTAACATTTAAATGGCGATGTTAAAATTTAAATGGTGATGTTAACATTTAAATGTCGATGTAAACATTTAAATGGCGATGTTAACATTTAACAAGTGATATTAACATTTAACAAGTGATGTTAACATTTAAATGGTGATGTTAACATTTAAATGTCGATGTTAACATTTAAATGGCGATGTTAACATTTAAATGGCGATGTTAACATTTAAATGTCGATGTGAACATTTAAATGACAATGTTAACATTTAACAAGCGATGTTAGCATTTTTTAATAATGATAATCATATATTTATTTTTTTTATGATGATGATGATGATGATGATCATAGTTATTAGATAATATGTGTTTACGGAGGCACAGGGTCTGAAGCAACAGAGCTGGAAGCTGTCAGTGACTAATAGCTGACCGCTTGAGCCAGGATCTGTGAACCAGAAACATCCTGACCATGCTGCACCGCTATTACTGTTACACCTTCTCGCTGCCTCTAGTAACAAACCAGTCTAACATGGCAAAGTGAGTAGGACTTGAAGCGGGGAGACTTGAAGCGGGGAGATTACCCGATACTTGCTTGCGTTCTCCCGATGACTAAAGGAGTACAACTCTTCGTCATCTGCCCTTATAAAGAACGTTAAGTGAACCCGGCTTCCGGGTTTACCCAGCCTTAAATGGGTACCGGATTTTTTTCTTGGAAAGTAAATCAGCACGGGCGTAATACCGACCACATTACCCCTAAAATCATGTGCTGAAGGTCTGTAAAATATAGGGTCACTAACACCATATTTCCCTATACGCCACTTGGCGTGACGGGGGTACTTTACTTTCTTTACTATGTGAGCGTAGGAACGACAGATAGAATATCTACATTTGCGGGTGTATATACATAATCTTGTTGCTAATGAGGAATATTTTGATAATGATGTTTATTTAGACCGGAAAATAAGTAAAAAAAAAAATAAAAGAAAGCAAAGAGCCCCGTTACGCAAGGCGTATAGGGAATATGGTGTTAGAGACCATAAATGTTACAGACCATCGGCTCTTGATTTTTGGGGTAATTTGGTCGGTATTACGCCCGTGCAGCTTTACTTTCCCAGAAAAAAATCCGGTGCTTATTAAAGGCTGGGTGAACTCGGAAGCCGTCGATTGGGATCGAACCCTACCTCTTGTCCTTTGTAGTCCAGTTCACTAACCACTGAGATATCTCCTAGACCAGAAAATATAAATACCAAAATATGTTTTAACTGCAAAAAGCACCAGACTAGACAGAAATATCACCGCCTAACACAAACACTACACGGATGGGTGCATCCTTTTTTGCACATAGACTGACATTGGAGTTTTTTTTTTGTACAGCTCTCAGACTGTCTAGCGAATCAGTCTGTCGTGCTATTTTCCATTCTCTATCGTGACTGATGATTACTTTTATGTTTCACAGCTTCAGGCTTGATCGACTGTGCCTGTAATGTTAAGGCCTAATTACACAGTCTGCAATAAGTCGATGATTTAAGTCCCCGATTTGTTGAAATGGCCACTCATAACATCAAAGTAAAGGCTGTTTTTGTTTGTTTGTTTCTTTATATTTGTTTTGGTTATTTTTAGAAGGGGAAGGGAGGAAGATAGATGGGAATATTGCTCGAAAGAAAGAGAAAACGGAATCTAGAGAGAGAGAGAGAGAGAGAGAGAGAGAGAGAGAGAGAGAAATAAATAGGATACGATAGAGAATGAGAGAAAATGAGGGATTAAAACTCAGGAAGAAAGAGGAAGATACTGGAAAATAGTGTATGGTAGAAGATTGGAGAGATAGAGTAACGAGAGAGAAAGAACATGCTGAAAACAGAAGGGAGAAAAGATTAGAGAGTGAATGAAAGATGAATTGGCAATATGAAATGGTTATGGTTAGTCGAAGGTCCCGGTATCACTGCAAACGAATTAAAATCCATAATTGCTCAACCGCCCGTGCCAGTGGAATCATCCGAATTAAAATTCATCTCATTAAAAACTATCTTTACGACACATAGTACCATTGCTGGTGTATGTCGGGGGGCAACGATAGAACCAGAAGGATAAAGGCCGCTTAGTCAATCCGTCGCCACGACGTGTGCGACTCAGGATTTTTATTTCACACCCGATAGAAAAAATTGTTTCTGTCTACCGCGGGCTTCGAACACCGTACGTCAGCTTTTCAGCCAGCGGAACGGTGGTTTTAGCCGCACGGCCACGCGCGCCTCAATTCATCTCATTGAAGGGTCCAAATAAAGAAAGACAGCTGCATCATTCCCATCATAGCAGCTACAACACACGTCAAATGACAAATGGCCAAGCTGCAACGAAAGTGAACGCAGCCGAACTGTCCTTCGTCATACGATATCATCATTCATTGTATGCAACTTGAATATTGAAACACGATCCGGATGAAAAACACAGCTCGCGGTGTGCACATGGCACTAAACTCAGTAGGTCCGGTAGCAAACCGGACTTGAAATATGAGGAAACTGCAACAAGGAACACTTTTTAGACTGATTCTTAATAGTTTGTTGTCTGTCGTTGTTTTCATTTTCTGAAGAAGACCGCATTTAGACCGAAACGTCAGTATTTTGTTGTGTTCCTTTGTTGTAAAGCTGTCACCATACCTTGTAGGAGTGTACGATAACCCCACTACTGGCTCCTTCCGATAAACCAGCATTTTTAATTAGTTATATTGGTGTTCTGACTGGAATTCGTATTAAATAAAATGTATTTAAATTTCACATTATTCGATATGACGCGATTATTCATGTTTATGTTTTAAAAAGAAAACTTTGCTCATTCTAACAACAACATTTGAAAGAAGAGAGGCACTGGCATCTATATAACCTAATCTTTGCTCATTCTGACAACAACATATAGAAGAAGAAGGAGGCACTGGCATCTATATAGCCTAATCTTTTCTCACTCTGACAACAAAACGTAGAAGAAGGGAGGCACTGGCATCTATATAACCTACCCAAGTGGAAAGACAGAAACATACTCTCTTCCAGCCGGAGATAGATGCATTAATATTAGAGCAGAGACAATGACACTTCACAAAGCCATACAAACTCCCAAGGTCCCAAGCCCACAAACAATTATTCGTAGCGATGCAAAGTCAGCCATACAAGCTTTGTCAAGCCCACAAACAATTATTCGTAGCGATGCAAAGTCAGCCATACAAGCTTTGTCAAGCCCACAAACAATTATTCGTAGCGATGCAAAGTCAGCCATACAAGCTTTGTCAAGCCCACAAACAATTATTCGTAGCGATGCAAAGTCAGCCATACAAGCTTTGTCAAGCCCACAAACAATTATTCGTAGCGATGCAAAGTCAGCCATACAAGCTTTGTCAAGCCCACAAACAATTATTCGTAGCGATGCAAAGTCAGCCATACAAGCTTTGTCAAGCCCACAAACAATTATTCGTAGCGATGCAAAGTCAGCCATACAAGCTTTGTCAAGCCCACAAACAATTATTCGTAGCGATGCAAAGTCAGCCATACAAGCTTTGTCAAGCCCACAAACAATTATTCGTAGCGATGCAAAGTCAGCCATACAAGCTTTGTCAAGCCCAAAACAGGACAGACTCATCAAACATCCATTTACCAAATATTTGTAATTGTGGAAGTGTTAGAACATGCACAACTACTACAACCTGGCAACACCTGTCAAGTAGAAAGATTTAGTTATCATTTACAGTTACCTGCCTATTGTTGCTGCCTTATATACAGAAAATGACATCTATATCATCTCAAGTCGTGATGCAAGTATTTAAAAGACTGCGCTTGAAAGTGTTTTTTTCTTTCTCATTTTCTTTTCACATTGCTCCTTGTCTCCACTCCTTTTTCTCTCAATCTATATTTTCTATACTTATTTATACCTTCTCTCACATCTTTTCTTCTCTTTCCTCCGTCATTTCTATGTTCTCTCTGATCTAGTCACCCCTGTTGCCTTTGACGTGAACATAGTATTTTAATGACTTATGTAGAACGATGTATATATGTCAGCTGTTTTTAATGTTTCTTATTTTCTCTTTTCACTGATACCTAAAAGGTGTCGTGGTTTATATCAATTGTCGTTCTTGAGCTGCTCGAATTGTCTGAATTAGAGATTTTCCTTTGTTGTTACATGTCTCTGTCACTGCATCTATCCATCTTCTTCTGGGTCTTCTTCTTCGTCTTTTTCCATGCATTCTCGAGAAGAACGCCCTTGATGGTGATTGGTGAGGATTCATTCTGACCAGGTGGCAAAACCATTTAAGTTGTTGTTGTTCTATATATTCTTGGCATGGTTTTGTTCCTACCATTTTTCTTATGGTTTCATTTGGTATTCTATCTCTTCTTGTGTGGTTTTTTACTTTTCTCAAGCATTGCATCTCAGATGTATTTATCTTTCTTAATTGTGATTTAGAAAGGGTCCATGTTTGACTTTCATAACACAAAGTTGGTATGAAAATGCTATTTATCATTTGTTGTTTAGCTGGCATATAAATGTTTGGATGTCTTAGCAATGGTGAAAGCTGGTATGTGACAGCATTTGCTTTTTGTATTCTCATGTCAATTTCTCTGTCTAGTTTTCCATCTTCTGTGAACATTGTGCCCAAATACTTGAATTCTTCTACTTGTTTTATTTCTTTATCTTTGATCTTAATGTTTAATGGGTGTCTTAATTTACTTATTCTCATAGCCTATGTTTTTGCTGTGTTAATTTTCATAGTGTAAAAAACTTTTAATGTTTAAATCTTTTAATTTCTTCATTGGTCTTTTTCATTATTCAATTTATCTTTTCTGTACCATTTTGTTTTGAATGAAGCGATTATCTTCCTTGTTGTTTGCAAATTGTTCATGATTCACAACCATATGTTTCTATCGGAAAGATACAGTCCTCGGTAATTTTAATTGTACTGCCTTGCTGGTATTGACCCATGTGTTCTTCATGATGTTTAATTGTTGTGTTGCTATCGCTTGATTTCTTGTGATCTATTTCGGGAAGTCTCCATCGTTATCTCTCCTATATATATTCTAAATCGTCTGTCTGACGTTCCCGTTTACCTTGCGTCCTACGTTAGCGCTGTCTTAACCGTCCTCATTATATTCCCTAACAACTTTTTACAAATGTTAAAAACTGTTTCTTTAACAAACTAAATAGCAATCTTCAATATCCCCTTTCACTACTTGCCGTCTTGTATTTCAATCATTTAGTGAGTTGTATTTATCTACATGCTGGAATAATTATTAAAATGCGAATTGAAATGCGCATACAATATATAAATATTTTTGTTAATGTGTACGAATGATACCTTACGCTATCTACTACTTATTTCTAGAGCAGGGATCGCTATTGCAGAGTCCACGTTTGTGGAAACATTTGGATTTTAAGTCTTGGCTGAGCGCATCTCTACTGTGATCCATCAACCGTCTACAGCCCAAATCTCTTGTACAAGCCGCATGTCGTATTCAACTGTCCTGATGGCGAGAACGGAGTCCCTCAATTTTTCCAGTTGTTACAATATATATATTCAAGTGCTCCATTCTCATTACATGGCCAATGAAATGATGATTGTTTCCTCAAAATATTGCAAATTAGCTCTCTTTTTGCTTTGGCCTCTTTCCGAACGTTTTCATTACTCTTCTTAGCTGTCCATGGTATTCTCAACATTCGTCTGTAAATCGACATTTATACAGTCTCCAGTGATTTTCTTGTCTGTTGTCCTTTTGTCCGTGATTCACATCCATATGTTAAGACTGGATATACATAATATTTAAGAACTTCTTTCTTGTTTATATTGTAAAAAAATGAATTGCACAGTATCTTCCTCATTTTCATCACTAAGATGCCACCATTAAATAAAAAATACAGAAAATAACATAAATTAATGTTTGTGAAAGATAGATTTGTAAACAAAGTCACTTAGCAATAGTAGGGCGGTCTCTGTGTTAACAGCTGAGACTGGCACTGAAATCACATATTCATTTAAAATGCTTCCAATAAAACTGTATAAACAGTTCTGTGCAACATTTTCTACGTGCTTCCAAATGCTTCTCCTTAGGAAAACTGTCCCAAACTGATTGAAGTCTATTTTTCACTTTGAAGCTTTTTCTGTCGGTCAGTCAGAAGAATCTGTGTCTCCTCTTAACGATTGGTTAATATGACTTCTGTGATTTCAAACTACTGTAAGCAAAATAAAGATAAAACAGACTCTAAAGATAGGTACTTGGAATGTGAGAACACTAATGCAAAAGGGAAAACTGGAAAACATCAAACAGGAAATGAAAAGGATGGGTTTACACTAATAGGGACTTTGCGAAATAAGATACACTGGATCAGGGGAGATATATTCTGATGAACATAAAATAATATATTCTGGAGGTGCTGAACACCAAAGAGGAGTAGGTATCATCTTGGATGCAGAAAGAGCAAGAACGGTGAAAGGCAGATAGACAGATAGACAGATAGACAGATCGACAGATAGATAGATAGATAGATAGATAGATAGATAGATAGATAGATAGATAGATAGATAGATAGATAGATAGATAGATAGATAGATAGATAGATAGATAGATAGATAGATAGATAGATAGATAGATAGATAGATAGATAGATAGATAGATAGATAGATAGATAGATAGATAGATAGATAGATAGATAGATAGATAGATAGATAGATAGATAGATAGATAGATAGATAGATAGATAGATAGATAGATAGATAGATAGATAGACAGACAGATAGACAGACAGACAGACAGACAGACAGATAGACAGACGAGACGAGACAGACAGACAGACAGACAGACAGACAGACAGACAGACAGACAGACAGACAGACAGACAGACAGACAGACAGACAGACAGACAGACATACAGACAGATAGATAGATAGATAGTAGATAGATAGATAGATAGATAGATAGATAGATAGATAGATAGATAGATAGATAGATAGATAGATAGATAGATAGATAGATAGATAGATAGATAGATAGATAGATAGATAGATAGATAGATAGGTAGATAGATAGATAGATAGATAGAGTAGGTAGGTAGGTATAGGTAGGTAGATAGGTAGGTAGGTAGGTAGGTAGGTAGGTAGGTAGGTAGGTAGGTAGGTAGGTAGTAGGTAGGTAGAGGTAGGTAGGTAGGTAGGTAGATAGATAGATAGATAGATAGATAGATAGATAGATAGATAGATAGATAGATAGATAGATAGATAGATAGATAGATAGATAGATAGATAGATAGATAGATAGATAGATAGATAGATAGATAGATAGATAGATAGATAGATAGATAGATAGATAGATAGATAGAGATAGATAGATAGATAGATAGATAGATAGATAGATAGATAGATAGATAGATAGATAGATAGATAGATAGATAGATAGATAGATAGATAGATAGATAGATAGATAGATAGATAGATAGATAGATAGATAGATAGATAGATAGATAGATAGATAGATAGATAGATAGATAGATAGATAGATAGATAGATAGATAGAATAAAATGCAATGAAGCAAAATAAGCATGGCTAAACAGAGATGCAAAGAGATTGAAATGCAACGAAAATGAGATGCCAAAGCTATATACAAACAAATTGAAGAATTAACAGGAAGAAAAACACAATCAAAAACAGTTTAAGATCAAAGGAAGGAGAACTGTTGATTGAACAAGAAAGCATAAGGAAACGATGGACAAAATACATTAAAGATCTTTATAATGATGAACGAATAGAAGTAAATATTAAGGATAATTGAGAAGGAGAACCAGAAATACTCAAAGAAGAAGTGGAAGACGCTTTACGCAATATGAAAGCAGGAAAGGCTCCTGGACTGGATAATATTATTAAATAAGAGATTGAAGCCATGGATGATTTTGGAATATAAGTAATAACAAGGATATTGAATGATATCTACAACACCGGATGCATACCAGACGACCTGCTCAAGTCAATATTCATAGCCCTACCAAAGAAATCTGGTGCGATTGAATACGATGATCGTCGCACAATAAGCCTTATGAGTCACATGACTAAGTAAGATATTACTAAAACTAATCATGCGAAGAGTGTAAAAATAAGTCCTAAAATTAAGGATGAAAAGTTTGGTTTTGTTGGAGGTAAAGGAACGGACAATGCTATATACATCGTAAGATCTTTAGTAGAATGGGCCATATAGGTGAAAACAGATCTATATCTATGTTTCATAGATTATATCAAAGCATTTGGCAAAGTAAAGCACCAAGAAAAAATGAAAATTTTAGAAAGCATAAACGTAGACAGCAAAGATCTAAGAATAATAAAGAACAAGTATTTGCAACAAGCAGCAGCCATAGGAACTGGAAATCAATTGGCAATGTTTCAACAAATAAAACACGGTGTTAGACATAGCTGTGTGCTGTAACCAGATTAATTTAATATGTATAGTGAGATTATCTTAAGATCCATAAGGGGCATGACAAGAATAACAATCGGAGATCATAATATACATTATCTAAGGTATGCTGATGATACAGTCTTAATCGTTAAGAGTTAAAATGAGCTACAAGAAATGTTAGAAATTATAGTGAACGAAAGCAAAAATAAAGGACTCACTCTTAATAGCAAAAAGACAGAAGAACTGGTAACAATAAAGAAAAAGACATAATTTCAGTGCACACAAGAAATAAAGACAAATGGAACAATATTAAAAAAGGTAAATGAATTTAAATATTTGGGAACTTTGTTCACCTCAGACGGTAGATGTACAGCATAGGTAGGATGCAAAATGGCTCAGGCAAAAGCAACTTTCCAAAAAATTGAGGAAGACACTAAACAATCCATTTTTGATAATAGAAACAAGAAAAAAAGTTCTTAAATGTTATGTAGATCCTGTCTTTATATATATGGATGCGAATCATGGACAATAGGACAACAGACAAGAAAATCACTGGAGTCTGTAGAAATATGGTTTTACAGAAGAATGTTGAGAATACCATGGATATCTAAGAAGAGTAATGAAAATGTTCTGAAAGAGGTCAGAGCAAAAGTGCAGCTAATTTCCAATATTAGGAAGAAACAATCATGATTTTTTGGTCATGTAATGAGTAGAGAACAGCTGGAGTATATCGTAAAAAGTTGGAAAATTGAGGGACGAAAAAATAGAGGGAAGCAAGGAGAAAAGATACCAGACAACTTAAAAGAACGGCTTGGCAGATTCGACAGCAGAAATGATAAATATCTGTCGAGAACGAAAGTTGTGGAGAGACATGATCACCTACGGCAGCAGGCCCGGTACTTGATGATGATGAATGTAATCTCCTGATTGACTGATAACCTCTTGACGTAACAAGTCTTGTTAAATCTTTGAAGTCAAACCAGCTTTTCCTCTCACATCCAATTTTAGCCTATCCGCCCAGATCACAGGATGTTGCTGTCAGAATTGATGTGACCAACAAAGACTCCCACCGTTAGTAAAACGCCTGCTGTAGCCCTCAAAGACGTTCCGCGGCTTTCTACGTCAATGGTCTGATCTGTTTCAAAGGGCGCACGACCGCAGAACTAATGGTTAATTAGTGGTTAGACGTATAGATGACTTGCCAGTCAGTGTGACATGGACAGCGTTTTAATTACTATCTATCTATCTATTGACCGTTCGAACGGTAGCCGGCCCAAAGGGCGTAGACCAAGATACTCCCTCTCTAATCTGAATTTTTGTTCTAGCAGTTTTCAATTCTTTTAAAGATATTTTATCAAATCTCGCCATTTGTCTCTGTTCTATGCAAGTAGCTCTATCTCATTGAGGGAGCCGAATCCTGCTGCTCTTGCCTCTCTCATCAATGTTCTTCTCAGTGCCTCTCTGAGCCTTCCTCTTTTTCTCTTACCTGTTGTTTCCCACATGAGGGCTTGCTTTGCTAATCGGTTATTATATCTTCTCATCACATGTCCAACATATGACCATCGTCTTTTCCTTATTACTGAAGATATTAGTGGTTGATTGGCGATTTCTCTAATTTCAACGTTTGTTTTGAATTCGTTCCACGCTATACCAAATATTTTCCTTAGACATTTATTTTCGAATTCGTTCAACTTTGTTCCTATATCTCTTGTTGTTTTCCAGCTTTCACATGCATACGTAAGGGTTGATAGTACATTTTATTTGAATAGTCTAATTTTTGTGTTTGTGCTGATGAGTTTTGATTTCCACAACTTTTCAAGGCTTCTGAAAGACATTGCTGCTTTAGCTATTCTGATTCTAATTTCTTTGCTTGTATCACCTTCTCGATCAATGTGACTTCCAAGATAGATAAAGTTCTCGATCTCTTCCACTGGTTTGTTTTCCATGTATATTTTGTCGTCTGTTGGAATTAAGCTTTTCAGGACTTTAGTCTTTTCATGATTGATCTCTAGCCCAATTTTGCTGGCTATTGATGATAGTTCATTTGTGTTTTCCTGCATCGTTTTTATCTGACTGCTGATGAGAACTATGTCATCAGCAAAGTCGAGGTCCTCCAAATGGTCTCCGTGTATCCATTGGATGCCTTTTTAACCAGTGCAGCATTTCTTCATTATGAAGTCCATAACAACTCCAAATAACAAGAGCGATAAAATACATCCTTGTTTAACCCCAGTTTCTATTGGGAAACATTCGCTCAATCCTTCCTCTGTTCGAACTGCACATGTGTAACCATCATACTTAGATAATATTTATGATTTTTGATGGTAAGCCATATTGCTTCAGAATTTTCCACAAAGAATCTCGATGAATACTATCAAATGCTTTTTTGAAGTCGATGAAGTTAAGTACAAAAGGTTTTTGCTTTTCAATGTGTTCCTCCAATATAAGTTGTAGAGTTAAAATGTGGTCAAGGCAGCTTCTCCCTTTTCTAAACCCAGCCTGTTCTTCACGCATTACTGTATCTATTGAATCCTTTATTCTATTTAGGATGATTTTGCAGAATAACTTCTCTGTTTTCCAAATGATGTTGAACATTTTCTGGAGATGTATTAAATTATGGCTATCAATTGCCTTGAGGATCTCAGCTGTTAACTTATCCTCTCCAGCAGCCTTGTTATTGGTCATATGCTTTAAGGTGGTTTCTCTTTCGCTCAAGGTGAAGTCATCTAAATTTACATCTATTTCTGCTGCTGATGTTTCAGCTTCAAAATCTATTAAACTGTGGGGTAGTGGACGGTTAAGAATTTCATTGAAGTGTTCCGCCCAACGGGCTTTTATGTCTGCGCTTGTTGTTAGCATTAATCCAGATTTGTCTAGAATTGGTGTTGCACTGGATGTATAAATGTTTGTCAGCATCTTTTGTACAGTATAGAGAGTTCTGCTGTTTCCGTTTTAACTACTGCCTTGGTATAAATAATGACAGTAAGCATTTGAGAATAATAAATAACATGTACAACTAGATGCACCGATTGCATACCATCATATGAAACAGATAATCAAATCAAAGGACCACAAGCCCCAAATCAGGATGTCTTTCATAATGTGAATAGATATGAACAAATTATTATACGCCTCAGAACAGGACACAATCGACTCTTTAGTCACATGTATACAAAATTCAGGATCGGCACCTCAACTACTTGTACATGTGGACAGGCGCCCCAGACTACTAAACACATACTTCAAGACTGCACTGAATATAATAGGCAGGAAAATCGATTGGCCCATAGATACAACACTACAGACAAAACTATATGGACCACTGCAAGAATTACAAATGACAGTAAAATTTATAGAGGAAACGACACTGCAGATATAGACAATACTTCAGGCGAACGAAAGATAGATAGAAAATTGGTTGGTCAAAGATAAAATTGGTTGGTCAAAGTTAAATTAGTTGGTCAAAGATAAAATGAGTTGATCAAAGATAAAATGAGTTGGTCAAAGATAAAATGAGTTGATCAAAGATAAAATGAGTTGGTCAAAGATAAAAGGATTTGGTCAAAAATACAATAAAGTTGGTTCATGATAGAATGAGTTTGTCAGAGATAAAATGAGTTAGTCAAAGACACAATGAGCTGGTCAAAGATATAATCGGTTGTCTACAGATAAAATGAGTTGGTCAATTGTTTAAAATATGTTGACCAAAGTTAACATTATTTGGCTAAAGATAAAATGGGTTGTTCAAAGATTAGAATATGTTGACCAAAGTTAACATTATTTGGCTAAAGATAAAATGGGTTGGCCAAAGATATTGATTGTTGTCAACTGTCTCTCTCGTTGGCAGCTTCCAGAGCCAGACGAGAAAAAGGTCTGATTAAATCAAGATTTACAAGTATCATTATATCATTATGATCACACAAAAGTTAATAATGTTTGTATAACGAGGTCTATAAGAAACGCAGGACAAGAGAATAGGGAGAAGGATGATGATACGATTATTGACCCATTATTTTTAAATCAACCTTAGTCACTTCTTGACTTATCCTTCGTTCTTTCCGGACTTCCGGTCAATATAGCGGATAGGCTGCAGGAACCATTGAGGTTCAGTTTGAAAAGTGTTCTTTATTGCAGTTTCCTCATATTCCAGGTCCGGCTTGCTACCGGAGCTACTGAGTTCTGGATTTGAAGGCACTGTGCACACCGTCAGCTGCTTTTTTTTCATCCAGATCGTGTTTCGATATTTCGATTGTTTATGATGAATGATGATATCGTATGACGAGGGGCAGTTCAGCTGCGTCCATTTTCGGTGCCCCTTGACTTTATCTCTTTTGGCTTGTGCTATAGCTGCTATGATGGGGACTGCAGCTGTCTTTCTTTGTTTGGATCATTCTTCAATGAGATGAGTCTTAATTCAGATGGTTCCACTGTCACGGGCGGTTGAGTAATTATGGATTTTAATTCGTTTGCAGTTATATATGGGACTTCGACTAACCATAACCATAACAACAACTTTGCAAATGAAAGGATGTTCATGAAGATAACGTAATGCGACGCACTGGGCCAATGTTTATTCTTGTTCTTCTTGTCCTAGACCATTGGGTGTTCATAGAAGCCAATATTCGACTCGTGTCTAGGTCTCCAACAAGACTCACCTTGTTCTTCTTGTCCTAGACCTTTGGGTGTTCATAGAAGCCAATATTCGACTCGTGTCTAGATCTCCAACAAGACTCACCTTGTTCTTCTTGTACTAGACCTTTGGGTGCTCATAGAAGCCATAGAAGCCAATATTCGACTCGTGTCTAGATCTCCAACAACACTCACCTTGTTCTTCTTGTCCTAGACCATTGGGTGTTCATAGAAGCCAATATTCGACTCGTGTCTAGATCTCCAACAACACTCACCTTGTTTTTATTGTTAGGATCATCACCACTGCACACCGGACGAACCCATAGGTGTTGCGATATACCCATCGAGAAAACGTTGTGACCTAACGAAGCAAATGACTACACAATTAAATAGAAATATACCCAAAATAAAAGAACGTATCTTACATGTACTCTCTAATTGAAAGATATAATAACAAATGTGAACCGACCAAAGTGTGGTGTAAGAAAAAAGAAACAGAAAAATAGATCCCCATCACCCCACGTGGCGTATATGGAATATGATAGTAGTGCCCATATTTGTTATAGATCTTTCCATGCAAATTTTTGGAGTCATAAGATCAGTATGGTCATTTTCAAGGAGAAATTATATATATATATATATATATATATATATATATATATATATATATATATATATATATATATATATATATGGTTATGGATGGCCCCGGTATCACTGCTTCTTCTATCTTCTATCCTTCCTCTGTTGCCGTTGGCGTCGAGGGGAGAAACAATCTGCGATTCTTTGCTCTTCTGTTGGCATCTTCTGATGTTATTCCTCCTAGTGACTCTAGTATTCCATTTATCCATCTCTTTCTCGGTCTTCCTCTTAATCTGACGTTTTCGTAGCGTTTGTTTATGGCTCTTTGATTCATTGTTAGTTCTTTCTGTCTTGTTATGTGGCCGAACCAATTTATCTGTTGTTTCTTTATGTATTCAATGGCTGGTTCAATTTCGAGTTTCTTCCTCAGGTCAGTGTTTCTTACTCTGTCCCTTAAGCTGTTTCCTGTCATTCTGCTGACACATTTCATTTCTGTGGTCGTTATCTTTCTTATTGTTCTAGAGTCCAGCGTCCAATTCTGGCACTGATAGCACAGAGTTGGTAGAAAAATTGATTTGTATATTGCCCTTTTTGCTTCCGTAGTTATTGCTTTGTTTTTCAATAGTGTTGATACTTGGCCTATAACTTGGCATGCTTTGTTACACCTTATATCTATCTCTGTCTCTTGGTTATTGTCTTGTGTTAGCGTGCTACCCAGATATTTAAAATTGTCAACTTGCTTCAAAGATGTATTATCTATTATGATGTTTAGTTTTTCTTTCTTTCTCGCTATTGCCATTACTTTGGTTTTGCTTATGTTGATCTTCATGTTGTATTGTTTACAAGTGCTGTTTAGCCTGTTGATATGTTCTTGTAGGTCCTCAGTTATTTCATGTATCAGAACTTGGTCGTCTGCAAATAGTATTTCATTTATTTCTTCCTCTCTTCTGTTGTTTTCTGGTACGTATATTTCGTTCTCTTCTGTGTTATCGTTTGTTGTCATCCGTGTTGGTATGTTTCCTCTGATTGGGCATGCTAATTTGCATATATTGTCCATATATGTGATGAAAAGTAAGGGGGAAAGCACGCAGCCTTGTCTTACTCCGGAGTTAATGGTGAAATGTTTAGAGTAACCAGCTGAAGATCTTACTGTAGTGAGACTACTTTCATAGAGGCTCTTGCATATCTCTACTAGGTGGTGACTCACTCCGTACAAGGGCAATACGGACCATAGTTGTTCCCTGTCTACCCTATCGAACGCCGTTTCTTGGTCAATAAAAGCTGTATACAGTGTTTTATTATGCTCTATAGTTTTCTCCGCTAGTTGTTTTATGATAAATAGGACATCTGTGCAACCTCTGTTCCTCCTGAAGCCCATCTGAGCATCGCTTAGTTGTGGGTCTATAATTGGTCTCAATCTTTTTTCAACTATCTTGGCATATAACTTCCCTGTGTGGCTTAATAGTGATATTCCTCTATATTGGTTGCAGTCTCTTCTGCTGCCCTTCTTTTTCCATATTGGTTATATAATGGACTGTTTCCAATCGTCTGGGACTTGCTGTTGTATCCATGCAGCGTTGAATATTCTGTGTAGCCATTTACATCCTGCCTCTCCCGCTGCTGCTAGCATTTCTACTGGGATGTTATCGATTCCTGGGGCTTTGTTTCTTGGTGCTAGTCGTAATGTTTCTTCTATTTCTTCCATTAGTATATTTGGTTCTTTATCGCCAACTGTTAGTTGTTTTTTGTGAGTTTTTGGACTTGTTTCTACATTCAAAAGCTCTTCGAAATATTCTTTCCACCTCGTTAAGATTTGCGCTTTGTTTGTTATTGCTTGGCCTCGTTTATCATTGATAATTTCAATTGGGTCATAATTGTCTTTCTTTTGTCTTATGGCTTTAATTGTTCTATAGAAATCCCTGGTTGCTGATTTGTGGTTGTTACTAATCATTTCGCCAAATTTTATCCATGCTTTATGTTTTTCTTCTTTGATTAATTTCTTCACTTCTCTTCTTTCTATTGTGTATATATCATAATCGCTTGGCTTTTTAGTTTTTAGCCAGATTTTGTATAGTTTTTTCTTTCTTTTTATGGCGTTCTTGACTATGTCATTCCACCATGGAGTGCTCATCTTTCCCTCCTTCTTCCTTTGCTTCGTTCCACATATTGTGGTTGCTATTTTCGTCAATGATTTTTTGAATATGAGCCACTCGTTATCTACTGTAGTTATTTGTTGTGGTAGTTGTTTAAATTGGTTTTCTAGTTGTTTTTCTATTTCTTTCTTTTTATCTTCTGTTTTAAGTTGGCTTAATTTTATTGTCCACTATCACTGCAAACGAATCACTGCAAACGAATTAAAATCCATAATTTATTTATATATATATATATATATATATATATATATATATATAGAGAGAGAGAGAGAGAGAGAGAGAGAGAGAGAAATAGAAAAACAAGCGGTATAGTTAAAACTTTACGTAACATAACTTCTGATGTATTTATGTGCAATTCTTTGTCTTGACATTATGTTCATTTCGCCAGTGTCACTGTTCTTTCCCTGAAAAAAATCCGCTGCCATTCGAAGGCCGGGTGAACCTGGAAGCCGTCAATCAGGACCGCAAATGATTTCTTGTCTTTGGTAGTCCAGGTCACTAACCATTGAACTAATAAAAAGTGGTGTGATGATGCCTTTTTATATATCCGTTGGCTTAACGGACGATGAGAGAGCAGTTGAAAGGAAGAAGGATAGAGGAAGTGTTTGATGCATCATAATAAAGACTCAACAATTCGAGCAATGTCCTTTTTTATAAACTCAGAAAAAGCAGAAAGAAACGTGGCATGGACTGTTAACTGCTGCAGTAGCTAAGGACATCGTCAGTGAAAAAAAAGTAAAGTACCTCGTCACGCAAAGTGGCGTATAAGGAATATGGTGTTAGTGACAATAATTTTTACAGACCTTCGACACATGATTTTTGGGGTAATGTGGTCGGTATTACGCCCGTGCCGCTTTACTTTCAAGGAAAAAATCCGGTACCCATTTAAGGCTAGGTGAACCTGGAAGCTGTCAATCAGTATCGAACTCTAGTCCATTGTAGTCCAGTTTACTAACAACTGAGCTATCGCGGCTCCTGCTAAGGACATCGAGCACGTTTTAATTAGTAAAGTAAAGGTTTTCCCTCCACGCTTTGCTAGGCGTATGGGCAATATACTGTCAGTGACTATATTTGTCAATGATCATTGCGCATTTTTGGGTGATGTGGTCGGTATCACGCCAGGCTGGTGTTCATTAATTAGTAAAGTAAAGGTTTTACCTCCACGCCTTACTAGGCGTATGGGCAATATACTGTCAGTGACTATATTTGTCAATGATCATTGCGCATTTTTGGGTGATGTGGTCGGTATCACGCCAGGCTGGTGTTCATTAATTAGTGCTTTAATCGAAATATCATCTTCCTTGCACAACGGAGACCTCCACAGTCTGCACGCTCCCAGGATGTAGCTCTCCCGCCGTATACTAGCGAAAGAACTGAAGATGGTTTAAGCTCAGATTCACGAACTAACTCCTTAGCACCGACGACGAAGACCTTGTCAGTTGCATTGTTAGTTATAAAACAAACCTTGAGTTATCCAAGAAAAAAACAGCTCGAACTATTCTTGCTTTTATTGGGTATTCTTAGATAGATTTAAAAAAACATCGAAAATCAAGTTATTAAGTTCTTTGGTTATGGAAGGCCCCGGTATCACTGCAAACGAATTAAAATCTATAATTGCTCAACCGCCCGTGCCAGTAGAATCATCCGAATTACTAACTCAGCTCCCAAACAAAGAAAGGTAGCTGTAGTCCCCATCTTAGCAGTCTCAGCACACGCCAAAAGACATAAGGCGAAACCGCACAGAAAGTGAACACAGCCAACTGTTCCCTAGCCATACGATATCATCATTCATCGTAAACAATTGGAATATCGAAACATGATCAAACCGGATGAAACACGCAGCTCACGGTGTGCACAGAGCACTAAACTCAGTAGCTCATGCAACAAGCCAGGAAGTTATTAAGTTTTCCAAGCTAAATCAGCTAACATATCAAAGTGATTAAGTATTCTAGCTAATGCAAGGGTTGTAGAAATTGCATGAATTACTCACAGCATGCATCGTTGACGTTTATCGATATTTTAAAACTCATTAATAATAATCACATTCCAGATTCCAATCTTGACACATCCACGTCACACATTTCATTATGTCACGTGACATTACTTCATTTTGCTTGCATTAATATCGATCATGAATGCTTACTGGCTTTTCATGAATTGCTGCTGGTCAAATTCATCAATATTGCAGCAACTCAACGCAGCTCATAATTTGGATTTGAGTTAAGCTCGAAATAAAATATTAAAAAATTATGGACAGGCGAAATATAAATAAATTCAAAGTGCATTAATAATTTAAAATCTGAACCAATTGAACAAAAAAAACTTACCGGCTCATATCGTGACTATTCTTCTGCTTCTTTCCTTCCTCATTTGCCTTTCAGCGTCGAGGGGAGATATAATTTGCGGTCTTTTCTTCTTCTGTTCGCTTCTTATGCTGTTATATTTCCTAGTGTTTCTACTATTCCATCGATCCATCTTTTTCGTGGTCGATCCTGGGGTCAGATGTTCTCACAACGCTTATTGAAGGCTCATTGTGTTGTGGTTTGATCACTCTGCCTTGTCACGTTGTGTTGTGGTTTGATCACTCTGCCTTGTCACGTTGTGTTGTGGTTTGATCACTCTGCCTTGTCACGTTGTGTTGTGGTTTGATCACTCTGCCTTGTCACGTTGTGCTGTGGTTTGATCACTCTGCCTTGTCACGTTGTGTTGTGGTTTGATCACTCTGCCTTGTCACGTTGTGTTGTGGTTTGATCACTCTGCCTTGTCACGTTGTGCTGTGGTTTGATCACTCTGCCTTGTCACGTTGTGTTGTGTTTGACCACTCTGTCTTGTCACGTTGTGTTGTGGTTTGATCACTCTGCCTTGTCACGTTGTGCTGTGGTTAGATCACTCTGCTTTATCACTTTGTGTTGTGGTTTGATCACTCTGCCTTGTCACGTGGCCAAACCATTTCATCTGTTGTTTCTGTATATATTCTATGACGAGGGCTATTCTTAGTTTTTTTCTCAGTTCTTCATTTCTGATCTTATCTCTCAGTCTGTTTCCTGTCATTCGTCTGACACATTTAATCTTAGCAGAGGTTATTATTTTTTGTTTACTGTTCTTGCATCTAATGTCCATGTCTGGCAATGGTGGCACAACGTTGGGATGAAAATTTGAAAATATCATGACTCAAATAAATATAATACCAATAGTAATAATTATTAGAGTGTAAAGAAGTTAAAGGGGCTTGCTCGACGGGAGGTCCCCTTCTGATGACCAGATTGCTTCCTGCTGCGAAGCTCTGTATAAAGTTTCCTACTACTGACATATAGCTACTCCATTGACAGTCGGGACAAAGATCGACGGACATCTGGAAAGACAGATGACACTGGGAAAGACTAGGACCAACGGCTGACCCGGCCGGCACCCCGCCAGCTGATAACCTACTATAACTAGTTTCAAATCACTTGCCCAACTTCAAAACGCTATTGTTCAGTAACCGTTTGTTAAAAACTGTTGAAATTTTCCAAATGGTATTAGAATGCAAAAGACCCTTTAAATGTATATTTAACAAATATCTTGCAGCTGCAGTTTTCTTAAAGCGGCGAATTTCTTTGATGTTTGTCAAATTGTAAATTGTGAACCCCTAAAGAATAGAAATTACCGTAGTTGCTGGTCTATGATTAATTTTCACTAGGTAAAGGCGTGGCCGTAATGGGGAAATACCAGGGGAATTATTGTCTTCTCAGTTCGAGGACGGACGATAATATCAAGGTATACCTGTATGTCCAATTTTCATAGTTGTGTGGTCCTGAAAAGGACCGTTTGTTGAACTAATTTAAGGTAATTTAGGGGCCAACATTGTGGGGGCTATATACTTTCATTCTGAATCAGACGAGTCTAAAAGATTAATAACTGTTTGGGGTTGAACATTCCACAAACCATCATTTTTCCAATATTCCTCTTCCTGTTTTAAGACGTGGTCTTCACATTCAGCCCAATAATCTTTGTCTATATTTAATAAAGCGAGATTAGCAAGAGTCTTTACATCGCATATTTTGAATGTTGTATTTTCATCTGCCACTTGTCCTTTTAATTTTGCCCAGATTAGTTCTATTGGATTTAAATGAGCATGGTAAGGTGGCAGCCTCAAACTTATATGACCATGCTCTTGGATAATCGTATCTATTTGAAAAATATTTGTCCTTTGTTTTTGCTTTACTAGAGATAGTAATTCAGGTTTTAAGTACATGTTATTAAATTGTATGTGCTCCTTTGTGAGCCATATCTTAATAGCATCTTTTGTACTGGATGACGTCGGGACTTTATCTTCCAGTGCAACAATGTTGTGGTACGCTGCATTGTCCATTATTAGGCAAGATGGTCGATCTAGTGACGGGAGAACAGAATTTTCAATCCAATGTCTAACTATGTGACCATTCATATCAGAGTGATAATTCCGATTATCTATGGATTTTGAAAGAAAAATGAGCTATGTATTCTGTATTAGTCCATGTCAGACTACCTGCATGAGCAATTATCAAGCGCTGTCCTTTACTGCTAGGTATTAATCTCTTAATCTTTCCATCTGATGACTGCCATTCCCTTTGGTTAGTGTGGTGAGCATTGATCCATGTTTCATCCAAGTACACAATATCATAACCTTGCTTGCGCACCTCTTTTACTTCACGTAAGTACTTGCTTCTCATGACTACTATATGTGGCTTCTCACAGATGATGTTTCGTCCATTGGAATACTTTCTGAATGTAAAGCCTGCAGCTCTCACATTCCTCCAAAATGTAGACTTTGATATTTCAATACTGTTGTTCTTTTTCAGCGAAACTTTTAATTTTCTTATTGTAACAGTTTCATTCATACCCAACATTTTGCGAATTTCACGTCTACACCTCTGAATGAACGGAAATAGTAAGTAAGTAAAGTAAAGTACCCCCCGTCACGCCAAGTGGCGTATAGGGAAATATGGTGTTAGTGACCCTATATTTTACAGACCTTCACAGCACATGATTTTTGGGGTAATGTGGTCGGTATTACGCCCGTGCTGCTTTACTTTCCCAGAAAAAATCCGGTACCCATTTAAGGCTGGGTGAACCCGGAGCCGTCGGTTGGGATCGAACCCTACCCCTTGTCCGTAGTAGTCCAGTTCACTAACCACTGAGCTATCGCGGCTCCCACTAATTTTTAGGGAATTAGTAAAACCCAGGTGTCCTCGCCAGGGTACGAACCCCGGCTGTTGCCGTGGTAAGCCAACCGCCTATCGATTGCGCTAACCGGACGGAATGGAACACACAATTTCTCAAGTGTCTAATTGTGTAAAAAAAACCACGGCGAAAGCGTGCAAATACGTCAATT
Source organism: Megaustenia siamemsis (assembly GCA_032433765.1). Lineage (NCBI taxonomy): Eukaryota > Metazoa > Mollusca > Gastropoda > Stylommatophora > Ariophantidae > Megaustenia > Megaustenia siamemsis. The sequence goes on along the minus strand of JAVIAB010000108.1, from coordinate 44,575,896 downwards.
GTACCGTGTATGGATTTTTATTCGCTATTTTTAACTTAAAATACTGTAAACATTAAGTTTTGACTACATCAATGGGTCGTTATAAATTTATATAAATCAAATAAGCAACAATAATTACCAAATGTTTTTTTTTTATGAAATTAATTCTCTGTTGGGTTCTAATCATTATAACTTTGCATGCAAATTTTGAATAACTTACAACAAGTGGTTAAAAACATATAGATTTTAAAAGTTGGGCACGAGTTATGAAACAAGCTATAGCTACAGAAACGACATTTAATAAATGCCACCAAGATTCACCGAAAAGGATGGGGGGGGGGGAGGTCATGACACAGCGATTTTATGGAGATGATTAGAACCGTCAAAAGGATTTTGAGTCCAGAACAACGGCTGGAACACCAATGTAGCTGTGGAAGGAAATTCTCAACACAGAAGGGCATGAAAATACACAGAACGAAGAAGAGATGTTGGAGTACAGCATCAATAACTCAACATCGCACTGTCCCAACAGATAAGACGTCAGAACATCTCAGTCAGAAGTCAATCCACAGAACTGAGAATATTCAAGTCGAGCTGTCTGATGATGAATTCGCTCACCTCTTGGACGGGAAGAGAGAGAAGATCAAGTTTCCTCCCGCCTGCAACACAGTAGTCTGGGAAAAGTTACGACATACTAGTCGCTAGCAAAAGCCATAGACCACCACCATAAACGGCTGAACTTGTCCCAGAAGCTTGAAAGCATAGCGAAGTGGTCTATTATTATTGCGCCAAGGAAGTAGGCACGAAGGAAGTAAGGACGAGCACGATACCACAGACAAGCAGACGACAAAAACAAATAGGAGAGATTAGGAGGCAGAAAAACCATGCCAGGAAACAATTCAAGAAAGCTACAGAAGCAGAGAAGGAAGCAATACCCCAGGTGTGGCAGCATCTAAAATCCAAATATAAGGCACTGGGTAGAGCAGAAAGATTGTATCGATAAAGGAAAGCAATCAAGAGGGTCAGGGAAACGTTCTTCAAAGACCCGTTCAAGTTTGCGAGGGGGCTGTTTGAACCACCAAGATCTGAAATATTAACAGCCAGCAAGGAAGTAGCTGGAGAAACATCTGAGAGAGACCTATTCATATAGCCAGAGAGACGAACCGCTTACGTCGACGACAGGGCTGATGTGGCCGATCAAACCTGGCACCCCATTCAATGATAGGCCTCCGACGCTACAAGAAGTGTAAATATAGTTCACAGAGCCCGCAACAACTTGACCTCAGGTGCAAACGGCGTTCTGTACCTGGTTTACAAAAGATGAAGGGGAATAATAGAACAAAGAAGTATGTGTTAGCACTCGGAAAAATTGACAGACAAAATAGAAAGAAACGAAGAACAATATATGGTCGGAAGCGGGATCGAACCCGTACTCAATGGCACCGAGCCTTGCCACGAGAAGCCGAACGCTTGACACACTGCCACGCAGCCAACTAAAAAATTAGCTATTGTAGCAGTGTCTTACACGAAGGCGTACTCAATGACTATAGCATAGGGTAACGATCACAGACCGGAAATAAATTGTATATTTGTACCTTCCTATTAATGCAAGTAAGTATCTCCCAGTAGGGCTGAATACTTGTGTTGTAGACAAACATTTATTGGACGAAACAGCACGAATAGTAGTTTCCAGTGGTTATATACTGGGTACAAATAATAATACATAAATATTATTATATGGGGAACTTCCGAGGCGATAATAGGGAATAATAGAACAAAGAAGTATGTGTTAGCACTCGGAAAAATTGACAGACAAACAACAATAGAAAAAAACGAAGAACAATATATGGTCCGAATCAGGATCGAACCCGTACTCAGTGGCACCGCGCCTTGCCACGAGAAGCCGAACGCAGTGTGCCAAGCGTCGAAAAACAACAAAAGAAAGACTCACAATTTATGCATCAATCAATTAAATGAATTAACAAGAAGAAAAGAAGTCAGTTTCAGGATGTGTGAAATCGAAGGAAGGAAATATAATAATGGGACAGGAGAAGATAATGGAAAGATGGACAGTATATATCAGTCAACTCTATGATGATGAAAGACCAGATCTAAACAATTCAAACAAAGACACTGGACCACCAATAATGCAGAGTGAAGTGGAGGACACAATTCAACATATGAAAAGAAGCAAAGGTTCCAGGTCCCGACAATATAACAATCGAAGAATGCTAAATGCATTAGGAGAGCTGGAAGTACAAGTCATAACAAAACTACTCAATGACATAAATAACACTGGACACAGACCCGAAGATCTACTAAAATCTATCTTTGTAGCCTTACCGAAGAAGTCAGGCGCCACTGATTGTGAAGATCATAGCACTATTAGTCTCATGAGCCATATGACTAAAATATTACTAAGAATAATCATGAGACGTGTAAAGAACAACATATAACAAAAAAATAAGTGAGGAACAATGTGGATTTGTTGAAGGAAAGGGCACCAATAATAAAAGCATTTGACAAAGTAAATCATGTGGAAATAATGAATATACTAGAGAAATTAACATTGATGGCAAGGATCTGCGAATCATAAAAAACATGCACTGGCAACAAACAACAGCTATGCGAATTTACAACCAAACAAGAGAATTCCAATTTATAAAACAAGGAGTCAGACAAGGCTGTGTTCTGTCGACAGATTTGTTTTCACATTACAGTAAAGATATTACGAGATCAATAGTAAACAAAACAGGAATTGAAGCCAACGGTCACAACATAAATATTTTGCGATTTGCGGATGACACAGTCTTAATAGCAGAGACAGAGAATGAACTACAAGAAATGATAGACATAATTGTAAAAAAAAGCAATAAAAGCGGTCTCAGTCTGTATAGTAAGAAAAGAGAAGTAATGGTCATATCAAAGAAACAATCATCACCAGCATGCAGCATAAAAATAAACAAGTCAAATATGACACAACTGCAAACGTCAAATACTTGGGCAAAATAATTGCATCAGATGGAAGATGCACCACAGAAATAAAAAGCAGAATAGCTCACGCCAAAATAGCATTTCAGAAAATGAAAAATATCTTATGCAACAAATCTATGTCAATAGAAGTGAGAAAAAGAGTCCATCGGTGCTATATAAAACCAATTCTGACCTAAGGAAGCGAATCATGGACAGTAGACAAATAAATGAAAAGACGATTTAGATGCCACAGAGATAAGATTTCTCAGAAGAATGTTGAAAGTTCCCTGGACAGTTAAAAGGACCAATGAGGAAATTCTCAAAGAGGCCAACACAAAAAGGGAACTCCTAAAAAAACATCAGAAAGTAACAATCATTTTTTTTGGGTAACATCATTAGAAGAGGAAAGTTGGAATACTTGGTTACAACTGGCAAAATAAAAGGAAAGAGAGATCGCGGACGACAAAGAGAGAAAATATTATAGTCCGTTCAGAAATTCATAATCACACCTAAATTAGTTTTGCGTGATAACCGCTTGTTATTTTGGTTTCAAATTTTGCATGCAATCTTAGAATATTGATGACGCAAAGATTTTGGTATTTTTTATTCCACAAACACAACAGATTTTGCACATCAGCGAATTCCTTTGATCTTTTATGACGATATCACACAAGTTGATTCGAATTTTAGAGTTTACAGTAATCGTGTTAATGTTCCAGTTTACTGCAATTCTTGTCAGAGGCGTATTTACATAGTGCTTAATTGTGGGTGTTGCTTGTTATGTGTATTTGCAAACATGAATTCAATTGGTTACAATTAGTCTTGTCCTTCGGTCACCATTAGACCGCAGGACGTCCTAACTGCAGCTGGAATTGAATTCATCTTAATTTTAATCATTCCGAATCTGACGATTCCAAGAGGTTGATAATCATTATTGTCTGGACAAATAGTAATCCATCTCGTTTCCAGTACTCATCTTCCACCCGCAGCACATGTTCAACACACTTCTTCCAGAACGGAATGTCTATTTTTGAGAGAGACTCGCGTGTCAGAACTTCAACATCACACATTTTAAACGTCCTGTTCTGTTCTGCAACTTGTCCTTTGACGTGAGCCCAGACAAGTTCGATTGGATTAAGGTGCGCATGATATGCAGGGAGTCGAAGAGAGGTGTGACCGTATTTCTCAATGGTTTTGTCAACATGGTACACCTTTTTCTTATTCGTATTCTTCACAAGTTGTAACAATTCGGGTTTTAAATATGTGTCGTCAAATGTGACATTTTCATTCGCAAGCCATGTCCTTATTTGCTCTTTTGTATTTGATGTAGTAGGCACTTTGTCTTCCTCTGATACGACATTGTGGTATGATGCATTATCCATGACTATGCATGAAGGTCTCTCCAGGATTGGTAAAAGATCGTTCTCCAACCAGTGCCTGAAAATGTTTCCATTCATTTCAGTATGGTAGTCCCTACCGTCGGTACTTTTTGATTGGAAAATAAGACCCGCATCATGGACAAGGCCATTTTCAGTGCTTCCAGCATGCGTTAATATAATGCGCTGGCCTTTGCTGCTCGGAATTGTTCTTTTGAGTTTGCCATTTACTGACTGCCATTCTTTAGCATAGGTGTGGTGTGCGTTGACCCATGATTCGTCCAAATATACAATATCATGCCGTTCACTCCGCCGCTCACGGATCTGTCTCAGGTATTTGCTTCGAGCAATGACCAAGTGTGGTTTTTCACAAATAATATTCCTGCCCCCAACAGTTTTTCTGAAAGTGAAGCCGACTCCTCGCACAATCTTCCATAGAGTACTTTTAGAAATGCCAATATTGCAGTCTGCATGCAATTTTAATTTCAAATTCCTGAGAGTAACAAGTACATTATTAGCAAACATTTTCAATATCTCACGTTTTATGACATCCATGTCAAAGCTGTCGACTTTCCTTTTCCTTCCTTGATTGACATGAGTGCACTCTGAGTCTTGTTTAATCCAACGAGAAAATGACGATCTATTAAGACCAAGCGCGAGTTGCGTTCGTCTCTCTGGGTCATGAATATCACAATATAAATGCCCCATCTTGGATTCCCTAAGGAAGTGCTGATATAGTAAAACAGTAATCTTTTGCATAGTTATAAATTTGCATTTCAAACTCATTGTAATTTAGATATAAATGTTGGTATTTAAAGTCAACAAATTGTCTACTGAGTCTTCACAAAATTAATAAAGATACGCCTTCCCTTCGCTAATTAATGCCCAGGCCGTGGTGCGTCATGTCGTTCAATAACAATTCAGTTTTGTGCACGGGATTTTCCTGAAGTTAGTGTTTCTGCAATAGCCAAACTATTTTACGTGAACGACCGCACCAAATTAATGTATATATCCTAAAACGGTGTCAAATTCGAACAGGGTGAATTTAATATAACCTAAAGAAGAAAACTTTTAAATTAAATCAAATTTCTCAGAGCAAAATATATTTCTATAACGTCATCAATATTCTAAGATTGCATGCACAATTTGAAAGCAAAATAGCAAACGGTTATCACGCAAAACTAATTCAGGTGTGATTATGAATTTTTGAACAAACTATAGATAGCTTCGTGTCATAGCATGAGAAACAGTCAACAACAGAACTGATACGATGCACTGTAGGTAGAAGATTGTGGAAGGACATGATCGCCTACGCCAACCGGTATGGCACATGATGATTATATATGTATATATGTTTTCGTGAATATTTGTATATTATTTATATAATCGCATCTCCAGGCAGATGTTATTTAGGAAACTTACAAAATGAGAAGCAGTTTGCAAGTTGTTTATAACCGAGACACAAGATCATAGTAGAAAAGTCTTAGAAAGTATTTCATGAAATCGTTGTTAGTGGAGAAACAAATGTATGAAGTGGCACAATATTCGAAAATGAAATAAAACCAAAGTGTAAGTTATATTCATGTTCTTATAAGTATACTTATAAGTGATATATTAATGGTTTTGCTATATGCAAATGTTGCATTTATATCTCTAGCTTTAAGAGTTAAGTTTCAGTTTCTCTGGGTACAAATATTATATTTATATTTCACAAGCACAATGTACAAGTGTTAGTTTTATGATTCTCTAGATACAAGTTTTATATTCGTTTTAATCTATGAACAAATATTACATTTATTTTTCTCTAGGTACGTGTGCTACATTCATCGTTCTCTATGTACTTTTATAACATTTATGTTTTCTTGAGTACAAGAGTTACATTCATCGTTCTCTAGGTACAATTGTAGCATTTATGCTTTCTTGGGTACAAGAGTTACATTCATCGTTCTCTAGGTACAATTGTAGCATTTATGTTTTCTTGAGTATAAGAGTTACATTTATCGTTCTCTATGTACAATTGTAGCATTTATGTTTTGTTGGGTACAAGAGTTACATTCATCGTTCTCTAGGTACAATTGTAGCATTTATGTTTTCTTGGGTACAAGAGTTACATTCATCGTTCTCTAGGTACAATTGTAGCATTTATGTTTTGTTGGGTACAAGAGTTACGTTCATCATTCTCTAGGTACAAATTTAATTTTTCTTGGGTACAAGTGTCGACAATCATCATTCTCTAGGTACAATTGATTAATTTATTTTTTCTTGGGTACAAGTGTAGACAATCATCATTCTCTAGGTACAATTGAGTCATTTATTTTTTCTTGGGTACAAGTGTAGACAATCATCATTCTCTAGGTACAATTGAGTCATTTATTTTTTCTTGGGTACAAGTGTAGACAATCATCGATCTGTAAATACAATAGTAGCATTTATTCTTTGTTGGGTGCAAGTCTAGACATTCAACGTTCTCTTGCTGTATTCAATTTCTGTTTTTTTTTTTTAGATACAAGTATTACATTCATCTTTCACTATTACATTCATCTTTCACTATTACATTCATCTTTCTCTTGGCATAAGTGACGCATTTATTTTTCTCTTATCGACACTCTACATGTTCCAAAGTAACGATAACTCACGAAATCGTTCAAGTGATAACATATGTTTCCTGTAACGAGCTCACGCCGCAAGAAAGTCTCGTCAGAAGTCATGAGAAGTTTCAAGTACGCGCCTCTAACGTAACAAGTGCATTCCCATAACTTGGCGGCTTACATAGATTGCTCCATATCGATCTTCAGCCAATAAATGTCAGGATAAAGGATTATCGACCCGGCCCTAACGCGATCGTTCTCCTTAGTGCAGGCAAGAAACAAGAATCACCATTGGTGTCAGCTTTTAATGACAAAAAGAGCAGATCTAGTGCAAGCTGCGTGCCCGCTCGATGCCATGACCTGAGGCTTTAATAGGGAAGGGTACAAAGTTAAACTCATTCGACAATTATTACAACTTAAACGTGCAGTTAAATGTTGAGAATAAATAGAATAATTGTCATCAAGTGTCACAATCTGAGACGTTGGAGACCATATCTTCATATCTCTCTCTCTCTCTCTCTCTCTCTCTCTCTCGCTCTCTCTCTCTATTTTTGCGTCAATTTTCTTATCCTCTCCGCTGTTGATCTCTCGCTGTGCCAAAGTGCCCAGTATATTCCTCGCTGTCTTCCTCTGTCTCTTTTTTCCCACAATTTTTCCTGTTATCACCACATTTTCCAGTTTTCCTCTTTGCACCGTATACCCAAAGAAAGTTGACTGTCTTTTTCTGACAGAATATATATATATATATATTTCCTGACCTCTCTCCGAATTTAATTGTTGCTCGTTTTATCTGTCCACTGTTACGTCTTCTGAACATTTTTCTGTGCTACCACATTTTCTTGAAGAAAGCGATAAAGCAGATACATCTTAAACAACGTAAATTGTATTCTCGCACCTAAATAACAACGATCAAAGATTACACTGTAAATTATAGAGTGCCGTATCTGTTTATCATTTGTCTATTTAGAAGAATGATTATACAAAGTACAAAGAGATAAATGAATCTAAATATTTGGTAACATTGTTAATCTCAAATGCTAGATATACCACAGAGATGAGATGCAAAATGGATCAGGCAAAAGCAGCTTTCCAAAAAATGAGGAAGATACAATGCAATCCATTTTTGACAATAAAAACGAAAATGAGTTCTTAAATGTTATAAAGATTCAGTCTTAACATATGGGTGTGAATCATGGATAATAGGACAACGGAGAAAAACATCACTGGAGGCTGTAGAAATGTCGTTTTACATAAGAGTGTTGAGAATACAATGGATAGCTAAGGCGAGTATGGAAACGTTCTGAAAGAGGCCAAAGCATAAAATAAAGCTAATTTCCAATATTAGGAAGAAACAATCATCATTTTTTGGCCTTGTAATGAGTAGAGATCAGCTGGAATATATTGTAACAACTGGGAAAATTGAGGGACGAAGACATAGAGGGAAACAAAGAAAAGATACCAGACAGCAAAAGAGAATGGCTTGACAGAAGGTTAACAACAGAAATGATAAATAACTGTCGAGATCGAAAGTTGTGGAGAGATATATCACCTACGCCAGCAGGCCCAGTACTTGATGATTATGATGATCATGATGATGATGATGATGACGATAATTGCGATGATGATGGTAGAACAGAACCTACAGCAATATTACCTATCATGGTCGAGTACCGCTGGCTTACACGATAGTTTTCTCCACAACTTCCGGTCTCCACAGCTGTTTCAAGGACTCTTGCTGTTGACTTCCTGCTATGTCATTCTCTGAAAGTGACTGGTGTAGTTTTTTTTTGTTTCATTTTGTACAATATTTTTGTCTTTCTTTTTCCAATTGTCATAATAAGTGGTGTTCCAACTTTTGACTATGGTATCCTGCTGGTATTGGGAATAATTCTATTAGTACTTTGTTACACTGAGAAGAAACAATGGTCGATTTTACATTAATAATAGACTTTGGACTTTAGAAAGAAATGGCGTCACTGCAGGCAGGGACATTCCCACACATATCCCTTGCAGGCGGGGACATTCCCATACACATCCCTTGAAGGCGGGGACATTCCCATACACATCCCGTGCAGGCGGGGACATTCACATACACATCCCTTGCAGGCGGGGACATTCCCATACACATCCCTTGCAGGCGGGGATATTCCCATACACATCCCTAATACCACAGATAAGAAAGGGGAAAGTCAGAAATGTGGATTTATTCAAGAACACTATTAATTGCTTTCACATGGAAAAAAAGGAAATGGTTATGTATTCAAACAACCAAAAATAAATGAAGAAAAGTATTAATAGCAGTTTGAGACAGACATATACAAAATATTGGCTACATAGAGAAAAAAGAAAAAAATGTACTGAAATTATCTTGCAAGGAAAAACGAAAAAAAAAATGGAGGCAGACAGGCAAAGTCAGCAAATGACTGAACTTACAAGATCTTCTTGTCAAATTTATCTTCATCTTTATTTTTATACCTTAACCCCTGTGGGTCGTTGGTGCACCGCTGACAAACTTAATCAACCTTCTCGATTTATTTCTATCTCCAGGCATTCTTTAGGACATTGTCTATTTTGTATGCTATTTTTCTATCTCTTTCTCTCTGCCTCTACCCCTTTTCACAGTTCCTTGCAGAATAGTCTTTGCTAGACCAGGGTACCGAGATAGGTCAACAAATTCCACTTTGTGTTTCTCCACAATTGTTATAATTCATCACGTATTGCGATTACTGGATGTGACTTCTTGTGAACGTTTTCATTTATAATGCAATCAAGGTTAGAGTTGCCAACAATATACAATAACATATCATCTCTATACCTTATTAGACTGGCAGTAGACACGTTAAAACCCTTGAAGACGAGAACCCAATCTTGATTTATATTATATAGCCAATTTTGTTGCCACTAGACATAAATGTATGTCAGTTCTGACAAGTCTTATTCAAAATGCTAACACGTTTTTAGATATCCCATAGTGCGGCTTAACTTGACTTAGCCTTTCGTCTGTGAGCTGCCTGATCTTTACAGATCGTGTCTCGCGTACAAAATTGCATGTCAACTTTTAATTGTTTCTGTTTTTGTGAAAAGTGTTATGTGAATGATTTAATGTGTTGGAGGATAATGATTTCGCAGATCGGGTAGGCGGCACAGTTATCTCCTACACTCACTAACATTTCCAGATGCATACAATGTCGCAGACTGATCCAGAAGGCATCTTCCTCGATCACTGCGTTTATAAGTGAGTGTGGCTTGTGGTTTTCCCCAAATGTTAACACTCTCCCCAACTCAACGAGTCAGGTGCCCTTTTTCAGTAGCGTTGACAACGGCTGTGTCAGGCCGGGTCTGACCACTATTAATGGATCACGAAGCAGTTACCCTAACCTCTGCAGGACTGGACGCCGGTCTGTGTCTACAATTGTCTATACCCACACACACAAAAACACATACACACATATATATTCATCGTCCTCTCCTCCACTCTCTGTTTAATTGCTGTATTCTCTCCCGTTAAAATCTGCAGTCTCTCCTCCACTCTCTGTTTCATTGCTGTATTCTCTCCCATTAAAATCTGCAGTCTCTCCTCCACTCTCTGTTTCATTGCTATATTTTCTCCCATTAAAATCTGCAGTCTCTCCTCCACTCTCTGTTTCATTGCTGTATTCTCTCCCATTAAAATCTTCATTCTCTCCTCCACTCTCTGTTTCATTGCTGTATTCTCTCCCATTAAAATCTTCAGTCTCTCCTCCACTCTCTGTTTCATTTCTGTATTCTCTCCCTTTAAAATCTGCAGTCTTTCCTCCACTCTCTGTTTCATTTCTGTATTCTCTCCCATTAAAATCTTCATTCTCTCCTCCACTCTCTGTTTAATTGCTGTATTCTCTCCCATTAAAATCTTCATTCTCTCCTACACTCTCTGTTTCATTTCTGTATTCTCTCCCATTAAAATCTTCAGTCTCTCCTCCACTCTTTGTTTCATTGCTGTATTCTCTCCCATTAGAATCAACAGTCTTTCCTTCTCTCTTAATCACTTGAAGTTTCGCTATATCTCTATCTCTAATTTGTAAACGCTACAATCTTGTTTCTAACTCACTCTTTTATTCTTACTTTTTTTACTTGCACTCTTTTCTCTTTTAATTCACATTCTTTCAATCTTTAACTGCTTTTCCTCATTTTTACTTTTCCGCCTACTGATGCATTCTTCCGATTTCAATCTCCCTTTCTCTCTCTCTCTCTCTCTCTCTCTCTCTCTCTCTTTCTCTCACATGATTCTCAACGCTATTTGTCTCTGATACTGTGGTTGATTTGCCCATTTGTTTGTCTATTTTCAGAAATATAAAATACACAAACTTCTATTTTACGTTCAAACTGATTAGAAGGAGCACACACTCACGTTACTCTCATTTTTTACTCTCACATTTTACTCTCATTTTTTACTCTCACATTTTACTCTCTCATTTTACTCTCTCATTTTACTCTCACATTTTACTCTCTCATTTTACTCTCTCATTTTACTCTCACATTTTACTCTCTCATTTTACTCTCATATTTTACTCTCTCATTTTACTCTTATATTTTACTCTCGCATTTTACTCTCAAATTTTACTCTCAATTTTACTCTTATATTTTACTCTCACATTTTACTCTTATATTTTACTCTCACATTTTACTCTTACATTTCCAGTTTTCGCCCTTCTGTCAGCCTCCACTATTGTCTAATTGTGCTGCTGTAGCGTTTCTTGCATGCTGCTAGTGCACCTCACTATGGGTCTAATTACTGTAAAACTATTTATTTCATGGTCTGTATGTTCTCAGTAAAAGGAGCTCATATGCAGCAACAAAAATCAGTTTTTTTTCGAATATGTTACATACACGTGGACACGTAAGAAAGACAATGAGTAAATCGGCTGAAAATAACGTTATAAAACACAAGTAAAGTTAACATTTTGATAGCTCAGTAGAACTACAACTCGTTAAAAAAGTAACAATACAAGTGGATTGGCTGTGCATGTTAAAAAAGCTAAAATTATTCAATTAAAAACAAACAAACACAGAAAAGCTGCAAGTAAATACCACGTTACATGGGAAGAACCTAGACTAAGACTTCAAGAAGACAGTTATCTTGGACAGCGTGCACCATCACGTCAATGGAGGGGGTGAAATGACGCTTCGTGGTAATCAACCGTTACTGGATCAAGAGAAAACACAAGATTACTAAAGTGTATATATATTTTTTTTAAATAAAGCCGTAACCAATCTTTGGAATCACATTTTTTTTTTACAAATTAAAAAAAAAAAGTGAGTTCAATCCCGGAATATTGCTCTCCAGTCAAAGCAGGTGACAAAAAAAATAAAGGAAAAATAATGGGGTACCAGGCTATGTGAATTGTTGAATGTAATAACAATAGCGAAAAACGCTGGGCACCTCATATTTAAATATTGTGTCCTAGTACGGTTAGGTTTATTACTTTAGTCCACTATAATATTATATGTTGCAAAACATCCATTGTGTTGCAAAACAACAAAAACGTAATTTATCTGATATTATCTACGTACTTCGCGAGACGCTGTAGAGGGTTGCCATTTTTCTGGGTCAAGTGTAAGTCCGGCCGCTGCACAACCTGAGTACCATTAATGTCTTTATGTGGGCTCTTGGTTTCCTCCTACACTGAAGCTTGGTCCCTGGTTGTTGTAGGCCTCTATTGTTAGCTGACCCTTTTCTATTCTCTAAATATAACCAACCACTTCATGTGTCGTACTTCAGTGTGTTGGATGCAGTTTGTAATTCTAACATATTTATAAGTTGTACATCCATAGCTTCTCCTAAATGTCACATCAGCCCACGGCGACAGAAACGTTAGTGATCTTCCTACTAGTGAGAATAGTCCGGATTCAAATCCCAGACATGGTGAATTGTTTCTGGACCGACAAAAGTTCGGATTCATCCAGTATTTGAAAATGGGTACATGTTCAAGTTTTAAAAAAATAAAATAAAAATAAGGCGATATGTTTTAGTTCTTCTTCTTCTTTCCTTCCTCATTTACCTTTCAGCGTCGAGAGGAGATATAATTTGCGATCTTTGCTCCTCTGTTCGCCTCTGCTGCTGTTATGTTTCCTAGAGTTTCTAATATTCCATCCATCCATCTTTTTCGTCGTCGCCCATTGGGTCTGGTATTCTCACAACGTTTGCTGAAGGCTCGTTGTATTGTGTTTTGATCTTTCTGCCTAGTCACGTGGCAAAACCATTTCCAAACCAAAATATGCTTTAGTGACACCACCGTACCTCAAAAACAGCTGGCGCATTGGTCAAGCTGAATTTCGGCGCCCTTTGAAAGTACAATTATAGAAAATGTTCACAAGATCTTTGCTGGCGCCCCTAACCGCATGTCGCGCCACGGGCAACTGCCCGAGTTGCCGGTACCTTAAGCCAACCCTGCTAAAAAAAACTTCTCATCGGTCGCTGAAAAAAAAAAAACATGAGCACAAACACGTTCATGTGCAACTTAAGCATGGAGGTAGCGTTATTCTTGTTTACTTGACATGGTTCTCTTATCTCGTAAATGTTGATCTTTGTTTAAACATAGACAAGGTCCTTTGATAGCATCAAATGGCAAAAACATCTTGTTTATTGTTTGTTGTTTTCCTACCTTTTGTGTGTCTGAGAATTTGAGAATGTAAACATTTGGAAGTCTCCTGCATTTGATCCTGACATATTTATTCAAATAGTTCTCCATCTTGTGTACAGTACACTTATAGATCTCCATCTTGTGTACAGTACACTTATAATTATCCATCTTGTGTACAGTACACTTATAATTATCCATTTTGTGTACAGTACACTTGTAGTTCTCCGTCCTCTGTACAGTACACTCTTTAAAATAAGCAACTCTTCCCAGGGAACAAACACCTACTGAAAACAGGAACGATCATGACAAGAGAGGTCGTGAAAGACAGGAACAAATGACTGTGACGAAACAACTATAATGAGAATGGGATCATGTAAAATTGTGTAATTTTCAAAGAAATTAGCAACCAAAGGGACATAACGCCGATTATTAGAACAAGTTGTATTCAATATGGTATTCTTACCACAGGAGTTGTCTCCGATGAAAGATTTAGCATAAACATTACGTTATCAGCACTGGAGTAATTAGCTTGATTGGGTACTTAAATTGTTGGTAATTACCTCGCGTTTTCGTCTTGCCATGTACATTTGTCTTTACATAACAGCTGTCGTAGAGGATGAAATAGTTCAAGCTTCATAATACCAGACTGCCTGAAGCAATGGGATCGGGAAGTGGGTGTGCTATATTTATCACTTACATTCTCGATCTCTTCAATTATTTTTATTTTTTTTTTTTTTTTTTTTTTGAGAAATTACTTCTTGAAATAGGTTGGTTTAGGAAAGAATACAAAAACTTTGACAATGTGGACAGTTGTTAAATTCTAAACAAATAAACTCTGGGAAACTTAAAGTCTCTATCGTGTATGTCGTTGGATTATCCTCATCGTGCATCGAACAGCGGTCCATCAGCGCTCAGATCTCCTCCCTAGCAAATCCCGCAGCATGAAACGATCAACTGGTTCACAAGTATGTGTATGAGGTCATTGCACTCATCTGGTTATGGTCACAAGGCCACACCCACGCCTACATACTGAGTGATTCGATGAGCATGATAAGAAAAGTGAAGGCGGGTTCTGTACGGATGCAATGGTTAGAGTCATTGTAGAAGTCAAAAATACGTAAGATCGCCTTTGTCTACGTCCTAGGACATGTGGGAATACGGGGATAGAAAGACCGGACTGGTTGGCCACCTGCGCTGTCGTTGCGGACGTTCAACCAATGGATCAGGCGGACATCATCAATGCCCTCTGAGATATGGGAAAAGCACAGTACTTTGACAACCATGAGTCCACGTCACTCCATCTGATGAAAGAAATGGGAGTTAAGATGGGCGCAGCCAGAAACGAGAAACTTAGTGGGCGTGTAAGAAGACTTATCAACCAACATAGAACTGGAGTCATCAGTCTATGGACTTTGCGAGACTTACTGAGGAGGGGATCTGAGCAACTATGGACATGTTCGGGGTGTAATGATGATGACCCGGAAATAACTCAATTGCTAGATTGTCGCAACATTTTATATAATATTTTTGTATTATTACAAATCATCTTTGAGCATCGTCTCCGCATCGAGGGTTGGCAACCATGGAGTGTCATTCTGTTCTCTTTAATTGTGCAGGTTGTCGTACGCTGACTTGTCCACCTTTTGATATTACTCGTCCATGTCAGTCTTGATTTGCCTCTGCCTGTTTTGCCATTTCTTTCTCTGAACTATGAACTATCATCATGTGTCTTTCCATACTGAACACTAATATGTTCATGGCTTTATTACAAAACAGAGAAACATTCTTTGACCAGCCAGGTAATGGAGAAAAAAAAACTCGTTGCATCGACTGAATGTATGCACTGAGTCTTCTTCTTTCTTTCTATCTTCATGTTCCTCTCAGTGACGAGGGGACATATAGTTTGAGGACTTTTTCCTCCTCTGATAACTTCTGCTGTTGTATTTCCTATTCTACCCATCTGCATTTCCTGTGATCGATCCTTGAATCTGGTGTTCTCGCAAATTTTACTGAAGGCTTGTTGTGTAGTATTTTAATCTTTCTGTCTTATCACGTGACAAAAGCAATGTTCATTTTGTTTCTGGATGTGTTGTTTATGTGCCATCAAGGTACGAGAGGCGCTTCATGGTTGCCTACAGTCATTATAGAGATGGAATACATCGATGAAGTTGATGATTATGATGGTGATGATTATGGTGATGACTATGATGGTGATGTTTATGATGGTGACTATGATGGTGTTGTTTATGATGGTGACTATGATGGCGTTGTTTATGATGATGACTATGATGGTGTTGTTTATGATGCTGACAATGATGATTATGATGGTGTTGATTATAATGGTGATGATTATGATGGTGATGTTTATGATGGTGACAATGATGATTATAATGGAGATGTTTATGGTGGCGATAATCATGGTTATGACGGTGATGTTTATGATGATGACAATGATGATTATAATGGAGATGTTTATGATGATGACAATGATGGTTAGGATGGTGATGTTTATGATGATGACAATGATGATGATTATAATGGTGATGATTATGATGGTGATGTTTATGATGGTGACAATGATGATTATGATAGTGATGTTTATAATGGTGACAATGATGGTTGTGATGGTGATGTTTATGATGATGACAATGATGATTATAATGGAGATGTTTATGATGGTGACAATGATGATTATGATGGTGATATTTATGATGGTGACAATGATGATTATGATGGTGATATTTATGATGGTGACAATGATGATTATGATGGTGAAAATTGTGATTATGATGGTGTTGTTTATGATGCTGACAATGATGAATATGATGGTGTTTTTTATGATGCTGACAATGATGATTATGATGGTGATGTTTATGATGGTGACAATGATGATTATGATGGTGTTGTTTATGATGTCGTCAATGATGATTATGATGGTGTTGTTCATGATGGTGAGCATGATGATTATGATGGTGTTGATCATGATGGTGAGCATGATGATTATGATGGTGTTGTTTATGATGTCGACAATGATGATTATGATGGTGTTGTTCATGATGGTGAGCAGATGAGTATGATGGTGATGATTATGATGGTGATGTTTATGATGGTGGCAATCATGATTATGATAGTGTTGTTTATGATGGTGACAATGATGATTCTGATGGTGTTGTTTATGATGTCGACAATGATGATTATGATGGTGTTGTTCATGATGGTGAGCATGATGATTCTGATGGTGTTGTTCATGATGGTGAGCATGATGATTATGATGGTGATGATTATGATGGTGTTGTTTATGATGGTGACAATGCTGATTCTGATGGTGTTGTTTATGATGGTGACAATGATGATTATGATGGCATTGTTTATGCTGGTGACAATGATGATTATGATGGTGTTTATGATGCTGAAAATGATGATTATGATGGTAATGTTCATGATGGTGACAATGATGATTATGATGGTGTTTTTTATGGTGACAATGATGATTATGATGGTGTTGTTTATGATGGTGTTGTTTATGATGGTGTTGTTATTTATGGTGACAATGATGATTATGAAAGCGATGTTTATGATGGTAATAATGATGATTATGATGCTGTTGTTTATGATGGTGACAATGATGATTATGATGGTTTTGTTTATGACGCTGACAATAATGATCATGATGTTGTTGTTAATGATGTTGACAATGATGATTATGATGGTGATGTTTATGATGGTGACAATGATGATTATGATGGTGATGTTTATGATGGTGACAATGATGATTTTGATGGTAACAATGATGATTATGATGGTGATGTTTATGATGGTGACAATGTTGATTTTGATGGTGATGTTTATGATGGTGACAATGAACATTATGATGGTGACAATGTTGATTTTGATGGTGATGTTTATGATGGTGACAATGAACATTATGATGGTGATGTTTATGATGGTGATGTATATGATGCTGACAATGATGACTATGATGGTAATGTTTATGATGGTGACAATGATGATAATGAGGGTGGTGTTTATGATGGTGACAATGATGATAATGAGGGTGGTGTTTATGATGGTGACAATGATGATTATGATGGTGATGTTTATGATGCTGACAATGATGATAATGAGGGTGGTGTTTATGATGGTGACAATGATGATTATGATGGTGTTTTTTTATGGTGATAATGATGATTATGATGGTGTTGTTTATGATGGTGTTGTTATGATGGTGACAATGATGATTATGATGGTGATGTTTATGATGGTGACAATGATCACTATGATGGTGACAATGATAAATATGATGGTGTTGTTTATGATGCTGACAATTATGATTATGATGGTGTTATTTATGATGGTGATAATGATGATTATGATGATGATGTTTATGATGGTGACAATGATGATTGTGATGGTGTTATTTATGATGGTGATATTTATGATGGTGACAATGATAATTATCATGGTGATATTTATGTTGAAGACAATGATGATTATCACGATGAAAATGATAATTATAACTATAACAATAATGATTATGATAGTGACAATGATGATTATGATGGTGATGTTTACGTTGAAGACAATGATGATTATGACGATGAAAATGATAATTATGATTATAACAATGATGATTATGATAGTGACAATGATGATTATGATGGTGATGAAGATGAAGTTGAAGATGATGGTGATTATAATGACTTGATCGAGATTGCTTTACCGGAACTGAACCAATATCCCTGCAAAGTCAGACCTGCCACCCAATTGCTACAACACTAACATCACATCTTCATTATCATTATTGCGCAAAATGACTCTTGATGTAGGTGTTCATGTCTCTCCACAACATTCTCTCTCTTCACTTGTTTATTATTTTTCTTGTTGATTTACACCTTCCCCTGAAGTAATCTAACATCTTTTCTCTCTGTTTTTCACTGCCTCTTCCTCCCTCAGTTGTTTCATTTGCTACAATGTACACAAGCTGCTCCCCTTTCTCATGATACGATCAACAATCGACAGTTGTCCCTTCATGATGTTCTTACAGTGCTGACTCTACCGATAAAATAAAGTAATGAATCATCAAACAAATAAATCACTACCGTATATTCTTCTTCTACATTTCAGCTCCCTGTGAAGCATAGGTCTTCAACAAACACTTTCCAAGTCATTCTGTTTCTAGCCAATCTTTTAAGATCATTCCATGTCTTCCATCATCTTCATCTCTGCTTCTGTCTGTCTTCTCCAAGTATTTCTTGGTCTTCCTCTTTGTCTTTTCTCCATGGAGATTCCAAAAAGGGGTCTGTTGTGTAATACTCTCAGTTGGCTTCCGCAGTGTGTGTCCTATCCAGCGCCATTGTCTTCGTTGCACTACCGTATACTTGCATTGAAAATATTAAATCTCGCAGTGCTGTTTAAACTTAGATTTATTTAACGAATTTTGATAATTTACGTCTGACTATAATGTGTATATCACCATCATGCAGCATAACAATAAACAGGACTAATCTTAAACAAGTGCAACGCGTCAAATACTTGCGCACAAAAATAACATCAGATGGAAGATGATCCACAGAAATAAAAAGCAGAATAGCTCACGCCAAAATAGCATTTCAGAAAATGAAAAATATCTTATGCAACAAATATATGTCAATAGAAGTGAGAAAGAGAGTTCATCGGTGCTATATAAAACCAATTCTAACCTATGGAAGCGAATCATGGGCAGTGGACAAACAAATGAAAAGACGATTAGAGGCCATAGAGATGGGATTTCTCAGAAGAATGTTGAAAGTTCCCTGGGCAGTTAAAAAGAACAATGAGGAAATCCTCAAATAGGCCAACACAAAAAGGAAGCTCTTAAAAAACATCAGAAAGAAACAATAAACATTTTGGGGCATATCATGATAAGAGGAAAGTTGGAATACTTGGTTACAACTAACAAATTAAAAGGAAAGAGAGATCGCGGACGACAAAGAGAGAAAATACTTGATAGCTAGGTGTCATGAAATGGAAAACAGTCAACAACAGAACTGATACGACGTACTGTGGATAAAAGATTGTGGAAGGACATGATCGCCTACGCCAACCAGTATGTCATAAAATGATGATGATGTGTATCAGAGATAAATTGTGTTGTATTCTACTCGGTGTCGTCAGTGTGACTCGCGTTAACTAAAGCTAACCACCATTATTGATAGTTTTACCTTTGGTGAGAGCGCACACGTATTTATGTATGGGCGTCATTCACTATCTCTCAGTGTCACTTTTCAACCGGCGTTCGTGGATTTCAAGAAAAAGCTGTATCATTCACGACTGTCACACCTCGGGTAAGTGCTTCGAATAACAATCAGGTGAGAGTTGATTGAACGATTAGCTCCAATATTGAAAATGCATCCACGCGAATTCTCGGTCCCGCAGACTGCGCGGATGAAACTGAAGACATTAGATGAGCAGAAAGAATCAAGAATTGTGTTGAAGTGGAGTGTAAAGATCACGTGACATGCTGCAGCTTCGGAAAATCTTTTCCCAGTGCAATAGTTTGGTTTTTATTTATCTTTATATTTTATTTATATTAGGCGTTATATTTAGAGGTATCACAGCACTGCACATGTATGGCCAACAACGTTAGTCGTCACAGACTATTCAGTCATAATACATAATCAAGTTTATTGATCCTAACTTGGCACATGATACACAGTAGTGGAAGCACTTCTCTTACAATTACTGTTATTTAATTAGGGAGCCGCTATAGCTCAGTGGTTAGTGAACTGGACTACCACGGACAAGGGGTAGGGTTCGATCCCAACCGACGGCTTCCGGGTTCACCCAGCCTTAAATGGGTACCGGATTTTTTCTGGGGAAGTAAAGCAGCACGGGCGTAATACTGACCACATTACCCCAAAAATCATATGCTGAAGGTCTGTAAAATATAGGGTCACTAACACCATATTTCCCTATACGCCACTTGGCGTGACGAGGGTACTTTACTTTTTTACTTTAATTCTGGACATTCAGGAGGCTAACGCCGAATATATTTATTGAATGTCCATAAGTGCATATTGTTGTGTGATATTTAACATTCAATCTCTCTCCATCAACTTACTTACGACTTGTTCTCTGAAGCACAAACTTGAAACACATTTAATAACACTTTCACAACTAAATGTTCTCTATGTTCTCATTCACTGTTCTGGTCCTGTCTACTGCTCAACTAATCTCATAAGTCACTGCTATATTTTCTTATGTTCACTACTCTAAACTTGACTAGTCCACATTTATTATTCTAACTGCTTCTTACTACTCTATAGTCTGTTCCTTAATAACTTCCCAACTAATTTAAAACTAAAAACTACTATCTAACTGACTGTTCTAATTTGCATGCCTAACTATAAAACAAGAAAGGTCTCAGTCTAAATAGTAAGAAAACAGAAGTAATGGTTATATCGAAGAAAAAATCACCACCATCATGCAGCAAAAAAATAAACTAGACAAATCTGAAACAAGTACAACGTTTCAAATACTTGGGCACAATAATAACATCAGATGGGAGATGCACCACAGAAATAAAAAGCAGAATAGTTCACTCCAAAATAGCATTTCAGAAAATGAAAAATATATTATGCAACAAATATATGTCAATAAAAATGAGAAAGAGAGTTCATCGGTGCTATATAGAACCAATTCTGACCTATGGAAGCGAATCATGGACAGTAGACAAACAAATGAAAAGACGATTAGAAGCCACAAAGATGGGATTTCTCAGAAGAATGTTGAAAGTTCCCTGGACAGCTATAAAGACCAATGGGAAAGTTCTGAAAGAGGCCAACACAAAAAGGAAGCTCTTAAAAAACATCAGAAAGAAGCAATCAACATTTTTCGGGCACATCATGAGAAGAGGAAAGTTGGAATACTTGGTTACAACTGGCAAAATAAAAGGAAAGAGAGATCGCGGATAACAAAGAGAGAAAATACTGGATATCTTGGTGTTATGGCATGGAAAACAGTCAACAACAGAAGTGATACGATGCACTGTAGATAGAAGATTGTGGAGGAACATGATCACCTACACCAACCGGTATAGCACATGATGATGAACTACAAAAACCTATTGTGTCGAAGCTTAAATAACCATACATAAATATGCATGTGGAATATCTTCATCCAATGAAATTGTCGCGAAGCGGTCTCGAATTTGACCTCTCTGTGACTTCACCCTCTAAACTTGACCGATCCGTGACTTCTGTCTGAAAATTGTCCAAACAAGGTGTTTGTGACTCCAACGTACCATCTGGTCAGCTTGACCACTCCTGAGTTTCAAGATAATGATGTTTGTTTCATGACGTTGACCTTGTTTGTCAACCTATTTACCTGACAGGTCAAGTCATGTGTTTATCCACACCTTTACAACAACTGCTTGGAAAATTTCCATTCTTACTAAATTTGTGTCCGACTACTACCCTTCCTTTATCTCCACCTTAGTCCTCGGCTTAGTCAACTAACTGCTATGACCTTTCCGTTGCTTATGCACTGTCACTAACTACTGGTGACTGTTATTCTATTGAGTTATTAGCGGGTCATCATCATTGCACTCCGAACATGTCTCTGGAGCTCAGATCCCCTCCTCTACAAGTCTCGCAGTGTCCAGCGACTGAAGGCTCTAGTTCTGTGTTGGTTGATTAATTTTCTTATACGCCCACTAAGTTTCTAGTTTCTGGCTGTGCCCATCTTAACTCCCATCTCTTTCATCAGAAGGAGTGACGTGAGCTCATGGTTGTCGAAGTCCGGTGTCCTTCCCACTTCCCGGAGGACACTGATAATGTCTCATGAAAGCGCAGCTAGGCAACCTGTCCGTTCTTCCATTTCCCCGTACTCCAACATGTCCTGGGATGTAGACAAGGGTGACCTTACGTATTTTTTTAACTTCTGCAATGACTATCCATTGCATACGTACAATGTTATTATATCATCATCATCATCAAGTACCAGGCCTGATGGCGTAGGTGATCATGTCTCTCGACTTTCGATCTCAACAGTTATTTATCATTTCTGTTGTTGACCTTCAACCAAGCCATTGTCTTAAGCTGTCTGGTATCTTTTCTCTTTGCTTCCCTCTATCTCTTCGTACCTCAATTTTCCCAGTTGTTATAATATATTCCAGCTGTTTTATTATTACATGGCCAAAAAATGATGATTGTTTCTTCCAAATATTGGAAATTAGTTCCCTTTTTTGCTTTTGCCTCTTTCAGAACGTTTTTATTACTCTTCTTAGTTGTCCATGGTATTCACGACATTCTTCTGTAAAACCACATTTCTACAGCTTCAGGTTATTTTCTTGTCTGTTGTCCTATTGCCCATGCTTCACACCCATATGTTATGACTGGCTCTACATAATATTTAAGACCTCTTTTTCTTATTTCTATTGTCAAAAATTTATTGCACATCTACCATCTGAAATTAACAATGTTCCCAGATATTTAAATTGATTTACACGAGTCCCATATTTTTGTTTTCTATCACTATAATATATAACATTTCTTATAACATAACTCATCATCACTAGAAGCATATATACCCATGTTAAAAGGGATGTGTGGGCCTAAAGGCGCAGATATAGTGACTTTATCTTACGATAATCACAACGCATCTACGCCAACTTAACGAGTGTTCACTAATAAGAAAAAGATACTAATTGTGTGAACATTGACTATTAATTCTAAGGGATCATTTGATAATCTTATCGATAATGATAAATGGAGTTGGGAAATAAGCCATGTAGTGTGTACAGTGTTTGGTATATTGTTTTTAGTGCAAAATTTAAGTCAAGTATGCCCGTATATAACGATTACGTTAAACTACGTGCATGGATAAGAGGACAAGACAATAAATCGATATAAAACCGTCATAAAACCACTTAATGTTGTGTTTGCGGAATATGTCAACGTTGTACCAAGTATTGTTTTAAAATTAACATTAGAAATCTAAATAAAGTGCATGAACTGTTAGCAGTCAAAGATTCTAGCTGTTGACGTCAGAGTTGGCAAACCAAAGTTGATCAAGATCTTAGTTTGGTCAAGAGAATGGAGATGCAAGAAAAAAGGCAAACACAGTGATAAGATGTGTCGCGAGGTAGTCTAATGTGCTTAATAAGGAAATAGAAAAATTATAAGCAAGAAAACTAAACTTAGAATATTCAACTCAAACGTATTATCAGCATTTACTTATGCATACGAAAGCTGGGAAACAACAAAGAGATTGAGAGAAAACTAAACGCTTTTGAGGACAAATGCCTAAGAAGAATATTATGTGTACAATGGAATGAATTCAAGACTAATATAGAGATAAATGGCCAGGCAACTAACAATCCCATCTACGATTAGAAAGAAAAAATGGAAATATGTGGGTCACGTGTTCAGAAGAGACAACAGGATAATTTGGAAACAGGCTCTTCTGTTGGAAATATCAGGATACAGGAAAAGAGGAAGATCTAGAAAGACACAAAAAGTGTACGTTTAAGAAAAGCAATGTTGGCAGGTATAGACTTATTAGATAAGATCGAACATTTGCTCAAGAATAGAGATGGATGGCCAAAAGCCTCAAGAATAGAGATGGATGGCCAAAAGCCTCAAGAATAGAGATGGATGGCCAAAAGCCTCAAGAATAGAGATGGATGGCCAAAAGCCTCAAGAATAGAGATGGATGGCCAAAAGCCTCAAGAATAGAGATCGATGGCCAAAAGCCTCAAGAATAGAGATGGATGGCCAAAAGCACAATAAACACCATGCGACTTCTAGCAGCGCTGGAGGGATCAAGATCAAGTCTTATGTGCTGGGCGGAAAGTGACTAAGTTTGCAGTTTTGTTTTTGAACGCAAGTCTGGCCTGTTGAACAAGCCATCACTTCAGATTGCGAGGAGATAAAGAAGACATCAACTTCCTATACATGATTCTTATATAGAGGAACATGAAATATTGGTCACTGAAGAAGAGGAAACAGCAGTAGTAGTAAGGCAGCAGTAGTAGTAGGCAACAGTAGTAAATAGCAGTAGTAGTGGTAGGCAGCAGTAGTAGTAGGTAACAGTAGTAGGTAGCAGTAGTAGTAGTAGTAGAAGTAGACAACAGTAGTAGATAGCAGTAGTAGTAGTAGTAGTAGTAGTAGGCAGCAGTAGTAGTAGGCAACAGTAGTAGGTAGTAGTAGTAGTGGGCTGTAGTAGTAGTAAGCAGCAGTAGTAGGTAACAGTAGTAGTAGTAGGCAGCAGTAGTAGGTAGCAGTAGTAGTGGGCTGTAGTAGCAGTAGACAAAAGTAGTAGGTAGCAGTAGTAGTAGTAGGCAGCAGTAGTAGTAGGCATTAGTAGTAGGTAGCAGTAGTAGTGGGCTGTAGTAGTAGTAGGCAACAGTAGTAGTAGGCAACGATAGTAGGTAGCAGTAGTAGTAGTAGGCAGCAGTAATAGTAAACAACAGTAGTAGTAGGCAACAGCAGTAGTAGATAGCAGTAGTAGTAGTTAGCAGCAGTAGTAGTAGGCAACATTATTAGTAGGCAGCAGTAGTAGGTAGCAGTAGTAGTAGGAAGCAGTAGTAGTAGACAGTAGTAGTAGTAATAGTAGGCAGCAGTAGCAGTAGGCAGTAGTAGTAGTAGGCAGCCTTAGTAGTAGGCAGTAATAGTAGGCAGTAGTAGGCAGAAGAAGTAGGCAGTAGCAGTAATAAGCAGTAGTAGGTAGAAGTAGTAATAGGCAGTAGCAGTAGGCAGTAGTAGTAGGCAGCTGTAGTAGGCATCAGCAGTAGTAGGCAGCAGTAGTAGACAGCAGTAGTAGTAGACAACCGTAGCAATATAAGAAGGACTGGTAGTTGTACTGGTGGAAGAAGGAAGAGCAGTGGTAATAATAACAGTAGTTGTAGTATGTAGCATTAGTTGTAGGCAGCAGTAGTAGTAGACAGCAGTAGAAGTAGGCAGCAGTAGTAGTAGGAAGCAGCAGTAGTAAGCAGCAGAAGTAGGAGTAGGCAGCAATATTAGTAGGCAGCAGTATTCGGCAGCATTAGTAGTAGTTAGCAGCAGCAGTATTAGGCAGCAGTAGTAGTAATTAGCAGCAGCAGCAGTAGTAGGCAGCAGTAGCAGTAGGCAACAGTGGCAGTATCAGAAGGACTGATAGTTGTACTGGTGGAAGAACGAAGAGGAGTGTGGTAATAGTAGCAGTTGTTGTAGCAGTAGTTATAACATGTAGTAGAATTAGTAAAAAAAAAAGTAAAGTACCCCGTCACGCCCAGTGGCGTATAGGGAAATATGGTGTTAGTAACCCTATATTTTACAGACCTTCAGCACATGATTTTTGGGGTAATGTGGTCAGTATTACGCCCGTGCTGCTTTACTTTCCCATAAAAAAATCCGGTACCCATTTAAGGCTGGGTGAACCCGAAGCCGTCGGTTGGGATCGAGCCCTACCCCTTGTCCTTTGTAGTCCAGTTCACTAACCACTGAGCTATCCCGGCTCAAGTAGTAATAGTAGTAATAATAATATGTAGTAGAAGTAGTAATAGTAATAATAGTACAAATAGCAGTAGTAGAATAGTATTAGCAATATCTTCATCTTCTTCTACCTTTTAGATCCCAGTGGAGCATAGGTCTTCAACAAACACTTTCCAAGTCGTTGTTTTTTGCAATTCTTTTAAGATCATTCCATGTCTTCCCCATCATCTTCATCTCTGCTTAGATCTGTCTTCTCCAAGAATTCCTTGGTCTTCCTCTTTGTCTTTTCCCCTGGGGATTCAAAAAAGGGCATGTTGTGTAATACTCTCAGTTGGCATCCGTAGTGTGTGTCCTATCCATCGCCATCGTCTTCGCTGTATCTCTTTATCCACTGGTATTTGACTGGTACATTTCCATAATTCTATGCTAGTGACTTTGTCCTGCCATTTCCATCCTTTTATTCTGCGTAAGCATCCATTAATGAAAGTCTGTACCTTCGTGATTGTCAATTTTGTTATTCGTCATGTTTCACAGCCATATAATAGGACCGACTTAACATTTGAGTTGAAAATTGTATTAGCAATATCGCTGGAATGCAAATGGGGAAGTAAAGAAGAGAAGAAAGTTGTTTCCTAAATACATTGCATGTCACAAAGATCGTTACTTCTAATGTCCTAAACATCATTCATTAAGAGATGAATATAGTAACGATCTTGTAAACAAACTTGTGGATGTCGCAACGATTTTTGTCTTTAGTTCAGACTGCCGTCACCGCAGTCGTAGATTCCCATAACCGCTCCGCCGTACGTTTTAGCAATCACCGAAGTGTTTGTCTATTTCTTAACTAATAGATTGTGTAACAATTTTTTTCTGAAGTTAGGAATGTTGTAGTTATATCTTCCTGAAGTGTTGGTACTAAATTTTCTTAACAAACCGATTTTGCAATAGTTTTGTGTAACTCTTTTTGAACTAATGAAAGTCATAACAATCTTTACAGAACTAATGAATGTCATAACAATCTTTACAGAACTAATTAATGTCATAACAATCTTTACAGAATTAATGAATGTTGCAATCCTCGGAATTGACGGATGCTTTTAAAACATTCTCTGAACTGACGGATGCTTTTAAAACATTCTCTGAACTGACGGATGCTTTTAAAACATTCTCTGAACTCATGATAGTATATCTGGTTCTCAATTTATTCATCATATATGTAATGAAAGTTTGGGTTGATCAATTGTTAAAGTTTCGCCAGACTTATTGTTCTTTCTATATAATTATCTGAATGTTATCTTTATATAATTGTTATCTGGATGTTATCTTGCCTTGTCATGCCCTATCCACGCACTCAGGGAAGCGTTGTGTGGAGATGACACAATTGTATCTATTAATCGCTCTTTACTGTCAAACTGATAATCACAGTCACAATTCTACTGATCAAAGTGCTCTGTGCTAAGTATGTTTATCTACTAGTTTCTGATAAAAGTTGTTTAAGGGCATGTTAATAGATAATACCGTTATCCAATATGTCTGCATTACCAGTGGTTTCACAGTCCGAGATACCTACAAGCCAGGACATTCACGAGGAGTACGCCAAAGAAGAAAAGGAACAATGTTATACATGGGGGGGGGGGGGGGGGGGGCTAACAGTGTGACGATAAGTAAAGTAAAAAAGTAAAGTACCCCCGTCCCGCCAAGTGGCGTGTAGGGAATATGGTGTTAGTGACCATACATTTTACAGACCTTCAGCACATGATTTTTAGGGTAATGTGGTTTGTATTACGCCCGTGCCGCTTCACTTTCCCAGAAAAAATCCGGTACCCATTTAAGGCTGGGTGAACCTGTAAGCCGTCGGTTGGGATCGAACCCTACCCCTTGTCCTTTGTAGTCCAGTTCACTAACCACTGAGCAGTGTGGCGATAAAATGCAGGTCAAAGGTTGTGAAATGAATTGAATGTTAAGGTAATTTGGATG
The DNA here is from genome assembly GCA_032433765.1 of Megaustenia siamemsis. Classification (NCBI taxonomy): domain Eukaryota; kingdom Metazoa; phylum Mollusca; class Gastropoda; order Stylommatophora; family Ariophantidae; genus Megaustenia; species Megaustenia siamemsis. The sequence continues at coordinate 44,547,931 of JAVIAB010000108.1, read as the reverse complement.
CAGGTTATTTTCTTTATAAAACCTGGAGACGTGTGGCTCTGTGTTTTTTGTGAGCGATTGAGAGTTCTTATTGAAACTATAGCATCAATACCTCGAGCATGTAATGACTGGATGTCATCTTTATAGTTAACGGTCAACTTTTGCCACACAGAGCTTACACTTGTAAGGGCCATAAATTCCCGGTACGTTTAAAATTTTCGCTCGCACTTCGTAGTTTGTTCCAAACATAGTTTGAGATCATGACATGAGAAGACCGCCTCAATTCTTCGAGCTGCTAATGACCAGTTCTTTGAGAAGCTAAAACAAAATAATGAATATCAAAGTATGGATTTGACTGGATAGCAGACACATAATATATTTTAACTCACAGAGAAAGTGCTACTCAATAGCTGCAGGGATCCGTTTATACCCTCACAGCATTGACAAATAAATTATGCCCATTCATACTTTATAAGTCATCATCATCATGTACCCTTTTAGGCGATCATGTCCCTCCACAATCTTCTATCTACAGTGCATCGTATCACTTCTGTTGTTGACTGTTTTCCATGCCATGACACCAAGCTATCCAGTATTTTCTCTCTTTGTCGTCCGCGATCTCTCTTTCCTTTTATTTTGCCAGTTGTAACCAAGTATTCCAACTTTCCTCTTCTCATCATGTGCCCAAAAAATGTTGATTGCTTCTTTCTGATGTTTTTTAAGAACTCCCTTTTTGTGTTTGCCTCTTTGAGAACTTTCTCATTGGTCTTTTTATCTGTCCAGGGAACTTTCAACATTTTTCTGAGAAATCCCATCTTTGTGGCCTCTAACCGTCTTTTCATTTGTTTGTCTACTGTCCATGATTCGCTTCCATAGGTCAGAATTGGTTCTATATAGCACTGATGAACTCTCTTTCTCATTTTTATTGACATAGATTTGTACTTTATAAGTCGGCAAGTTTTAAGAACATTAGCGTTATCTACTCTTTATAATTTATTAGAAGTCTAATGACAAATGATAATTCCCAAACAGCAGAGATAGAATCAAGATGCAACAAAGCTTGTCAAATCATTGGACAGTTATCACCACTATTATCCAACAAGGAAATAACTCTAGAGGTAAAACGAGCACTGCACAACACAATCTTCATCCCAACGTTACCAATGCCAGACCTGGACCCTAGATCCAAGAACAATAAGAAAAATAACCTCTTCTGATATGAAATGTGTCAGACGCATGAAAAAAGCCTGAGAGATAAGATCAGAAATGAAGAACTGAGAAAAAAGCTAGGAATAGCCTCCGTCATAGAATATATAAATAAACAACAGATACAATGGTTTGGCCACGTGACAAGGCAGAAATATGATAACACAACACAACGAGCCTTCAACAAACGTTGTGGGAATACCAGAACCAAGGGTCAACCACGAAGAAGATGGATCGATGGAATATTAGAAGCACTAGGAAACATAACAGCAACAGAGGCGAACAGAAGAGCAAAAGACCGCAAATTATATCCCCCTCTCGACGCTGAAAGGCAGATGAGGAAGGAAAGAAGAAGAAGCCCTCAAATTGGAATCAGAGGGTAAAATAAAAAGAGACCGGCCTAGAGAAACATTCAAAAGGACAATGAAGCAAGAGGAAGCAATAAGAGACATCAGCTTCCTTGTCGAGATGACAGGATCGCCCAGATCAGAAACGTATGACGAGATATGCTGATCCTGTGGAAGATCTGCCCTCTTGATGACAAAGATCGTCGAACTTAGAGTCTAAAATTGCTACTCTACGTGCAAGAAAGGACAAAAGACAGATGGAAAACTGTTTTGAATTGGACGACAGAGATTCGATAAACCTTTATTAATTTCTTTGAATTACTGAGAAGACAACACAGAACACTTTAACTGAGTCAACTCTTTGCTACACAGATTTGCTTACATCATTTTTTTTGTTGCTTTACACAAATGTAGGTGGTTTATTAGTTTCCTTCTTGCAGGGAAACTCTTCTTTGGTGTACCTACTTTCTGTAGTGGGAGCCGCAATAGCTCAGTGGTTAGTGAACTGGACTACAAAGGACAAGAGGTAGGGTTCGATCCCAACCTCCGGGTTCACCCAGCTTTAAATGGGTACCGGATTTTTTTCTGGGAAAGTAAAGCGGCACGGACGTAATACCGATCACATTACCCCAAAAATCATGTGCCGAAGGTCTGTAAAATGTATGGTCACTAACACCATATTCCCTATACGCCACTTGGCGTGACGGGGGTACTTTACTTGTTTACTGTCTCTAGTAATAGCGTTTCTTCTTGTGCTTGTTTCGTTAGTGCTTGTGAACTATATTCTGTCGTCACAGTAAACACATCGCTTTGACCTTGAAGGTGTAACTATCTAACTATGACTGCATCTATTAGCCTTGCCACAAGCGTGTAATCTTTAAACTGTTGCACAGACAACACGTGGACATCATGTATCTATTGATCTAAACTGCCTGTTTGACCTTGTTTTGTGACCCACTATCACACTTAAGGGAACAATGGTCTGTATAGTTTAATATCTGAAATGTTGATAGCTGATTGTGAACCTAACGTTTGTTATAAGTGCAATAAAAGTGATGACACAATACTATGTTGTTTTCACATTTAGTATACACTGATAATTTATAATGCGGACACTATCATGTGTCATGTCAGCTAGTGTAATGGATCAAGTGTCTTCAAACTTTCAATAAGGGGATGTTGACAATTATACTTTTATACCACAATATCGAATTAGCTCTCCTTGTTTTGTCGCCATTTCTTATGACCAAATGATTTGCATCTGCTATAAACCACGTACGGACACAAGAAGTTGTTTCTTTTTATTTTGTATCTCTTCGTGTGAGCGTTAAAACTACAAATTGTCTCAAATTGACTTTGTCAGTTTTCATACCATGGTGTACTGCTTGTCCCCCGTCGCATCTGTCTTGTTAAAATATTGATTTATCTGTTCCGCTCGTCCTAGATGTAGTAGACTTTATCTTTTTTTCGTTGTTTGTTTTGTGCTGTTCTCGGTTTCTGAGAAAGACCGTATGTAGGCCGAAACATCATTAATTTGTGAGTTCCCTTTTTTGTTAAGCTGTCACCATACCTTTTAGGAGTGTACGTTACAGCCCTCTACTTGGTCTTGTCTTCTTAAAAGCTCTCTCCAGCAATATATATTTAAATGAACATCCTTCATGCCAGGTTTACAGACATCCTTCTTTCACCTGCGACACCTTACATTGTTTGTTTTCTCAACACTATCTCTCCGTCTTTGAAAATCCGCCCATCCGACATTCACAGCAGACTAATCATCTTGAAGATGTTTTTTTTTTAGGACAGTAAACATTGCTGGAATCCCAGCATGGTCCAACATTTCATTGCAGGCTCCTTCATCTCTCATTAGACTCCAAGTATACGTCACTGACAGCGCATATAACAGCGCCGTTGTTTACCTTGAGAGGGGAATAAAGACTAGGATACGAGTGGTGAGACGTGTAGCCGGCTAGGCTACCGCATCTTGACGACTCCAACTGGCGAAACCCAACCAGTTCGCTGGTAACCAATGAGTGGATGTAATTAGTTGTGGCCATCAATGCTGCAAAAGGGCCAAAAATGGATGGATATAAAGGTGATACACAAACAAACACACACAACACTCCCACGTCATATGGGTTCAGATATAGTCACCAGCTACATTTTTTTTAAAGTAGATCAGTTCTAAATGTTTACCTGCAGCGAAGATGTGACTTTCACGTGCGTTCAACCTTTTAGATTGGCTGGTTCTCATGGAACAGGCAAATAATCGCAGTGCTGCGGTAAAGCTGGTAGCAAGGAATCAGGTGGGGTGTAAGGTACATTCCTACAAAGTTTGGTGACTGCTTTACTAATAGGAACGAAATATGTAGGCTGAAAAGTCTTGTTTTTGTTTCGTTCCTCTTTTATTTTAGCTGTCACCACACTTTGTAGGAGTGTACCGTACACCTCGAGCCGCGATAACTCAGTGGTTAGTGAACTGGACTACAAAGGACAAGAGGTAGGGTTCGATCCCATCCTACGGCTTCCGGTTCACCCAACCTTTAATGGGTACCGGATTTTTTTCTGGGAAAGTAAAGTGGCACGGACGTAATACCGAACACATTACCCCAAAAATCATGTGCCGATGGTCTGTAAAATTTATGGTCTCTAACACGATATTCCTTATACGCCACTTGACGTGACGGGGGTAGTTTACTTTTTTTTCACGTTACACCTCAGTATTGGCTCCTGGTTTTAGTGGATTGAGTAGTTTTCTTTGCTCTTCCACGAACATGCTCCATGTTTGGCCATGAGTTGTTCTTTTTAAGTTTTATTTCTGGAACATTTGTCTCGCTCCCGACGAATGATTTATTTCGTGTTTCAACCTGTTCATCTGTGAACAGTTGATGTGCTTGGTGTTTATGTGCGACTCATCATCTAAGTCATCCTGTCTGACCTCCACTGTTTTCTTTATTTTACCGGCTGATAAAAACGATGATGAAAAGATAACTTGGAGTTTCCATAAACATTGTCTTTTAATTTGAGAGTAAAGATTTCACTAGAAACTGTTGTCTTGGAGTTGTTTTCCAGTGCTTCCTAAAATACGTGAGTGGACGGATTCTACCAGCATAGTCGATTTTATACATAGCCACGTGTAACTTATACCTTTATATTTCCACATTTTACCTATCCTCCAACATGTAGCACATCTATCTCTCTCGTATCACTATCTCAGCTCTTATCCCTCTGTTCACTTCTCCTTCACCTACCAGTCCTTATCATCCTAGATGAAGTAGCATTTATCTGTGCCTCATCGTTTGTTATCGTTGTCCTCGATCTCCGAAGAAGGCTGCATGTAGGCCGAAACGTCATTATTTTCTTGTTCCTTTTCTTGTAAAGCTGTTACCATACCTTGTAGGAGTGTATGTTACACCCCACTACTGGCTCATTGCTACCAGCTTTACCGCAGCACTGCATTTATTTGCCCCTTCCCTGCGTCACCATTCGTCTCATTCCACGCTTTAGAAGGCATGAAATGGTTCACTGAGCTTAGGGAGTATGAACTTAGAGAGCTCCTGTAATTGCGACAATTGTATAAAAACTCAGTAAACTGATCTCACTATGAGAGTTTCACACCACAAGAGATAATAAAGTACAACGTCAGAGAGAAGCTACGGCCAACCAATGGCAAGGCTTCTCACATCAAAGAACCAATAGTTATTTATGAAAAAAACTGCGTCTCACGTAGGATACACACCAGGATCACCCCACTAAATCAAGGTCACTGGAACCTTATGAATATTGTAGACCAGATCAGATAGAAAACTCGTCAAGCGGTGCAACTCTAATATGTATATATTTTTTTTATTTAAGAAGACGGAATAAAATTCCTTAATGTTTTGCCGATCTCATCTTACTAGAAACAATGAAAGACATAGAACTTCCGGTTAATATGGCGGATAGGTGGCTGGAGCTGTTGAGGCTCAGTCTGAAATGTGTTCCTTGTTGCAGTTTCCTCATATTCTTCTAAGTCCGGCTTGCTACCGGAGCTACTGAGTTTAGTGCTCTGTGCGCACCATGAGCAGTGTTTTTAATTCGGATCGTGTTTCGTTATTTCAATTGCTTACGATGAATGATGATATCGTATGTCGAAGGACAGTACAGCTGCGTTCGCTTTCCTTGCCGCTTGACCTTATGTCTTTTAGCGTTTGCTGTAGCTGCTATCATGGGGACTGCAGCTGCGTTTCTTTGTTTGGATCCTTCAATGACACGAGTTTTAATTCGGATGATTCCACTGGCACGAGCGGTTGAGCAATTATGGAATTAAATTCGCTTCCAGTGATACCGGGATCTTCGACTAATCATAATCTTAAACCAATTAGAGATAGAATAGAGTGTTTTAGAGAAAGGAGAATATTAGACTGTCGACATCAGTAATTAGAGATAGAATAGAGTGTTTTAGAGAAAGGAGAATATTAGACTGTCGACATCAGTAATTAGAGATAGAATAGAGTGTTTTAGAGAAAGGAGAATATTAGACTGTCGACATCAGTAATTAGATAGAACGAAGATTCGAGCAAATGCAACTGACACATAAGAAGGAAAAAGAAAGGGAAGCAGCGTCTTGAGTTGGAAGTCTAAATCTTGAAGACAACTAGTGAATCAGGCAGGAAGATATAATCATAAGATCGAATAAATTTTGGATCTAGCGTGGTGCGATTAAAAACTATACCACCGATTGAATATATTAACGGTGAGTTTAACCAAAGAGTTATTGAGACCGCCTGCTGGCATTCTTCGTGCTGGTAGCAACTGCCTACATACTCTGTCCTGACAGCAACTGCTTGCATACTCTGTGCTGAAACCACCAGTTTGTATACTCTGTACTGATAGCAACTGCTTGCATACTCTGCCCTGATAGCAACTGCTTGCATACTCTGTGCTGAAACCACCAGTTTGTATACTCTGTACTGATAGCAACTGCTTGCATACTCTTTGCTGAAACCAACTGAAGTATGTGTGATAATGAGGTAGTTTCTGATCTGCGATAACAAATCTTGGTACTACATTCTACCCTATTTGAAAACCTGCTATCTTCGCCACTTAGAAGATTTGTGTCTCTCATAATGAGATTTGGTAACTACTAGAATATTCAGATAAGTAGGCCAGTCTTCACATTTAATCAGAGATAGCCCACAGAATGTTTCACGTTGACATGTAATACCCAAGTACAAGGTTTACATAATCAAAAGGTATAAAACGGGCTTCACGTATAGGAGCCAAATACTTCAATTTTGTGACTCCAATGCAAGTCAGCAGCAGTGCGGAATATTTTAGTGAAGCAGCAGGTAAAGCGAGGTAATGTACGTGTTCTGTAATCTCGTTAAGGATAATTATAACAATATCATTATTTATATATATAATTAGATTTGTTTAATATTTATAGTGAGATTATTTTAAGATCCATAAGGGACGTGCCTGCAATAACAATTGGAGGTCATAATATGAATAATCTAAGGTATGCTGATGATACAGTCTTAATCGCTAAGAATGAAAATGAGTTACAAGAAATGTTGGACATTATAGTGAAGAAAAGCAAAAATATAGAACTCAGTCTTAATAGCAAAAAGACAGAGGTAATGGTAACAACAAAGAAAAAGACATCACCTCAGTGCAAAATAAAGACAAGTGGAACAATATTAAAACAGGTAAATGAATTTAAATATTTGGGAACTTTGTTAACCTCAGACAAAAGATGTACACAAGAGGTGAGATGCAGAATGGCTCAGGCAAAAGCAGCTTTCCAAAAAATAAGGAAGATACTATGCAATCCATTTTTGACAATAGAAACAAGAAAAAGAGTTCTTAAATGTTATGTAGAGCCAGTCTTGGCATATGGATGCGAATCATGGACAATAGGACAACTGACTAGAAAATCACTGGAGTCTGTAGAAATGTGGTTTTACAGAAGAATGTTGAGAATACCATGGACAGCTAGGAAGAGTAATGAAAATATTATGAGAGAGGTCAAAGCAAAAAGAGAGCTAATTTCCAATATTAGGAAAAGACAATCATCATTTTTTGACCATGTAATGAGAAGAGAACAACTGGAATATATTGTAACAACTGGAAAAATTGAGGGACGAATAAATAGAGGGAAGCAGAGAGAAAAAATAACAGACAGCTTAAGAGAATGGCTTGGCAGAAGGTCAACAACAGAAATGATAAATAGGTGCCGAGATCGAAAATTGTGGAGAGACATGATCACCTACGCCAGTAGGCAGGGTACTTGATGATGATGGTATATATATTTATTCTCGTTAGGGATAATTATAACAATATCATTATTTATTATATAATTATTCTCGTTAGGGATAATTATAACAATATCATTATTTATTATATAATTATTCTCGTTAGGGACAATTATAACAATATCATTATTTATTATATAATTATTCTCGTTAGGGATAATTATAACAATATCATTATTTATTATATATTTATTCTCGTTAGGGATAATTATAACAATATCATTATTTATTATATAATTATTCTCGTTAGGGACAATTATAACAATATCATTATTTATTATATAATTATTCTCGTTCACCCGTTAGATAGGCGTTGATGCGTTGTGCCACTATTTTACGACAGAGCCGCGATATTTGCGCCTTTTGACCCGACACATCCGTCAACGGCATGGATTGGATCATTTGCTTAACAATTTTTTCCCCGAAATATAGCGGCCATTTTTGGCCTACAATTTTCGAATTTAAACTGCCAAACATTTCTTTAACATGCGCTAGTGCACACGGGACCTTCTAATTTTCGTAGTTTTCCCAAGAGAGCTAGACATTGCATCTCACTACCTAGATACCAGGAAAGGGTGATGAAGACACCTCGGGTTCGACTTTTGACAAATTCCCACTGCCTTTTGTGGGCATCGAACTCGGAAACTTTCTGTTTAGAGGCTGACGTTTAACCACTAGACCACCCAGTCACACATATATAAATTCAATAAATATCTTATGGTGTAATCCTGGACCCTAGATGCAAGAACAATAAGAAAAATAACATTTACAGAGATGAAATGTGTTAGACGAATGACAGGAAACAGTCTGAGAGATAAGATCAGAAATGAAGAACTGAGAAAAAAGCTAGGAATAGCCCCGCCTTAGAAGATATAAGGAAACAACAGATAAAATGGTTTGGCCACGTGACAAGGCAGAAAGATCAAAACACTACACAACGAGCCTTCAACAAACGTTGTGAGAACACCAGACCCAAGGGTCGACCACGAAAAAGATGGGTCGATGGAATATTAGAAGCACTAGGAAACATAACAGCAACAGAGGCGAACAGAAGAGCAAAAGACCGCAAATTGTATGAAACTCGACGCTGAAAGGCAAATGAGGAAGGAAAGAAGAGGAAGAATAAATATCTACGAAGTTCAGTGACAAACGAGGGAGCCGTGGTAGCTCGCTGGTTAGTGAACTGGGGAGCCGTGTTAGCTCTGTGGTTAGTGAACTGGGGAGCCGTGTTAGCTCTGTGGTTAGTGAACTGGGGAGCCGTGTTAGCTCTGTGGTTAGTGAACTGGGGAGCCGTGTTAGCTCTGTGGTTAGTGAACTGGGGAGCCGTGTTAGCTCTGTGGTTAGTGAACTGGGGAGCCGTGTTAGCTCTGTGGTTAGTGAACTGGGGAGCCGTGTTAGCTCTGTGGTTAGTGAACTGGGGAGCCGTGATAGCTCTGTGGTTAGTGAACTGGGGAGCCGTGATAGCTCTGTGGTTAGTGAACTGGGGAGCCGTGATAGCTCTGTGGTTAGTGAACTGGGGAGCCGTGTTAGCTCTGTGGTTAGTGAACTGGGGAGCCGTGATAGCTCTGTGGTTAGTGAACTGGGGAGCCGTGTTAGCTCTGTGGTTAGTGAACTGGGGAGCCGTGTTAGCTCTGTGGTTAGTGAACTGGGGAGCCGTGTTAGCTCTGTGGTTAGTGAACTGGGGAGCCGTGATAGCTCTGTGGTTAGTGAACTGGGGAGCCGTGTTAGCTCTGTGGTTAGTGAACTGGGGAGCCGTGTTAGCTCTGTAGTTAGTGAACTGGGGAGCCGTGTTAGCTCTGTGGTTAGTGAACTGGGGAGCCGTGATAGCTCTGTGGTTAGTGAACTGGGGAGCCGTGTTAGCTCTGTGGTTAGTGAACTGGGGAGCCGTGTTAGCTCTGTGGTTAGTGAACTGGGGAGCCGTGTTAGCTCTGTGGTTAGTGAACTGGGGAGCCGTGTTAGCTCTGTGGTTAGTGAACTGGGGAGCCGTGTTAGCTCTGTGGTTAGTGAACTGGGGAGCCGTGTTAGCTCTGTGGTTAGTGAACTGGGGAGCCGTGTTAGCTCTGTGGTTAGTGAACTGGGGAGCCGTGTTAGCTCTGTGGTTAGTGAACTGGGGAGCCGTGTTAGCTCTGTGGTTAGTGAACTGGACTAGAAAGGACAAGAGGCCGGGTTCAATCAGCCTGAAATGGGTACTGGACATTTTCTGGGAAAGTAAAGCGGCTCGGGCGTAATACCAACCACATTTTCCCAAAAATCATGTGGCGAAGGTGTATAAAAATTATGGTCGCTGACATCATATTCCCTATAAGCCACTTGGCGGGACGAGACTAATGTTTTTACTTTCTAGTGACAAACGACAATTCACGTGCAACAGAAATATACTCAACACGGCTTGTCAAATCATCAGACAACTATCACCATTATTGTCCAACAAGGAAAAACCACTAACGGCAAAACGGGCACTCTACAACACAATCTTGATTCCAACATTGTACTACCGATGCCAGACCTGGACTCTAACCTGAATTAGAAGACAAATAACCACTACCGAGATACGAATGACAGGGCACAACCTTTGTGATCAGATCAGAAATGAGGAAATGAGAAGAAAGTCACGAATAATTCCCGGCATATAATATATAAAGAATAAGATGTAATTTTTTTGCCACGTTGTAAGACAGAATTACCAAAAACACAACACAACTAGCGAACGTTGCTAGCACACCAGATTCAATTGTAAACCAGGAAAAAGATGGATTGATGTAATATTAGAAACACTAGGAATATCAGCAGCCGATGCTAATGGAAGAGAAAAGATAAGGTGACCATATTTTTGAAATCCCATTCCGGGACGGAATAATTTTACTTCAATTTTCCACCAATAAAATTACATTTCTTCTTGCTGTCATTTTCAAGTGAATAATACATACATTTTAAAACATCTAATAATATAGACCTACAATACGCTATCAGGATAATCAGGAGATAAAAAAAAACAGTGATACTCACTTAAATTGAAGGTGAAACAGAGATGCTGTACTTTTCAGATGTGTGAATTTTCTGTAAAATGTCCTTCTTTGTATGCAGCATCTTATAAAAATCGACAGATGTTCCCTCATAGTTCACTTTGGTGATCAACATGGCTTTTAAAGTTTCAACACCTAGTTGTGTTTTATCATTTGTCCACAAACTGTTCATCAGAGAAAACACTCGTTCTGTTGCAGCATTTGTTCCAGGTAGACACAAAAAGAACTCTGCCAACTTCAGAATATGTGAAACGGGCACATGATTGTTTCTGAAGTGGGAAGCTAGTTCAACCCAACGCTTCCCTGGTAATGTTTTATTAACACTCCACTCACTAATTTTTTGTGAAGTAACGAACTGTTTCATGTAGACATATTCGTCATACATTTCATTTTCTGGAAAGTCGACTGAAGGCACTGTTTGACTCACTCACTAATGATGAAGACTTCTCAATATCTTCCCAATTTGGTGTTCTGTTCAGCATTACCCAGCTGTAAGACTCTAGGTTTTGAAAATTATTTGCAGCCCATTTCTTCAAATAACTTAAAGCTGTTTCATAAAATGAAGAAACACTGGCGTTAAACTTGTTCACATCATCACGTGGAAATCCTTCCATTTCCAGCTTTTTAAGGATTATCTGAACTCTTGATGGCAAGAAGCCGTCTTCCAGCTTGGACTCCAAGATAGCTTTCAACCTATTTATGTTGTCAATGACTTCAAATACAGTGACCATCTGTCCCTCTACTTTCTGCACTGCTTCGTGGAAAGAGGATGCCTGACTGTGAACCAACATAAGCCATGCCTCAGACAGTGGGTTTTCAAAGAATTCCTGTATAAAGCTGGGCATCTGTCTTGAGATTGAAAATATGATTTTAGAGGCAGGAACATGTAAAGAACCCTTTCAACAGCAGGCAAGAGCGCAAGCCACCTAGTTTGTGCATAACCTAAAATCATCTGGAAGTCTGTGTCGACAAACTGACAAAACTCCTTGAGACTTTCAACTCTAACTGTGTATGATTTGAAGTACAGATACATTTTTGCAATAGTCATTTCAACATCAACAGGCAATACGTCTGCAGCTGCTCGAATAGTGTTGTGGAAAATATGGCAAGCACACCCAACACCTATCAAACTATGTCCAAGGTTTTCTTTCAGTTTTGTGAAAACATTGTTCCGTCCTTTTCTTTCAGCGCCCCCAAAATTAGAATTTGTGTTGTCTGCACATAATCCAACTACTTTCAGTTCTAAACCATTTTCAGTTAGACAGTCAATAAGAAAACTACTTACTATATCAGATGTTTCACCCGGCAATGACTTCAACTCTAATATTTTAACTTCCAGTCCCTTTTTGCGATCAAAGTATCTGACAAGCAAAGGAAAAATCTTGATTTCTTTGTGGCTGGAGGCATCTGTCAGTATGGAGATAAATGTTACGTTTTCTAGGTCACATCTCAACTCGTTTAGAGCATGGGGTGTGAACACATTCCGAATAATAGCTTCTGTTTTCGTACGTGCACAAGCAAATTTTGGTTCTAAAGTTACCTGAAGCAATTTTGATGTGCAGTCCATAGATCTAAACGTGTGATTGTGCATCACTGTATGATATGCAAAGGCACCTTCTGTAGCAGCTAACTGTTCTTCTTTGTCACCAACCTGTTCAGCTCGAAAAAAATTTGTCAACGACGAGCTTGATGCAGCAGTAGCGACGGCTCTCTTATGTTTATCACTATTTATGTGGCTCTTAATATCACCACGTCCACTATGGTTAATAGTAAACCCGGATGAACATATATTACATCTTACAGTGAAGTCTGATGACGATGTAGACTTTTTTTATAAAAGGGTATTCCTTTTGTAAATCGTGATTAAAACTACAATTACGCTTCGGTGCCATTTTTTGCGAAAGTGAAAGTGAAAGTTAGTAACACAACGAATATATACGAGATTTACAACTAGGAGCGCATTCTACTGTTTTGATATTAAACAAAATTGTCTACACAGCAACGGAATAATATTTTTTTTTAAATTGAAGAAATGTACGCCGTATACCAAAATGGCAAAATTGGTAAACGTTTGTGTCCCAAATTATTTTTTATCAAATCCGGGACAAAAGCTAAAAAATATGCCAAAATCGGGACAAAACCGGTACGGCAGCTAATCCGGGACAAAGGTTCAAAAAATGTCAAATTCCGGGACTGTCCCGGACAATCCGGGACGAATGGTCACCTTAGAAAAGACCGCAGTTTAAATCTCCCCTCAACGCTGAATGGTAAATGAGGAAGGAAATGCGAAGAATATAATTAAAATAAACATTAATAATAATAATAATAATAATAATAATAATAATAATATCAGTTGTTCTGCAAATAGAGTTTTCTAAAACAACGTTCAACTGAAGCTCGTAATGCGAGAAATTGAATGACCTGACAGTTGACGAGTTGCGGGGTCAAGATAATCTTGTCTCAAAACAATAGGCGACTGCCACTGGCACGTGAAGTAATGCGCTTTAAGTTGTTTCTCTCTTTTTTTAGGAGCACCTCGTCTTCTTGTATGCCTTTCCTTCCCTGACAACCTACCAAGTACCCACTTAGTTCATGGCTTATGGGCTTAGTCGGATCCATTTTTTCTATTTATCTGCCTTTACTAGACGATTGTTCTTTAACATCCTCCGCACTTTAAGAGTCGTTAAATTGTCGCACAAGCGCTGTGATGTACTTTAGAGCAAGCTACGATATCTGCTCATTTCGACCCAACACATCCGATTTCATCAGGGGATCGTTTTACCTTCCATCCCTTTTCAGTTCCTGTTGGCTGGGCCAGGCTTGTTTAAGTCTTCTTCCAGGTTCATCATCAGTATATACAGTAGGGTCTTGATCACTTGTGGTTCCCTTACATGCGTGTTCATTTTCTTGTATATTGCAATGTGATGGTATCCACAGAATCACTACCCTGTGGACACTATAACACAGCTGCAGTAGAGATGTCCTCAGGTTATCTAGTTCAGTCAGTTTTTGGTTGTTTCATTTACTTTGTCTCTCTGTTTTGTCCATGTGTTGTTTTCTCTCCCCTTTCACGCTTTCCTTTCATTACTGGCCTCCTCCTAAACTCTCATATCTCCTGCTTTTCTCCCCTCTCTTTTTACCCTTGCTATCTCTTGTTTCCTCTTATCCTATGGGACCCTTCATTATATCCACCTTCAGGGGACTATTACTTTGTTTGGCTCATTTATGGCTAGATCCTATCTGGCATATTGACCACTCATCATGTGACCAACAGGTACTTTTGTCCTGACCATTTCCTCTTCCGGTCATTTGGACCTACCACGAGTGAACAGTTTCACGTGGTTTTTTTGAGATAATAAGTACTTGCTTTTTGTGTGTGCTTTTGTAGATATTTGTTGCTTTGTATCCGATTAAGGCTTTTGTTGAAACGTTGTAGTTTGTGTCTGCTTGAGTTCAGCTGCTTAATACCGATTTATGTTTATTTGTTACATTATTGGACAGATTTCACCATTACTGTCTAACAAAGAAGTCACGTTAGAAACGAAACGAACTATTCATAAGAAAGACTATCATTAACTCGACGTTGTACTACCAGTGCCAGACAAAAACCATAGGCTCCAGAATTATTTTAAAAATTAACCACCACAGAAATGAAATGTGACCGAGACATGACAGGAAACAGCTTGAGAGACAAAATTAGAAATTAAGAATTACGATAAAGACTAGGAACGGAACCAGATAGTTAATAAATAAAGTTACAACATACCAAGTGGTTTTGGCACGTTATGAGACATGAACAAAATCTAATACAACGAATTACCAACAAACGATACGAGAACACCAGACCAAGAAAAAGGCAGACAAACAAAATATAGAAACACTCGGTGATAAAACAGCAGAAAAGGCCAATAGCAAGAACCCGTGAACCATCTGTCCCCTCGACGTTGAAAGGCAACGAAGAAGGAAAGAAAGAAATACAGATGAGAGCAGCTGATGTACAAGCTCTATTATTTGGCTACAGGGAGATCGAGAAAAGAATAGCGCAGAAATAAGATCAATGACGAAGCATAGAAAAATATTATATATAATCAAGAGAATATGGGGGTCATATATTGGACATGTGATAAGAAGAGACAACAAGAGAGTCTCAAAGCAAGTCCTCAAATGGGAACCAGAGGGCAAAATAAGGAGAAGCCGACCTAGGAAAACACTAAAAAGAATACTGAAGATAGAGAGGGACAACAACATCAAACATCTGCTCTCTCTCTCCCGCCGAAACTTAACTCGTCCAGAACAGAGTCGTGTGGTGAGATATAATGTGAGAAGTCTGTGCAAAGTCTGATGATGTTTGATGACCAATATCGTCGGACACGGAGAGTTGATTTAGACAGACAGACAGACAGACAGACAGACAGACAGACAGACAGACAGACAGATAGATAGATAGATAGATAGATAGATAGATAGATAGATAGATAGATAGATAGATAGATAGATAGATAGATAGATAGATAGATAGATAGATAGATAGATAGATAGATAGATAGATAGATAGATAGATAGATAGATAGATAGATAGATAGATAGATAGATAGATAGATAGATAGATAGATAGATAGATAGATAGATAGATAGATAGATAGATAGATAGATAGATAGATAGATAGATAGATAGATAGATAGATAGATAGATAGATAGCACCAACTTTTCTCATAAAAAAATAGAGTCCCAGATACGACTTTAACCCGCTGAAATCTGTGACCAAACAAAGTGGTGAAATTTGTCATCTTATTCTACTCGACAAACCGAAAACTATATAGTAACACATGGGCCGCCATTGAACACTTTTTATGACGTGACATAACAAGTGGTGGGCGTGTCGTTAGAAGACAACAATGTATAACTGATGCCGGAAGTCAAGAAAAAGGTTCTTGTTGCGATCACTCAGTTAACTGTTCTGTACTCTTAGCTTTGTCCTTGAACCGCTCCATTGTCCGTGACAACGGTGGATTGTGAGTTAATGTTTAGTTACTTTATCATTACTGTGCTCATCATCATCATCATGTGCCTTACCGGTTGGCGTAGTGATCATGTCCCTCCACAATCTTCTATCTACAGTGCATCGTATCAGTTCTGTTGTTGGCTGTTTTCCATGTCATGACATCAAGCTATCCAGTATTTTCTCTCTTTGTCGTCCGCGATCTCTCTTTCATTACTGTGCTACAGAAACAAAATATATTCAGAAAAGAGAGTCGTTGTTAAACTATTCACAAAGCTCCTCTCGGGTTAAAAAAAAAAAAAAACACATGGGACAGTTCCATGTTGGTCGATGCACTGCTGATTGGTCTTTTGTTTCTAAGTCCATAGATGAGCCCTCTCTATTATTTGTCTTCCTTGTTTTCATTTGCCATTCGATTTTCATGTTAGGCGTGGAGCGCGAGTCTTCTTTCGTCAATTCTCAGGACATGACTGATGTACTTCTAGCGTCTGTGCGTGATGTCACAGAAATGATCATGGAAACAGCGATTACTACTCTCACGATACTGAAAGGTGATGCTGCCTCGGCGACTTTGAATCAACAAGTTGCAAAGATTTAGGTCGCGGTCTAGCCCAACTTAAGGAGAATCTGTGATGAAAAGTCGAGCACTAGGGTCAGAGTGGAGAATTGATGAGTGACATTCCAAGATTAGAAATGCAACAAAGTGTGGGAGTGGGGATGCTGACAGAGCGAGAAAGGTTTCATAGTGGGTGGGGTAGCTTAGAGCGATAAGAGCACAGACGTGGGAAATGGGCGGGAACAATAGAACAGATGTTTGAATAATAAACACAGGAGGGAAACGAGTATGCAGCTGTTGAAGGGCTTGGCGTATGAGCTTATCATGACGGTCACAAATGAGCAGCTGAATGAAATGAGTGAAATCGACATGGAACTGAAGGTGAGATAATATTTTTAGAGTCCAAATGCTTTCTTCTTGTTTGTTGATTGTTTTTGAAAGCCATTTACATTAATTTGGTCGCTTTGGTACTGTCTCCGTGTATTTTATTTAATATTCTTGAGTTCTTTATCAATAATCGATGAGTTGTCACGTTTCTATACCAGGAACAACCACTTAAACTATTGAACTAACACAAATAAACAACTAAGAGCTACTAGAGATGTGAAAGGAAGAGGTCATGCAAACAATCGCAAACAGGTAGCTGCTGCAGGAGGATAGATCATGTGACCCGAATAGATCCAATAATAAAATGCAAGAATTTTCATGCAGAATACATCGGAGAGAAGCAGAACAAGAAGAACTTATGAGAGAACGGAAGAAATATAAATGAACAGAGTGAGCCAGACTAACAGTATCCTGTGAAGGATAACCGAACATAGTTGAGGAAAATATTCTTGCTGATCTAAAAGTCACCACATGACCTCTAAGCCACAAGTTATCCTGTGGGGCAGGAGTCAACGTACCGTGTGGAAAAATATTGCCCACAAATTTGTTTGTTAAGAATAGTAAGGTCATTTATGTGAATAAAGTGACTTACTAAATAAATAAAGCGGGCAAACTTTATCATTTTTACAACAATATATAAAAGAATGACTTTTTGCTGACGTACAGGTCCTAATAGCTTTCGATATAACAGAACTTCACCTCTTCTGTCCTTCAATAAAGAATGCAAAATTAATAATATGAAAATAAATAATGAAAAAAAGGTATATCAATAAGAAAACAAAAGAAGTCACTAATCATAGCTATAGAACATCAAGTTATATAACAAACTTTAAATATCTGGGAACAATGCTCTCTGAAGATGATACATTCGATAAAGAAATAGATATAGGATGCAATAAGACAAAACAAATATTGGGACAGCTATTCCCTATAATGCAACACAAGGAAATGCCTATTACAACCAAGAAACATATAATACAGAGAATATTCATTCGAACATTGTGCTACCAAAGCCAATCATGGACACTTACGTCTAAGCATAAAAGAGAGATTGCTACCACAGAGATGCGATGTCTGAGAAAAGTTGTTGGAGTAATCAGAAAAGACATAATCAGAAATGATATTATAAAAGAAAGAGTAGGCATTGAACCAATTCTAAGCTACATACAGAAACAACAATAAACTGGTTTGCCCATCTAGAAAGAATGCCCTGCGCTTCCTTACCATAAAAAGCATATATTAAAAGAGAAGGGAGATGTGCAAAGGGGTTGACCCAGAAGAAGATGGACAGACAACATCAAGGAAATATTACAATAGCGTCAACTGACAATGATTGAAACCTCCAAAATGGCGCGAACTAGAACTGTATATCTCCCTCGACACCCGAAATGGTACAAGAGAAAGTGATGAAAGAAAGAAAAGACAAAAACAGTTAATTTTTTTTAAAAAGTGGACAAACTACATCACTTTTACAATAACGTCGTTAATCAATAAAATCATGTGGTAGATGTTTCTTTATTTTATCAAATGTATTTGGTTACAAAAATCATTACTTTATTTTGTGATCGGCTGACCCTTAAAGTTACGTGGAAGCCACGTGTGGTCTTATGTCTAATAAGGTTCATTATCATGAGACACATATAGAAACCCGACTGGACTACCGACGTTCGGACAACCCGTATTTGATTCCCGCTGGGAACAGTGTGAATTGTATTCGTGGTTGGAAAAAAAAAATACCCCACGGTCGACCCAGCCGTTGGTAGAAATGGGTACCAAGGTATTACCCTGGGAAGGTGAGGAATGTCGCCTCGCATCTGAGTTTCGATGCTTGAGGCGACACTATACAGAAATCTCCGAACATTTCTGGATAGACCGCCGAGCACATATGGGTGGAAACTCGCGTGCTAAGTAAGTCTCGCACTTTACCTTTACATACAGAAGAGGCTAGCTCTACGTTCTCGATAACTCGGAGGCTGCAGTGACATGCTAAGAATGATTTTTCACAACACACTGTTAACGACACACAAGAGAATCAAAAAACAATACACATGACACTCCAATGAAGGGATTTCAGGGGGAAAAATAATGCAGTCTGCAAGAACGTAGCAAAAACCATCCACTTTTCCTGTGTATGGTCAGACCGCTAACATAAGCTTCGTCTATGTCATGCCCGATCTTAAGTTTAAAAATAGATGTATATCATGGCAATTGGCAAGTTTCTCTTATATGTTTTAGACGTTTCAGCGGAAATCATCATCGAGTGCCGTCTCCGCAACGAAGGTTGGCTACCATGGATCGCCATTCTGCTCTGTCTCTTGCTTTGATGGTGCAGGTTGTCATAGGCTGATTTGTCCATCTTTTGATGTTACTCGTCCTTGTTAGTCTTGGTCTGCCTCTGCCTCTTTTACCTTGTATTTTCCCTTCCAGGATTACTTTTAGTAGGTTGTTGTGTCTTTTAACATGGCCCAAAAATCGCATTTGTCTTGTTTGAATGGTGCTTAGTAGTTCTCTTTTCATTTTTAGTTGTTTTAAGACTTCGTCATTTGTTTTCTTTTCCTTCCATCCAATTCTACCTATTCTTCTAAATATCCACATTTCAAAGGATTCAATTCTCTGTTCTGTTTTTTTTTTTTTTTTTGGTCTAATGTCCATGTTTATGCACCATATAGGAATATTGAGAAGATGTAACATTTTGCTATTCTTAGTTTTAGCCCTGGTGTTATTTGTTTTGATGTTAGTATGTTTTTCATGACATTAAAATTACTTTTTGCCATATGTATTCGTTTGTTTATTTCAGTTGTACATTTTCCATCACTGATTATAGATGTCCAAGTTAGTTGTAGTTCTGAACTGTCTCCAGGTCTATTCCCTCAATTTTTATATCCACTTGTGGGTTTTGAGTATTTTCTTTGTTTATGATCATAGTTTTAGTCTTTTTGATATTCATATTTAGCCCATATTTTTTGCTTGTCATCTTTATTTCATTAAGTAATTGTTGTAGATCTTTAGGTAAATCAACAACGTTCTGTGACGGTGGATGAGGCGGAAGAGTCAGCAATGACCAACGACCCAGAAAGCGAAACAGCAAAGTGTGTGGTACAGAAGAGGCATGTTCAGGACATGAAAGACGAATGTGGCTGACCACCGTGAAGGAGATTGGAGCCTCATTGCGTTCTAGTCCAGAGGAAGCCATGGAGAAGAATTCAGCGGAAAGCTGAAGAATAAAATCCCCGTACCCTGAAACCATCTGCTATGTGACTTCACCCACGGGTCAGCTCTTGCCACACCCGCCACCTTTAATTTTTTAAAAAGCCACTTTTCGATTTTAGAAAAAAAAAAAAAAACTTGCATTTTCATCTGTGTCGGTGTGTCCAACTCCTAACTGAAAGCCAACTCACTAATTGTTATGTCTGATAATCGCTCAAACAAGACAAATGCGATTTTTGGGTCATGTTAAAAGACACAACAGTTTACTAAAAGTAATCCTGGAGGGAAAAATACAAGGTAAAAGAGGCAGACCAAGACTACCATGAACGAGTAACATCAAAAGATGGACAAACCAGCCTATGACAACCTGCACCATCAAAGCAAGAGACAGGGCAGAATGGCGCTCCATGGTAGGCAACTTTCGTTGCGGAGACGGCACTCGCTGATGATGATGATGATGATGATGATGATGATGATGATGATAATCGTTATTGTCATGTGACCATGCGTCAAACAGGTGGGCAAAAAAAGCTGTGAACTGTTTACTTTTCGGTCCGTGAAAGCAAAACACGGAGTCGAGTACGACTAGTAAAAGTACAGATAATTGATAACCTAATTAAACGTTCAAGAAAGTTCTACTGCCATCATTTTAATCATGTGATGATAATACATCTGTGTACTTTAATCTGTACTTGAGATAAAGTATGAGCTGTACAGATGAACTGTAACAAATTATGAATGTTGAAAAAGATACGAATTGATTCTACGAGTACGTAGAAATGAGTAAACGCGTACCAAAAAATGTAAACACCGCACTCCTGAGTAATGAAATACTGTACAATGCAAACCTTTAAATGAACAAAGACTGTTCTGTAGTAATAAGGTACTTTTCATCATATCTTGTATCAACACTGGGTGGGGACCTTTATTTTTGTAAGGAATTGGATTTATAGCGCCACTTTAAGTGGTCTTTATACGACACAGCGTCTGTTATGACTTTACAGACCAATGTATGATCCAAACAAAACACGAGACTTCATTAAACGTTGCGAGAACATCAGACCTAGGGTTCGACCACGAAAAAGATGGATTGAAGGGATATTAGACACACTAGGAAACATAACAGCAGTCGAGGCGAATAGGAAAGGAAATGACCGCAAATTATATCTCCCCTCGACGCTGAAAGGCAAATGAGGAAGGAAAGACGAAGAAGAAGGTATGAAAGTCACACTCAACCAGAGATCAAATAGCGAGCATGGTGTTAATTGTCAGATCCCTTGACAATCCACACATTATTGTTGATATGCCAAGATCAGACCAGACCTTCATACTTTCCCCACTGGTTTCTAAGATCAGACCAGACCTTCATAACTTCCCCACTAGTTTCTAAGATCAGGCCAGACCTTCATAACTTCCCCACTGGTTTCTAAGATCAGGCCAGACCTTTATAACTTCCCCACTGGTTTCTAAGATCAGGCCAGACCTTCATAACTTCCCCACTGGTTTCTATGATTAGGCCATACCTCCATACTTTCCAGCTGGTTTCTAAAATCAGACCAGGCATCAATATTTTCCTACTGGTTTCAAAGATCAGGCTAGACCTCAATACTTTCCCACTGGTTTTTTTATGGGCCACATTTTCAGAACTGGGTGAGCCACGAAATACTGCAGGTCCGGGGAAAAAATTAGCCACCGTGGAATTGAACTCTGATCGACCTTGGCAGTAGTCTGTGCTCAGTAGTGCTGGGATCTACCTTGTCTAGGTCTAATTTTTGTTTCACTTGAACAACCCCCAGTGCCCTATATTTTTGACAACATTTCTGCTACGTTTGGCCTACCTGTACACACACACTTATAAAATGCACACCAAGTATTTTTCTTTATACTTACATTTTGTGACTGGAGACAAAACAGTAACAACTAAATACCAGCTTTAACCACGAAGTTATGTTTTAAAATGAGAACAGCGGTATGGTAGTAGCAGATTTAACCCACAGACTGGTATTCACTTTGGTTTCTTCCCTACATTTTTCTCCTTCCGCCTCTAGTCAACAAATAATAACTCTCAATGTCCTTTGTAGTTGTCTAGAACCTGTGAAATAATAATCACTTTTATAATCACTCACAATCAAATGCTATTGATGAATATTTTAAAAAGCAACCAAAGTTTGTGAATGATATTTTGGAAAAGAAGGAATGGACAATGACAACAGTAAGAGACCCATAACTAATTGCCGCCATTATGATCGGCGAATTAGGGCTGACTAAGACTTACTCCACCCACAAGTGGTGATTCCGAAATCAGCTTTCTCAATTTTGCCAGGTTAATGATGACCTAGGAGGAAAGGCAAACTAATGGCAAAATCAGTGAATGTGTCAACAAGAAGTCGAATGTTCAAAAAAAATATCTCTTTTTTTCGAGACAACATAAAAAAGATGAAGAAGAGGAAAGGGACTGAGAGGAAGAAAGAGGAATTAAAGTATGAGGTCGGGAGGAATGTAACAAGAAGATGTGTCATATTTCGGACAAATATTAACATGATTATTGTGTAAATAACCATCACTGCACTATAAATAATTTCAGTCTCTTCTTCTTCTGCATTTTTAGCTCCCAGTGGAGCATAGGTCTTCAACAAACACTTTCCAAGCCGTTCTGTTTCTTGCCAATCTTTTAAGACCATTTCATGTCTCCCCATCATCTTCATCTCTGCTTCTATCTGCCTTCTCCAAGAATTTCTTGGTCTTCCACTTTGTCTTTTCCCCTGGGGATTAAAAAAAGGGCCTGTTGTGTAATACTCTCAGTTGGCTTCCGTAGTGTGTGTCCTATCCAGCGCCATCGTCTTCGCTGTATCTCTTTCATCATCATCGAGTGCCGTCTCTGCAACGAAGGTTGGCTACCATGGAGCGCCATTCTGCTCTGTCTCTTGCTTTGATGGTGCAGGTTGTCATAGGCTGATTTGTCCATCATTTGATGTTACTAGTCTATGTTAGTCTTGGTCTGCCTCTGCCTTTTTTACCCTGTATTTTCCCCTCCAGGATTACTTTTAGTAGTTTGTTGTGTCTTTTAACATGGCCCAAAAATCGCATTTGTCTTGTGCTTATTAGTTCTCTTTTCATTTTTAGTTGTTTTAAGACTTCATCGTTTGTTTTCTTTTCCTTCCATCCAATTCTACCTATTCTATATATCCACATTTCAAATGCTTCAATTCTCCGTTCTGTTTTCCTGTCTAATGTTCATGTTTCTGCACCATATAGGAATGTTGAGAAGATGTAACATTTTACTATTCTTAGTTTTAGCCCTGGTGTTATTTGTTTTGATGTTAGTATGTTCTTCGTGGCATTAAAATTACTTTTTATCATTCCTATTCTTTTGTTTATTTCAGTTGTATCTCTTTGTCCACTGGTATTTGACTGGTAAATATTTTCAGTGCTTGACTTAATATGATTTTTTCACAGCAGTTGTTAGGTTCCCACTAAAGCTGCCATCATTGCTTATTACTACAGCTGTTGTTGATGTATTTATCTTGTGGTAATTAGAAATGTACTGTATGATAGTTTGTAAATGTTATTGTATTTGACATATCAGTTACTGCAGTTATCCTCGTTTACAAAAGTGTCTGATACAAAGGCTATTGTCAATGATTGATGTTTGTGACCGTTCTTTTTACACCTGATGATGTTTGTGACCGTTCTTTTAACACCTGATGATGTTTGTAACCGTTCTTTTTACACCTGATGATGTTTGTAACCGTTCTTTTTACACCTGATGATGTTTGTAACCGTTCTTTTTACACCTGACGATGTTTGTAACCGTTCTTTTTACACCTGATGATGGTATTTGTAACCGTTCTTTTTACACCTGATAATGTTTGTAACCGTTCTTTTTACACCTGATGATGTTTGTAACCGTTCTTTTTACACCTGATGATGTTTGTAACCGTTCTTTTTACACCTGATGATGTTTGTAACCGTTCTTTTTACACCTGATGGTGTTTGTAACCGTTCCTTTTACACTTAATGATGTGTGTAACCATTCTGCTTACACCTGATGATGTTTGTGACCATTCTGTTTATATCCCAACGTTTGCTGTTTGCATCAATCACGCCTCAAGCTGACGATTTTAATAGCAGTTGCTATCTACAATGTTTTTTTTGTTTATAGAATGTGACCAATCGTATTTAAATCTGCCAAACGTTTGTTTGTTCGTTTTTTTTTTCTGTTTGCTCAACGGCGCACTAATTACTTTCAATCATCGCTGATAGCAGCGAAAGATAGGCGACCTTTCAGAATTCGTAAACAACAGAATAAAAATCTCGTAAATATTAATCCAGATATTTTAGTCCTTTATTATCAAAGATAAGAACAACAATTTAAGCATAACTGCCAAAGGGCATACAATAACATTATCAACAAAAACATCAGCAAAAATAAAATGACCAACAAGTTCGTAACATTTTGGTAAACATCTTCAGTAGCTTCATCAAGGCCACAACAAGAACAGGAGAAATGAAAAAAAATTATATATTAAAAAAAAAAAACTGTATGGTTAAAGCTATACGTAATAATTGGACGACACAACTTAGAACAACGTTTCGGCCCACTAGGCCTTCAGCAGGAACAAACATACAACACGCACACAGATATTTATTTCAAACCAAAAATAATATTTAAAATATCTTTTTAACATATAAAAAAAATTTAACAATAATTTTTATATATTTTTTATTATCTATTATTTTTTATTATTATTATTTACTTATTTTTATTATTTATTTCCTTTTTTTATTATTTATTATTTACTTATTTTTATTATTTATTTTTTTTTGGTTTGAAATACATATCTGTGTGTGTGTTGTATATTTGTTCATGCTGAAGGCCTATTGAGCCGAAACGTTGTTCTAATGTGTGTCGTCCAATTATTAAGTAAAGCTTTAACCGTACTGTTTTTTTTTCTATTTTTTTTTCTATTTTGTTCTCTCTATTTTTTTTCATTTCTCCTTACAATTACCTTTACTACAGCTTCGCTTTTTTATGCATACAAAAAAAAAGAAATAAAATACAATCTTCATCCCATCGTTGTGCTACCAATGCCAGACCTGGTATTAGAAGCACTAGGAAACATGACAGCAGCAGGAGGCGAACAGAAGACCAAAATATCGCAAATTATATCTCCCCTCGACGCTGAAAGGCAAATGAGGAAGGAAAGAAGAAGAAAAAGATATGAATTTCTTTGCTTTGATCTACACAACAAGAACAACACCACCAACATAATTGTCTTTACACATCACTGCTCATCAACAACGTCACTAAAGGATAAATGAACCAACATCAACATGTGCCACTATCCGTTAAACAGAAATATTTTTTTTCATGAAATTTGTCCTATCCTGTGATCTGCGGGTTTTGTTTGTTTTATATTGATAGCTTGAATGTTTTATATTGATAGCTTGAATGTTTTATATTGATAGCTTGAATGTTTTATATTGATAGCTTGAATGTTTTATATTGATAGCTTGAATGTTTTATATTGATAGCTTGAATGTTTTATATTGATAGCTTGAATGTTTTATATTGATAGTTTGAAAATAAAGGGTCCATGCTGTATTGCCTGTGTAGGTCCGTGTTTTACCTCCCGATAGACAAAATAAATTAAAAAAAAAACATGTTACGGCACCTGAATTGAAACCGCCCCCCCCCCCATTATCACCTTTGTATTTAGTGCTATTTTCCTGTGTGTTACCGGGGTCTCATTATGAGGGAAGTAAAGAATAGTGACACTGTGACCTTCCAGGCATGTCGTAAGAGGCGACTAAGGAGGTTGATCGATGGCTTGACAAGCTGTCATTGTAAAAAAGTACTGTTATAGAAACAGCGCCATATATTTTAGAGCAGTGATCTCTGCAATATGTGCCACTTTGGCACGCAAGGTTTCTGTTTTTGAGATTGTGGTTCTGCCCTATGTGCCGTCTTCGGCTCGAAAGGACAATAGATAGATAGATAGATAGATAGATAGATAGATAGATAGATAGATAGATAGATAGATAGATAGATAGATAGATAGATAGATAGATAGATAGATAGATAGATAGATAGATAGATAGATAGATAGATAGATAGATAGATAGATAGATAGATAGATAGATAGATAGATAGATAGATAGATAGATAGATAGATAGATAGATAGATAGATAGATAGATAGATAGATAGATAGATAGATAGATAGATAGATAGATAGATAGATAGATAGATAGATAGATAGATAGATAGATAGATAGATAGATAGATAGATAGATAGATAGATAGATAGATAGATAGATAGATAGATAGATAGATAGATAGATAGATAGATAGATAGATAGATAGATAGATAGATAGATAGATAGATAGATAGATAGATAGATAGATAGATAGATAGATAGATAGATAGATAGATAGATAGATTTAGTGCTATCTTTTTCACTATTTCCACTTCTGCTTGGTTCACCTGAAGACTGTTCTCTTCATCGTCTGCTCTTGAAAGAACGTTAATTAGACGTAGATAAGCTGTACTCTGGTTTGCGCCTCTGGGGGTCAACACATCTGTCTTTAGAGTGACATTTTCGAATAACGTTTTGCTTTTCCTCTCGATCTCGTTTGATCAGACTGATTAGTTTGTTACTATAGCACGGCAAAGAGGTGGAGGAGAACATTGATAGTTGTGATTAACATGTTCTGACGCAAATAATAGCATCGGTTATCTATGAGTTGCCGATCTCTTTCAGCCTTGATGCTAACATTCGTTCTACATTTTGTTCTATTTTCTTACTTTTGCCATACTATTTTATTTATTACAACAGTTGTCCATTTCAGCTTAATCTGCATTTAATAACTAATGACAATAGTCTCGTTGTACATGATAATAAATCAACATGTCATCTGTTGTATCCTGTTTCATTTTCTTTTTCGCACAGGTTTGATATCGTAGACTAAGCAACTGTCATAACGAGAATAAAGTCATAGACAGCTACTTTATTGGTTGTGCTACCACGGCAACAGGCTGGCTATAAGCTACTTCATTCCTGGAAGCAACAGAGCATCTTGCCACAGGCTACACTCATCTTTCAAGGTGGAAGTCCCAGAATATTCTGATATAAGCAACAACCACGGTGGCTGTAAACCTTCAGTGGGCTACTTTCAAGGTGGATGTAATAGAACTACTGGCAACTTTCGTGGTGGAAATACAAAGAAAACCAGCAATAGGCTATTATCGTGGTGGAGGAATTCGAATAACAGAGAAAGAACTAATTTCTTGGTTGAGGTGAGACAAGGATAAGCTACAGCGACGCCATGAGGACTTCAGCTGACGTCATTGTCATAGGTGCAGGCCTTAGTGGTAGGTGCTGGTGGTGATAGCTAATCAGAAAGTACGATCAAGAGGGTTGGAAGTGTTTGCAGCATCTGTTTCTCTCAGATTTGGTGTGTTTATCTGTTAGAGAGAGAGAGATAATGTATCTTTTGTATATTATTTGCGCGTATTATGTTTTCAGTACTTTCTATATGAACGTACGTGTACTTTCTGTGGTGTGTCATTTGTGCGTTGTGTGAACTGCGTGTTGTTGAGTGCAGCTGTGTGTGATTGGTGTGTCGTTGTGTGATGTTTCTGTAATTTTTTAAAGTATATGTGACTGTTGTGTGTTATGTATGTGTTGTGTTCATGTTTATGCATTTTATATGTATATGTTGGGTGTATGTTATGACGTTGCCTTTTTCCCCTTCTTTCAGGCATTCAGCCGATGACTACCAAATGTTATGTTATGGTTATGTTATCTTCGACATACGCCCTGAAAAAGGACGTAAAGTGGGGGTATATGTGTTGTATTGCAATTTACTTTACAACTGCGATAATTGCCCCTTTCAGCGCAACACATGGAGTAGAGTCTTGATCAGTTCTTTTGTTCGCCGATCCTGTTGTACAATGTTAGCTTTGGGTCGCTAAACGCTCTCAGTTGTGGTGACCGCTCTCAGTTGCCGGTGACCGCTCTCAGTTGTGGTGACCGCTCTCAGTTGCCGGTGACCACTCTCAGTTGCTGGTGACCGCTCTCAGTTGTTGGTGTCCGCTCACAGTTGTTGGTGACCACTCTCAGTTGCTGGTGACCACTCTCAGTTGCCGGTGACCACTATCAGTTGCTGGTGACCACTCTCAGTTGTTGGTGACCGTTCTCAGTTGTTAGTGACCACTCTCAGTTGTTGGTGACCACTCTCAGTTGCTGGTGACCGCTCTCAGTTGCTGGTGACCGCGCTCAGTTGCCGGTGACCACTCTCAGTTGCCGGTGACCACTCTCAGTTGCCGGTGACCGCTCTCAGTTGCTGGTGACCGCTTTCAGTTGCTGGTTACCGCTCTCAGTTGCTGGTGACCGCTCTCAGTTGCAGGTGACCACTCTCAGTTGCAGGTGACCGCTCTAAGTTGCTGGTGACCACTATCAGTTGCCGGTGACCACTCTCAGTTGCCGGTGACCGCTATCATTTGCTGTTGACCACTCTTAGTTGCTAGTGACCGCTCTCAGTTGCAGGTGACCACTCTCAGTTGCAGGTGACCACTCTTAGTTGCTAGTGACCGCTCTCAGTGGCTGGTACCACTCTCAGTTGCTAGTGACCGCTCTCAGTTGTTGGTGACCACTCATAGTTGCTAGTGACCGCTCTCATTTGCTGGTGACCACTCTTAGTTGCTAGTGACCGCTCTCATCTGCTGGTGACCACTCTTAGTTGCTAGTGACCGCTCTCAGTGGCTGGTGACCACTCTCAGTTGCTAGTGACCGCTCTCAGTTGTTGGTGACCACTCTCAGTTGTTGGTGACCACTCTCAGTTGCTGGTGACCGCTCTCAGTTGCTGGTGACCGCTCTCAATTGCCGGTGACCACTCTCAGTTGCCGGTGACCGCTCTCAGTTGCTGGTGACCGCTTTCAGTTGCTGGTTACCGCTCTCAGTTGCTGGTGACCGCTCTCAGTTGCAGGTGACCACTCTCAGATGCTAGTGACCGCTTTTAGTTGCCGGTGACCACTCTCAGTTTCCGGTGACCACTCTCAGTTGCAGGTGACCACTCTCAGTTGCTGGTGACCACTCTCAGTTGCTGGTGACCGCTCTCAGTTGCTGGTGACCACTCTCAGTTG
Source organism: Megaustenia siamemsis (assembly GCA_032433765.1). Lineage (NCBI taxonomy): Eukaryota > Metazoa > Mollusca > Gastropoda > Stylommatophora > Ariophantidae > Megaustenia > Megaustenia siamemsis. Next base: position 44,518,785 of record JAVIAB010000108.1, on the reverse strand, counting down.
CAGGTGACCACTCTCAGTTGCAGGTGACCACTCTCAGTTGCAGGTGACCACTCTCAGTTGCAGGTGACCACTCTCAGTTGCTGGTGACCACTCTCAGTTGCAGGTGACCACTCTCAGTTGCAGGTGACCGCTCTCAGTTGCTGGTGACCACTCTCAGTTGCAGGTGACCACTCTCAGTTGTTGGTGACCACTCTCAGTTGCTGGTGACCACTCTCAGTTGTTGGTGACCAGTCTCAGTTGCTAGTGACCGCTCTCATTTGCTGGTGACCACTCTTAGTTGCTAGTGACCGCTCTCATCTGCTGGTGACCACTCTTAGTTGCTAGTGACCGCTCTCAGTGGCTGGTGACCACTCTCAGTTGCTAGTGACCGCTCTCAGTTGTTGGTGACCACTCTCAGTTGTTGGTGACCACTCTCAGTTGCTGGTGACCGCTCTCAGTTGCTGGTGACCGCTCTCAGTTGCCGGTGACCACTCTCAGTTGCCGGTGACCGCTCTCAGTTGCTGGTGACCGCTTTCAGTTGCTGGTTACCGCTCTCAGTTGCTGGTGACCGCTCTCAGTTGCAGGTGACCACTCTCAGATGCTAGTGACCGCTTTTAGTTGCCGGTGACCACTCTCAGTTGCCGGTGACCACTCTCAGTTGCAGGTGACCACTCTCAGTTGCTGGTGACCACTCTCAGTTGCTGGTGACCGCTCTCAGTTGCTGGTGACCACTCTCAGTTGCAGGTGACCACTCTCAGTTGCAGGTGACCACTCTCAGTTGCAGGTGACCACTCTCAGTTGCAGGTGACCACTCTCAGTTGCTGGTGACCACTCTCAGTTGCAGGTGACCACTCTCAGTTGCAGGTGACCGCTCTCAGTTGCTGGTGACCACTCTCAGTTGCAGGTGACCACTCTCAGTTGTTGGTGACCACTCTCAGTTGCTGGTGACCACTCTCAGTTATTGGTGACCAGTCTCAGTTGCTAGTGACCGCTATCATTTGCTGTTGACCACTCTTAGTTGCTAGTGACCGCTCTCAGTTGTTGGTGACCACTCTTAGTTGCTAGTGATCGCTCTCATTTGCTGGTGACCACTCTTAGTTGCTAGTGAACGCTTTCAGTTGTTGGTGACCACTCTTAGTTACTAGTGACCGCTCTCAGTGGCTGGTGACCACTCTCAGTTGCTAGTGACCGCTCTCAGTTGTTGGTGACCACTCATAGTTGCTAGTGACCGCTCTCATTTGCTGGTGACCACTCTTAGTTGCTAGTGACCGCTCTCAGTTGTTGGTGACCACTCTTAGTAGCTAGTGACCGCTCTCATTTGCTGGTGACCACTCTTAGTTGCTAGTGACCGCTCTCAGTTGTTGGTGACCACTCTTAGTTGCTAGTGACCGCTCTCATTTGCTGGTGACCACTCTTAGTTGCTAGTGACCGCTCTCAATTGCTGGTGACCACTCTCAGTTGCTGGTGACCGCTCTCAGTTGTTGGTGACCACTCTTAATTGCTATTGACCGCTCTCAGTTGCTTGTGACCACTCTTAGTTGCTAGTGACCGCTCTTAGTTGCTGGTGACCACTCTCAGTTGCTAGTGACTGCTCTCAGTTGCTAGTGACTGCTCTCAGTTACTAGTGACCATTCTCAGTTGCTGGTGGGTGTAGGTCATGACCTCTGCATGATATATTGTCTAGACGTTTTGAACGTTTTTGTACTATATTTGTGCTATATGTGCTATGTAAGATGTGCATTGCAGATAGTGTATGCGTATGTTATCTGTCTGTTGTGTAATATGATGATGATGATGATGATGCGTTCGTCCGATGATTTGAGGTATTCTAACGGATACGAACCGTAGACTTCCTCCTCGTCATCCGCCCTTAAAAGGACGTTAAGTGGACGTAGTTACGTTGTGTTGCAGTTTGCAGTGTAGCACTGTGATATCTGCGCCTTTCGGCCCAACACATCCGATTTCAGCCGACGCTTTTTTGTGTACCGGGTTCGTCTTCCCACTTCGATCCCTGCTCGCTTGGCCAGACTAGACAGGTTAGTCTGTTTCTAGAGGCACCACGAAGAGGTGTAGCAGGGTCTGGATGGTTCTGGTTCACCGATCCTGGCGCAAGCCATCAGTTGTGAGTCACTGACGACTTCCAGCTCTGGTGCTGGGGGGGCGCGCCTTCGCCTCCGTTGTGTAATATGAATATTATCAAATGTTTTTTATCTCCTGTGTGGACAACTGAAATAAAAGACTGTTTTAATTAACGACAGCGAGCGAGAAATAAAATGAAATGCTCACCAAGTAAACAAATGAATGAGTTATGCGGGCATCATCAATGAGAAGCCATTAAACATGAGTGTGTGGATGCGGAGAATTAATGTGAAAGTGTTGACAGAAGCAGATATAAATGGCAATTGCCTATTTGTGATAACAAGCAGCAGGAAAGAACAACTGGCAAAATACAGGGAAAGGGAAATGAAAGATCGTGGACGACAAAGAGAGGAAATACTAGATAGCTTGGTGTCATGGAAAACAGTCAACAACAGAATTTATACGATGCACTGCGGAGAGAAGATTGTGGAAGGACATGATCGCCTACGCCAACCGGTACGGCACATGATAATGAAGAAAGAAAGCCTATCTTAATCTTGTTTGTTTTCCAACGCCGTTAGATGTCTCAAAGGATTTGTAGTGTTTTACTGGGCCAGATGTTCGATCTTATCTAATGAGTCTATGCCTGCCAACTTTGCTTCTCATATAAGTGTTATTTTGAGTGTTTCTTTAGGTCTTCCTCTTTTCTTGTATCCTGATGTTTCCCATAGATGAGCCTGTTTTGGAATTCTCTTGTTGTCTTTTCTCAGCAAATGACCGACTTTTTTGGTTATATCATAGGCACATTTTATTGTTATATCATAGGCACATTTTTTGTTATATCATATGCACATCTTTGTTGCAATATGGCGCATCTTTGTTATATCACATGCACATTTTTATTACATCACAGGCACCGTTTTGTTATATCATAGGCAAATTTTTGTTACATCATAGGCACAGTGAGGGTGTCCGGTTAGCGCAATCGATAGGCGGTTGGCTTACCACGGCAACAGCCGGGGTTCGTAATCCTGGCGAGGACACCTGGGTTTTACTAATTCCCTAAAAATTAGTAGGAGCCGCGATAGCTCAGTGGTTAGTGAACTGGACTACTACGGACAAGGGGTAGGGTTCGATCCCAACCGACGGCTCCGGGTTCACCCAGCCTTAAATGGGTACCGGATTTTTTCTGGGAAAGTAAAAGCAGCACGGGCGTAATACCGACCACATTACCCCAAAAATCATGTGCTGAAGGTCTGTAAAATATAGGGTCACTAACACCATATTTCCCTATACGCCACTTGGCGTGACGGGGGGTACTTTACTTTTACTTACTTATAGGCACAGTAGGCTGTGGTGCGCCAGTATGGCAGTCTTCTTCCCTGAAAATTCGCCGCGCGTTTAAGTTTGGAAGAATCTAGAATCCATAAAGTGAAATCAAACCAAACATTCTATTCTCATTTAAGCAGTTCACTAACCACTGCTATCGATGTCCCCTTCATAGAAACGGCAGGAAAATAATTCTCTAAAAATTTATGTCAAGCAAAAACAGGAAGCAAGAACTGCTAATATAAGCAACAATGAGGAAGTACAAGAAGTGATAGCATACACAATATGAACGTGGATAGGCCACGTATTGAAGAAAGAATAAATAAGAAACCATCACAAGAATTATATGCAATGGACTCCAAAGGACCTAACAATAACAAAAATAAAAGACACATTTGGTGAGCAATTAAGACAAAAGTAAATAGAAGTGGCTATATTTAGATCACCGAGGTAAGGTTGACCAATGGGCGTCGAGAAAAGTTAAGCTGACTTGCAACAAAGCATCAACATAAAACTGTCTATTCCCTGCAAGTAAAAAACGAGAAACACAATTAACGTGTGCATTAATTCAGTTTTTCGTTTCTTTGAACCATTATTAATTTATGGCATTACATTTATCTAAATCATCATCATCATCATCATCATCATTTGAGTACCGTCTCCGCATCGAAGGTTGGCTGCCACGGAGCGCCATTCCGGTCTGTCTCATGTTATCATAGGTTGACTTATCCATCTTTTGATGTTACTCGTCCATGTTAGTCATGATTTGTCTCTTTTACCTTGTATTTTCCCTTCCACGATTACTTGTAGGGGCTGCTGTGTCTTTTATCATGCCCCAAAAATCTCATTTATCAAAGTGTCAACACATAAATAATATATGCTGTCAATCCTCATACTCCCGTGTGTTACCGGGGCCTCATTATGTGGGAAGTAAAGAATAGTGACACTGTGACCTTCCAGGCATGTCGTAAGAGGTGAATAAGGAGATTGATCGATGGCTTGACAAGCTGTCATTGTAAAAAGTATTGTTATGAAAACAGAACCATAGATTTTAGAGCAGTGATCTCTGCAATATGTGCCATTTTGGCACGCAAGGTTTCTGTTTTTTGAGATTGTAGTTCTGTTCTATGTGCCGTCTTCGGCTCGAAAGGACAATATATAGATAGATATAATCCTCATACATCAAAGTCAAACATTGTATTAAAATGGTTTGGCCACATGACAAGGCAGAAAGATCAAAGCACAACACAACGAGCCTTCGGCGACCTTTGTGAGAATACCAGACCCAATGGTCGACCATGAAAAAGATGGATGGATGGAATATTAGAAGCACTAGGAAACATAGCAGCAGCAGAGGCGAACAGAAGAGCAAAAGACTGCAAATTATATCTCCCCTCGACGCTGAAAGGCAATTGAGGAAGGAAAAAAGAAGAAGAAGAAACATTGTATTATTTTTTCGGATACAATAGAAAAAGATTACACAATTTATGATCAAATGACTGGGAAAAGCAATTGAAAGAACAGGCACAATAGAAACAAAATGACTTCATTAAACTTTATAAACCTCATTTTTCATAAAGAGACAGTAAAAAATGTGATTAAATCATGGCATGCTAAAGAAACAAAATACGTTACAAATAGGTGCCAACTGCATCCAGTAATCTAGGTAAAAAAAGTAAAGTACCCCCCGTCACGCCAAGTGGCGTATAGGGAAAAATATGGTGTTAGTGACCCTATATTTTACAGACCTTCAGCACATGATTTTTGGGGTAATGTGGTCGGTATTACGCCCGTGCTGCTTTTACTTTCCCAGAAAAAATCCGGTACCCATTTAAGGCTGGGTGAACCCGGAGCCGTCGGTTGGGATCGAACCCTACCCCATGTCCGCAGTAGTCCAGTTCACTAACCACTGAGCTATCGCGGCTCCTACTAATTTTTAGGGAATTAGTAAAACCCAGGTGTCCTCGCCAGGATTACGAACCCCGGCTGTTGCCGTGGTAAGCCAACCGCCTATCGATTGCGCTAACCGGACACCCAGTAATCTAGGTACTGGCAAATAATTGTAGTGCTGTGATAATTTAGGTACTGGCAAATAATTGTAGTGCTGTGGTAATTTAGGTACTGGCAAATAATTGTAGTGCTGTAATAATCTAGGTACTGACAAATAATTGTAGTGCTGTGATAATCTAAGTACCGGCAAATAATTGTAGTGCTGTGATAATCTAGGTACCGGCAAATAATTGTAGTGCTGTGATAATCTAGGTACCGGCAAATAATTGTAGTGCTGTGATAATCTAGGTACTGGCAAATAATTGTAGTGCTGTGATAATCTAGATAGTGGCAAATAGTTGTAGTGCTGTGATAATCTAGGTACTGACAAATAATTGTAGTGCTGTGATAATCTAGGTACTGACAAATAATTGTAGTGCTGTGATAATCTAGGTACCGGCAAATAATTGTAGTGCTGTGATAATCTAGGTACTGACAAATAATTGTAGTGCTGTGATAATCTAGGTACCGGCAAATAATTGTAGTGCTGTGATAATCTAGGTACTGGCAAATAATTGTAGTGCTGTGATAATCTAGGTACTGGCAAATAATTGCAGTGCTGTGATAATCTAGGTACTGGCAAATAATTGTAGTGCTGTGATAATCTAGGTACCGGCAAATAATTGTAGTGCTGTGATAATCTAGGTACTGACAAATAATTGTAGTGCTGTGATAATCTAGGTAGTGGCAAATAATTGTAGTGCTGTGATAATCTAGGTAGTGGCAAATAATTGTAGTGCTGTGATAATCTAGGTAGTGGCAAATAATTGTAGTGCTGTCATAATCTAGATAGTGGCAAATAATTGTAGTGCTGTGATAATCTAGATACAGGCAAATAATTGTAGTGATGTGATAATCTCGGCACAGGCAAATAATTGTAGTGCTGTGATAATCTAGTTACTGGCAAATAATTGTAGTGCTGTGATAATCTCGGTGCTGGCAAATAATTGTAGTGCTGTGATAATCTCGGTGCTGGCAAATAATTGTAGTGTTGTGATAATCTAGGTACAGACAAAAAATTGTAGTGCTGTGATAATCTAGGTACAGGCAAACAATTGTAGTGCTGTGATAATCTAGGTACTGGCAAATAAGTGTAGTGCTGTGATAATCTAGGTACTTGCAAGTAATTGTAGTGCTGTGATATCCCGTGTGTTACCGGGGCTTCATTATGAGGGAAGTAGAGAATAGTGACACTGTAACCTTCCAGGCATGTCGTAAGAGGCGACTAAGGAGGTTGATCGATGGCTTGACAAGCTGTCATTGTAAAAAGTATTGTTATGGAAACAGCGCCATAGATTTTAGAGCAGTGATCTCTGCAATATGTGCCATTTTGGCATGCAAGGTTTCTGCTTTTGAGATTATGGTTCTGCCCTATGTGCCGTCTTTGGCTCGAAAGGACAATAGATAGATAGATAGATAATCTAGGTACTGGCAAGTAATTGTAGTGCTGTGATAATCTAGGTACTGGCAAGTAATTGTAGTGCTGTGATAATCTAGGTACTGGCAAGTAACTGTAGTGCTGTGATAATCTAGGTACTGGGAAGTAATTGTAGTTTTGTAATAATCTATCTTTGGACAAGGAACAAAACAAATATGATGCTGACCGCGAGGAAAATCTTCACGGTTCAACCATGCATGTGTCATAGAGTGTCATGTATCATCATCATGTGCCATAGTGTCATTTATCATCATCCTGTGTCATAGAGTGTCATTTATCATCATCTTGTGTCATAGTGTGTCATGTATCATCATCATGTGTCATAGAGTGTCATGTATCATCATCCTGTGTCATAGTGTCATTTATCATCATCCTGTGTCATAGTGTCATTTATCATCATCTTGTGTCATAGTGTCATTTATCATCATCCTGTGTCATAGTGTCATGTATCATCATCCTGTGTCATAGTGTCAAGTATCATCATCCTGTGTCATAGTGTCATTTATCATCATCCTGTGTCATAGTGTCATTTATCATCATCCTGTGTCATAGTGTCATTTATCATCATCTTGTGTCATAGAGTGGCATGTATCATCATCCTGTGTCATAGAGTGTCATGTATCATCATCCTGTGCCATAGTGTCATTTATCGTCATCTTGTGTCATAGAGTGGCATGTATCATCATCCTGTGTCATAGAGTGTCATTTATCATCATCCTGTGCCATAGTGTCATGTATCATCATCCTGTGTCATAGTGTCATTTATCATCATCCTGTGTCATAGTGTCATTTATCATCATCTTGTGTCATAGTGTCATTTATCATCATCCTGTGTCATAGTGTCATGTATCATCATCCTGTGCCATAGTGTCATTTATCTTCATCCTGTGTCATAGTGTCATTTATCATCATCCTGTGCCATAGAGTGTCATGTATCATCATCATGTGTCATAGTGTCATGTATCATCATCTTGTGTCGTAGAGTGTCATGTATCATCATCCTGTGTCATAGAGTGTCATGTATCATCATCATGTGTCATAGAGTGTCATGTATCATCATGTGCTATAGTGTCATTTATCATCATCATGTGTCATAGAGTGTCATGTATCATCATTTGCCATAGTGTCATTTATCATCATCATGTGTCATAGAGTGTCATTTACCATCATCATGTGTCATAGAGTGTCATGTATCATCATCATGTGTCATAGAGTGTCATGTATCATCATCATGTGCCATAGTGTCATTTATCATCATCCTGTGTCATAGAGTGTCATGTATCATCATCATGTGTCATAGAGTGTCATGTATCATCATCCTGTGTCATAGTGTCATTTATCATCATCCTGTGCCATAGAGTGTCATGTATCATCATCATGTGTCTTAGTGTCATGTATCATCATCTTGTGTCGTAGAGTGTCATGTATCATCATCCTGTGTCATAGAGTGTCATGTATCATCATCATGTGTCATAGAGTGTCATGTATCATCATGTGCTATAGTGTCATGTATATTTTGTTATACAAATAATTTATGTTTCTCTCACCAATTCTTAAAAGTGCGCGTGGGTGGTAAACTAACAAGAAGACAAAGTAACTGAGTGAAATATCTGATATCTAAGAAAATGAATGAATGACTGAATGATTTTTCACAGAATGAAATATTGCATTGTTGATACGAATGCCTAGACCATTTAATTATTGCGTGCTCTAATGATTAACCAACTGAATCCCTGCCTCACTGGCTTCATGGAACGAATGACTGAATTAATTGGTGAATATTTGACTCAATGACTGATACGCTGGTTCAGAGGTTATACGTGTAAACGTTAAAATGGGAAATGTATACAATCACTTTATATTTCAGTGATTATCTAAACACATGGATGGTTGCTTCATTCATTAAATAATAGACTGCGTTAATCATCAACATGTGCCATACCGGTTGGCATAGGCGATTATGTCCTTCGGGAACTTTCTGTCCACAGCGCATCGTATCAATTCTGTTGTTGATTGTTCTCCGTTAACTTGAGTCAATAGCTTACACAATACCCTAACAAACACACTTATTTTTTTTCGTGCTCGCTTATTAGCCGATTTTGCTGCATTGTGTTTTGCACCTTACGGCCAAAGAAACTGCCTCGTACCTGACCTGGGGAACTGGTTGATCTCGAGGCAAGACGCCGGCCTCGAGACAGAGAGGGTGTGGGTTCAAATCCCGGCTGCACCAATTGAGATTTTTATTTATGATTTCTCTCTGCGGCAACCATTCCTGGTTCAGCAGCGAGGCCCGGCTTTAAAAGTCACTTACTCATGGACGATGAAAATATGAGTACCTCAGAAGACGGAGTTATCTGACTGTGCGGCGAGGGACCCCTGTGCACACGGTTGCCAGGGAAAAACGGATTAAGACGCAAAATTCAGTTCCTAGTCTCTAGGGACTTCGTCAGAGGTAAAAGCCGGCGAACGCAAAAAAAAAGTACCTGACCTGATCGGGACTGCTTCCCCGTCATATTGAAGGTTCTCAGTTTTAGGGAACATACACGAATACCTATAATTATAACATTGTGACTGTTTATCAACGAACTTGCACTGAAAAAAAATACCATGGATGGGTAGAAAACAAGTCATGGGAATGCCTTCTGCAAGATTTACCAGACAAGCGTTAACATAGAGTTCACACGGAAAGAGAAGATATGAAAGACAGAAATACATGATGACTAAATCTAGATGAAATGATCATAAAGAAGACATATGCCTCTAGAAGAATGAAAGTGATAGAGATGGACAAAATGTGTTGGAAAGCTCTTTTTGGTGGCTTATTCCTCGGTGTGTAGAAAAATAATAACGAGAATTGATTAAACCATATACGATCCTATACGGGGCTTTAGCATGTAACGACAGTCTGTAACTTTGTGGTTAGTGCGTTGGCTTAGCGGTACAATAATAGTGGGATTAAACCCAGAGTGCCACTCACCAGCCGGAAGAAATTGTGCCTGGCTCGCTGGTAAGGAATAAGTGGTGGAATGTAACATACACTACTACAGAGTATGGTGGCAGCTAGAGAGGAACAAGTGGTGGAGTGTAAGGAACAAGTGGTGGAGTGTAACATACACTCCTGTAGAGTATGGTGGCAACTGGTGGCTCTCTTTCTCACCTACAAATGTAACGGCTTATTGCAAAGAAAGTTCGATGTTTATTTTTATGTCACGTTATATGTTACGGTACAACCTTTTATTTTACTTTACTGTAGCAAACGTGCAGTAATCCTGGTTCTATTTTTTTCATATTCCAACGATGATTGTGAAGATAAATTACTAATATTGTATAAAATTAGAATGAGATAAATAATATATTTATCACATCCGATAGAATTTAATCGAAATAAAAAAGAACTAATTGATTCATCAAGCATTACAAAATGTACTGCATTCTATTGTCCTTTCGAGCCGAAGACGGCACATAGGGCAGAACCACAATCTCAAAAACAGAAACCTTGCGTGCCAAAATGGCACATATTGCAGAGATCACTGCTCTAAAATCTATGTTTCCATAACAATACTTTTTACAATGACAGCTTGTCAAGCCATCGATCAACCTCCTTAGTCGCCTCTTACGACATGCCTGGAAGGTCACAGTGTCACTATTCTTTACCTCCCTCATAATGAGGCCCCGGTAACACACGGGAACTACATTACCGGAGTTAATTATTCAAACCCTCTGATTGATTCAATAATTGACCGACCTTTTTATTCAAATAAGCAAAAATATAAACTGGAAAAAGTATTATATTATTAATAGCTGATCACATAAATGATCCACGCCATAATGATAGCAGAAGTATAAGTGCTAAATCCTTTCCTATAGGTCGTTTCAAAATATTTTGAAGGTGTTTAAAATTCCATATCTCTGCAACCAATTGATTGATAATGCTGAAATTTTGCATATGGTCTTGTGATTTTTTGGTCCCAAGAAGTACATTCATTTCCTCACCAACAAACGTATAGTTTTAAATATTCTTTATTTAAAGTATACAAATTTAAGGCATTTTGGTCAAACCATATATTTGGAGGAATTACCGCTTCATATGAGTGAGCACCCACGGACTTGTCATCTTGAACGTAATGCGCGCCAATTTCCCTGTTTTAAGCACTAAAAAACACATAAAACGCGTCATAGTTATAATTTTATATCCGGTGCATCCCATTTCCTGTCGTTTTGTTGTGATTTATGTGCAGCGGCGTATCCTAATTATTGGGTAATTTCGTTAAATTTGTGATCTGTTAGTCAATGGGTATAAAAGTAAAGTTCCTTACATTGCAATCAGTGGCAAGTAAAAGGTGTATAAATATTTTTGCATAGAAGCTAAGCGTGGAAAACTGTATCGAAGCATCTCAAAGCCAGAAAAGAGAACTATTCACGCATTGGGTATAAGCAAACGCTTTTTCAAACAAGTGCTTAAAGCTAACGGAGTGTCCAGTTCAATCAAGACTAGGACGCTAGGAAGAAAGAAAGTAGTAGATAGTTTTGACAAGGAAGTGATTAGAAGAGCAATTTGTAAAATGTTCGATTCCAAAGAAACTGTGACTTTAAGAAAACTGAAAATTCGACTGAGAGCAGAAAATGACATTGTTGTGTCGAAAACAACATTATGGAGAACTGTTAGAAGCATCGGTTTTACGTTTAGAAAGTACGATAGTGGTAGAAATGTCATCTGCGAGAAGCCGCACTTAGTTTCTATGAGGAGTAAATATTTACGTGAAGTACGGGAAATGCGTCACCAAGGTTATGATATTGTATTTCTAGATGAATCTTGGATAAATTCTCACCACACAAGTGCAAAGGAATGGCAGTTATCAGATGGAAGTATTAAAAGATGTGTACCCACTGGAAAAGGACAGCGTATTATAATGGCACATGCAGGCAGCCGAAAAGAAGGGTTGGTGAAAAATGCAGAACTTATATTCACCTCTAATTATACTGACAACAGGGACTGTCACACCGAGATGAATGGCCATATATTTAGAGAGTGGATTGAAAATACTCTTCTTCCAATTCTAGACAGACCATCCTGTCTGGTAATGGACAACGCGTCGTACCACAACGCTGTGGCAGAAGAAGACAAAATTCCTACATCTACCAGTACAAAAGATGTTATAAAGATTTGGCTAAGAAAGGAAGGAATTCCATTTAACGAGGGATTTTTGAAACCTGAATTACTGTCACTTGTTAAGAAATCGCAAAAGACCAAAGTATTCCAAATAGACAAAATCATTCAACAGCATGGTCATACGTGCTTGAGACTGCCCCCTTATCATCCACAATTAAACCCCATTGAACTCGTTTGGGCAAAAATTAAAGGGCAGGTGGCAGCTGAGAATACAAGTTTTAAACTATGCGATATAAAAGGACTGACATATGCTGCTCTATCACAGATTGACAAAGATTTTTGGTGCAAATGTGAAGATCATGTCTTAAAAGAAGAAAATGACTATTGGAAAAAAGATGGACTATCGTTCGTTCAGCCCAGATTAGTAATCAATATGTTAGACTCCTCTGATTCAGAATAAATGAAATAATAATGGACGTTTTTATATGTCCGCATGATCAATCTTTAGCTAAAGTTGATAACGTTTTGAAAATGTAAAGATTCTTGATATGTGTACTGCAGGCATGCAAAGAAACTAAATCACTTTCATATGTCTTGTTTACGTAAAATAATGAAAATCACATGGAAAGACATAAAACGAACAATGTAGCTCTTTACAGTGAAGAGGATCCCGTGCTTACATCGGACTCTTTAGTCACATGCGTACCCATAAACAATAACTTTGCTTGATATGTCATGCTCGTTATCGCTCGCAACGGATAATTAATTTTTTTAAATGTATTCTTTGTTGTATATTGTTTAAATAGTTTTCATTAATGGAACTGTTTATACGCTGATTTGTTTTAGACCGTCTGTAAAGGCTATAACATTGACATTCTCATAGTATTTTAAAGAAAGTAAACAATAGAAAGTAAACAGTTGATAAACGCCTCCAACTTTCAAGTTGTGTAGAGACGCCTATGTCGAGAAGCTGATTTCCATTAATGTACGGTAAATTATTTTCTCCAGGAGCAAAAAGATCCGTAAATTCACTGAGATCAAAGGAAAGTGCTGCTTCATGATGAAGCATACTTCCTACATCATTAAATTTGTGAAATCGGTGGGACCTTGGAAAAACAAGGCCAGATGCAAAAAATCAAGTTTGTAAGTGCAGGGAAAGAGGAGATATTTCATGTTAATCGTGAACATTTAGATTTGAAACGACCAATAGCTACGTTTGCACGTTGACATTTCCTGTAGCTTGTTGGTTATACATACACTAATGAACCGTCCTCTGAATTGTTCATAGCTTGTATATCTTATTTCACTTCACTTCTCGCAGTTTCATAGCTGCCATTAACCACCCATTTGTTTCAATAGTAGAAAAACAAATCTTCATTTAAGGAATGTCAATAGTTATTTCTTGTCAACTTTTGAACTTCCTTTTAGTTTGAAGCACTGATAGATTGATTGATTCAATGACATCCTGAATAAATCGATGATTGATTAATCCTAGGCTAAACTAGTTACTGATTCAAAGTTACTATCTCGCTGTGCTCAAGGGACAATGTGTATGTTTATGCCTCCACCCAATGACGCACATTGTTGTGTATGTTGATGCCTTCACACAGTTAAGCACATTGTTATGTATGTTATACCTTCACCCAGTTAAGCACATTGTTATGTATGTTATGCCTTCACCCAATGACGCGCATTGTTGTGTATGTTGATGTCTTCACCCAATGACGCACATTGTTGTGTATGTTGATGCCTTCATCCAGTGAGGCACATTGTTGTGTATGTTGATGCCTTCACCCATTGAAGCACATTGTTCTGTATGTTGATGCCTTCACCCAATGAGGCACATTGTTGTGTATGTTGATGCCTTCACCCGGTGAGGCACATTGTTGTGTATGTTGATGCCTTCACCCAGTGAGGCATGTTGCTGTGTATGTTGATGCTTTAACCCAGTGAAGCACATTGTTGTGTATGTTGATGCCTTCACCCAGTGAGGCATATTATTGTGTATGTTGATGCCTTCACCCAGTGAGGCACATTGTTGTGTATGTTGATGCCTTCACCGTGTGAAGCATATTGTTGTGTATGTTGATGCTTTCACCCAGTGAAGCATATTGCTGTGTATGTTGATGCCTTCACCCAGTGAAGCACGTTGTTGTGTATGTTGATGCCTTCACCCAGTGAAGCACGTTGTTGTGGATGGTGATGCCTTCACCCAGTGAAGCACATTATTGTGTTTATTTATGCCTTCACCAAGTGAAGCACATTGTTGTGTATATGGTTGCCTTCACCCAGTGAAGCACATTGTTGTGTATGTTGATGCCTTCACCCAGTGAAGCACATTGTTGTGTATGTTGATGCCTTCACCCAGTGAAGCATATTGTTGTATATGTTGATGCCTTCACCCAATGAAGCATATTGTTGTGTATGTTTATGCCTTCACCCAATGAAGCGTATTGTTGTGTATCTTGATGCCTTCACCCAATGAAGCTTATTATTGTGTATGTTGATGCCTTCACCCAATGAAGCATATTATTGTGTATGTTGATGTCTTCACCCAGTGAAGCATATTGTTGTATATATTGATGCCTTCACCCGGTGAAGCACATTGTTGTGTATGTTGAGGCCTTCACCCAATCACGCACATTGTTGTGCATGTTGATGCCTTCACCCAATCACGCACATTGTTGTGCATGTTGATGCCTCCACCCAATCACGCACATTGTTGTGCATGTTGATGCCTTCACCCAATCACGCACATTGTTGTGCATGTTGATGCCTTCACCCAATCACGCATATTGTTGTGTATGTTGATGCCTTCACCCAGTGAGGCACATTGTTGTGTATGTTGATGCCTTCACCCAGTGAGGCACATTGTTGTGTATGTTGATGCCATCACCCAGTGAGGCACATTGTTGTGTATGTTGATGCCTTCACCCAGTGAGGCACATTGTTGTGTATGTTGATGCCTTCACCCAGTGAGGCACATTGTTGTTTATGTTGATGCCTTCACCCAGTGAGGCACATTGTTGTGTATGTTGATGCCTTCACCCAGTGAGGCACATTGTTGTGTATGTTGATGCCTTCACCCAGTGAGGCACATTGTTGTGTATGTTGATGCCTTCACCCAATCACGCACATTGGTGTGCATGTTGATGCCTTCACCCAATGAAGCATATTATTGTGTATGTTGATGCCTTCACCCAATGAAGCATATTATTGTGTATGTTGATTCCTTCACCCAGTGAAGCATATTGTTGTGTATGTTGATGCCTTCACCCAGTGAGGCACATTATTGTGTATGTTGATTCATTCACCCAGTGATGCACATTGTTGTGTATGTT
This sequence comes from Megaustenia siamemsis, assembly GCA_032433765.1. Lineage (NCBI taxonomy): Eukaryota > Metazoa > Mollusca > Gastropoda > Stylommatophora > Ariophantidae > Megaustenia > Megaustenia siamemsis. The sequence continues at coordinate 44,503,460 of JAVIAB010000108.1, read as the reverse complement.
GATGCCTTCACCCAATCACGCACATTGTTGTGTATGTTGATGCCTTCACCCAATCACGCACATTCTTGTGTATGTTGATTCATTCACCCAGTGGCGCACATTCTTGTGCATGTTGATTCATTCACCCAGTGGCGCACATTCTTGTGCACGTTGATTCATTCACCCAGTGACGCACATTCTTGTGCATGTTGATTCATTCACCCAGTGACGCACATTCTTGTGTATGTTGATTCATTCACCTAGTGGCGCACATTCTTGTGTATGTTGATTCATTCACCCAGTGGCACACATTCTTGTGCATGTTGATTCATTCACCCAGTGGCGCACATTCTTGTGTATGTTGATTCATTTACCCAGTGATGCACATTCTTGTGTATGTTGATGCCTTCACCCAATCACGCATATTGTTGTGCATGTTGATGCCTTCACCCAATCACGCATATTCTTGTGTATGTTGATTCATTTACCCAGTGACACACATTCTTGTGTATGTTGATGTCTTCACCAAATGACACACATTGTTGTACATGTCTATGCCTTCTCCTTTGAGTTTGTTTTCTTGTTCACGCAGCGGTAATCACAGTCTGCACTGATTCACTATGAAGATCGTGAGTCCCTCGACATACACCAGCTATGGTATTACGTGTCGTAAAGATATTTTTTATTTACTTCTTCCTCTTCTTTCCTTCCTCATTTGCCTTTCGGCGTCGAGGGGTGATATAATTTGCGGTCTTTTGCTCTTCTGTCCGCCTCTGCTGCTGTTATGTTTCCTAGTGCTTCCAATATTCCATCGATCCATCTTTTTCGTGGTCAACTCTTGGGTCTGGTATTCTCACAACATTTGCTGAAGACTCGTTGTGTTGTATTTTGATCTTTCTGCCTTGTCACTTGGTCAAACCATTTTATCTGTTGTTTCCTTATATATTCTATGGCGGGGGCTATTCCTAGCTTTGTTTCTCAGTTCTTCATTTCTGATTTTATCTCTCAGACTGTTTCCTGTCATTCGTCCAACACTTTTCATCTCGTAGGGATTATTTTTCTTGCATCTAGAAATACACAGAAGATTTATTTACTCATTTACCAAAAACTAATTTCTTATCAAAACTTTCAAACTTCTATTGATAAATAACTCAAAAACTAGCAAACAGATTGATACAATTTATTATAAACTGACTGATGGGACTAAATCAATTACAGGTCTGGCAGCGGCCCGATCGTTACAGCAGTCAGACGTCGATGTCATCTTGCTGGAAGCTCGCGACCGAGTAGGTGGTCGCATGCACACTATTGAGGTGAGAACACGTAAATGACATTCATGTAGTTCAAATAAGATATATATCTTTGTTGAGCTGCATGTCTCATTATCATTATTATTTATAGTATATGTTTCTTCAACATCACCATTATCAACATCATTATCATTATCATTATTACTACCTGTGTCATCATCACAGTCGTCATCACCAGTATTATCACCATCTTCACCACCATCATCATCACTACAATCATCATAAACATTATCTTCACCATCATCACCCCCACCATCATCACTATCATAACTATTATCATCATCATCATCATCATTATCCCTATTACCACCATCATCATCCACATCATCATTACTATTATCATTATCCCTATTACCACCATCATCATCCACAGCTATGTAGGATTAGTTTTATTTACTAACATATCTGTGTATGTATGTTGTTTGTTCCTGCTGAAGGCCTATTGAGCCGAAACGTCATTCAAAATTGTGTCGTCTATCAATCACGCAAAGCTTTTACCATACAATTATTTCTATTATTTTAAATTCTCCCCCACCATCATCCACACCCTCATCATTATCGCCATCATCATTATCGCCATCATCATTATCGCCATCATCATTATCTCTATTACCACCTCCATCATCAACACTACCAGAAACAACAGCTGCAGTTTGCAGATCCAGGGTGTAGGCAATCTTGTCTGACCGCATATTTACGTCCCAGGTGGTGGGGGCCTCGGTAGCCTAATTGGGAAAACCACTCGACTGGACTACTGACGTTCGGACAACCCGTGTTCGATTCCCGCTGGGAGCAGTGTGAATTGTTCTCGTGGTTGGAAAAAAAAAATACGCCCACGGTCGACCCAGCCGTTGGCAGAAATGGGTACCAGGGTATTACCCTGGGAAGGTGAGAAATGTTGCCTCGCATCTGAGTTTAGATGCTTGAGGCGACACTATACAGAAATCTCCGAACATTTCTGGATAGGCGGTCGAGCACATATGGGTGTAAACTCGCGTGCTAAGACGCCGGTTCAAGTCTCGTACTTTACCTTTACTTAACCTTTACTTATAACATCTCCATCTCAAAATATTATCGGAATGTGTTTTTCTTTGGTGTGTGACCTCCTTTATTCAGATCGTCTTCTTTCCCTATTTTAGTTATTTATTGTTTTGATTTGCAACATTCCCCATGTTATTTCCATCTATTTTCTTGTTTGCTGGTCACCTTGATTGTCTGTATTCACGTTTAGTATTTATCATTGTTCATTATCTAGTCTGTTTTCTTTTCTTTGCTCACTGACCATCAAATTAGTCTTTGACCAACGTTACAGACTTCCAAATGACCTGGACATTAGATATTTACAAATTCTTCAAGATCTGAGAACTAACTTTTCCATTCGTGACTTATCCACTCATATATTTTCGTAACACGACAATTAATATGACTTGACGTAACATGCAAGAACAACTTTCATAGAGCGTATCCATGTTAGTGGGTGAAAGATCAAGTCTAGTCCAGGCTATCTCTTAGGTTATTAATGAAATATACATTTTTAAAACAAATCTAGTTGCAACATGTCTACTTGTTTTTAATAATTAAGTGATGATAACATAGACCTACATATTTTAATAGATTACAGTAACTTGAATCATATAATCGTATAGAAAATTGATAACCCTTGATGGATTCTCGAGATTGATCTCAATGTAATCTGTAATGACTTCAGAACAAGGTGGCCAAGTACGTGGACCTGGGCGCTTCTTACATTGGCCCAACTCAGAAGAGGGTCCTGAAGCTGATAAAAGAATTTGGTCTGACAACCTTCCAAACTAATGAGAAGGAAGATCTTTTGTACTATGAAAAGGTAATCAGTTATCGATGTTGATAATTTATGTGAGAGTGAGATAGAGGGGGAGCTGAGACAACAGTGAGGAGGTAGGAAGGTAAGAGAAAAAGACAATCATAGAGAAGATAGGGTGCAGCTGAGACAACAGTGAGGAGGTGAGCAGGTTTAGAGAAGGACATAATCATAGAGAGGAGAGGGGAAATAAGAAAACAGTGAGGATTTGGGCAGGTTCAGAGAAAAAGACAATCATAGAGAAGATAGGGTGCAGCTGAGACAACAGTGAGGAGGTGGGCCGGTTTAGAGAAGGACATAATCATAGAGAGGAGAGGGGAAATAAGAAAACAGTGAGGATGTGGGAATGTTCAGAGAAAAAGACAATCATAGAGAGGAACGGGGAAACAAGAAAACAGTGAGGATGTGTGGAGATTTGGAGAAATAGACAATAATATAGTGGAGAGGGGAAATCAGAGGGAAAAAGATATATGGAAAGATGGACGCACATAGAACGAGATGGGTGTGTGAAAGAAATGTGAGGAGTTTGTGAGATTGAGAGAAAGAGACGGGGATGAAATAATAGATACAACAGAGAAATGGTGTAGAATTTATAATGATGGGCACAGAAGAGAAAAGGGAGAGTGAGATCATGGCCTTCTAGAGTTAGAGGGAAGGAGTTAGAAATGAGTATAGGTTCAGGAGGAGATTGTGATACAGGATGAGCATTGATAGCCAAGTTATGAAGAATGACAGCAATTATAGCAACATACAGTCTGTCTATAACTCACGATGCGAGGCGACATTTCTCACCTTCCCAGGGTAATACCCTGGTACCCAATCCCGCCTACGGATGGGTCGACCGTGGGGGTATTTTTTTTTTCAACTACGAGTACAATTCACACTGCTCCCAGCGGGAATCGAACACGGGTTGTCCGAACGTCGGTAGTCCAGTCAGGTGGTTTTTCCATCTAGGCTACCGAGGCCCCCAAATGGCAAATAACATATGCTTGATTAAGCGGTTTGTCATTATTGTTGAGGACAATAAGAGTTCAGTAAAGAAAAACTATCCTACGACACATCTACAATATACATCTGATAATGTATGTTGGAGACCTCTCTATGGGACCAGAGAAATAAAGGCCGCTTGGACAATGCAGACGCCACGATGTGTGAGACTCGAGATTTTTATTTCACAGCTTGTAGAAAAAAATCCTATGAGCTCAACCCAAGAAATAATAAACGGGGCCATAACCGTAGCATTAAAGTGTAGCATTAGTGGATAGGGGGAGCCGCGATAGCTCAGTGGTTAGTGAAATGGACTACAAAGGACAAGAGGTAGGGTTCGATCCCAACCGGCGGCTTCCGGGTTCACCCAGCCTTAATGGGTACCGGATTTTTTCTGGGAAAGTAAAGCGACACGGGCGTAATACCGATCACATTACCCCAAAAATCATGTGCCGAAGGTCTGTAAAATTTATGGTCACTAACACCATATTCCCTATACGCCACTTGGCGTGGCGGGGGTACTTTACTTTTACTCAATCACAATACAATGAAAGATAATGTAAACACACTATTTCCTGCTTAAATGTAGTATATTTACTTTATAAGGCTGTCATAGTCTTTTAAATAATCCACAGTGAACTAGGGTTCACCCGTTTTCCATCGGAAGCCATGATTACATAATAGATAGCACACACACAAAATTCGTTGCATAGTTTATAAAAATCATACTTTTTCCCACTTCCGTTGTAAAGATGGTGGGATCTATGTCACGTTCTCTTGATCGCTGCAGTAAGTGCTTTCGGAATCTGATTAATTTTGGTTCTCCGTTGTACTTTTCTGCGTTAAAGTAAAAGTGATGATCTTCTTATTACATCTGCGCGGCTAAAGCGATGTTGTACGCCGGCAACAGTCCCTTTTAGACAAATCAAGTGTTGTGAATGCGACCTTCTAACGTCTAGATTTGATCTGCGCTTTACCTCACATTGGTGCTGTTCATGGCCGTTGTTGGAATTCCTTGACGCAAGTTATTTCCATGTTACTTATCAATGTAAACTACTTCGTCAGCCGCAGTTTTATCTCTTTACGGAATTTGCACCGTGTTTTGTTCGTCTTAGGCTGCTTTTACTAGAGTAATCAGAAATCGAAAGGGAGTGCAATTGTGTGTACGACTTTTTTTTTCTGCTACGTCATCATAATGGTTCATCGTATATCCCTAGACTCTAGACCGGCCGTACGCTAATCTTACGGTCGGTTGTTTGATGTGCGACGGAGATAATCTGACGACTAACTGTGTGTCTATATGTTCGGAATTGGAGTCAACAACGATGGCCTAACATCATCAAGCGCTATACATTTTTTAAAAATATGACGATCATCATTTTCAAGAGAACGTGAACTCCCGGTATATGGGTAATAGGCGGCGGGAACAATTGAAGGCTATGCATGAAAAGTGTTCCTTGTTGCAGTTTCCTCATATACCAAGTCCGGCTTGTTGCAGGAGCTACTGAGTTAAGTGCTCTGTGCACACCGTGAGCGGTGTGTCTCATCCGTTTTGATCATGTTTCGATATTCCAATTGCTTTCGATGAATGATGATATTGTATGACAGGGATCAGTTGGCTGTGTTCACTTTCTGCGCGGTTTCGCTTTATGTCTTTTGGCGTGTGCTGAGACTGTTATCATGGGGACTACAGCTACCTTTCTTTGTTTGGGAGATGAGATTCGGATGATTACGCTGGCACGGGCAGTTGAGCAATTATGGATTTTAATTCGTTTGCAGTGATACCGGGGCCTTCTATAACCAAATAACTTATTCCCAACATGTGGCTACTTTAGTTCTTAAATATTATGTAGAGCCAATCTTAACATATGGATGTGAAGCATGGACAATAGGAAAACAGACAAGAATATCACTGGAGTCTGTAGAAATGTGGTTTTACAGAAGAATGTTGAGAATACTATGGACAGCTAAGAAGAGTAATGAAAATGTTCTGAAAGCGGTCAAAGCAAAAAGAGAGCTAATTTCCAATATTAGGAAGAAACAATCATCATTTTTTGGCCATGTAATGAGAAGAGAACAACTGGAATATATTGTAACAACTGGAAAAATTGAAGGACGAAGAGATAGAGGGAAGTAAAGAAAAAAGATACCAGACAGTTTAAGATAATGGCTTGACAGAAGGTCAACAACAGAAATGATAAATAACTGTCGAGATCGAAGGTTGTTGGGAGACATGATCATCTACGTTAGCAGGCGCGGTACTTGATACTAATGATGTGGCTACTTTCGTGTATGATCTACACATTTAAAGTCCGAAAAATCTTTTCAGATACTGAATACAGACATTTTAGCAAAAGCTGGTGAGAACTTTTGTCGAAATGTGAAGGCAAGACCCTGCACCAGAGTGAGCGTCATCGGATAGCAGAGCGAACCTCAGAAAATCATTTCTCGTGTTAAGACTGTACTCAGGCAGCACAACCTGGTAAATTAATGGTCGTAAGAAAAGGCCAAATCAAAAATTCACACAGGAGGAGTGAATTAGTCTTGGCGGAGACACTCACCTAAAAGAAGTAAAACTTGATACAGTTCAGTGTAGTCTAATAAGACTGATGTCCTAGGAGACAATTCTGACGACAAACAACTGCTGCATTGCAGGAAGATTGAAAAAATAAAAGTCTAAGAAAGCATTTTCAAAGAAATGCGAGGTGACAGAGGATGCACTACACCTCAAAGTGTCAAATAGTGCATTACAATCCGCTAAAAAGAGTACGATGAAGATCCTTATCCAATCGATCGATCCTTAACAACACAGTGCACAGATAGATTCAGATAGTGAAGGTTTTAATTATCGATGTACTTTTTTCAAACGTCAAAAAAATACTTCGTTTTTAGTCACATAGCAATTGAGATTGAGTAATGAAGTGCTAATGACTTTATTGAATCAAATCTCAGCTTTATGAATGAGATGTGGTGACTATATAGCTCCTTTCCTTCTCATATGTCTGGTACCCATTTATGGAGGCTGGAAGAATGCAGTGAGCTTCTTTAGGTTAGAATAAGTTGTTACCTCAAACACAGAGAGCATTTTTATGTGCGAAAATGTCAGGGGCAAACTGGGAGATAAGCAAGAGAGATAGTATATGGTTGGGCTAAAAATGGATGGATAGAGAGGTGTGGAGAGGGAGGAAATAATAACCAGAGGAAGAGAAATAGAGAGGAAGAATAAGAAGGGTAAAAATCAGATATGGGAAAAGTGGATAGGTCGAGAGGCGATGTGTCAGGAGTGAATAGAGAGGGAGTCAGATAGAAGTTGAGTAATAGAGGAATGGTACGCAGGAAGTAGTGCCAAGAGAGGTAGAGAAGTTGAGAAACGGAGAGACTGAGTGGGATGCAAAGAGAGGTGGACTCAGAGAGGCTGATGAACAGAAAGTGGAGTCCTAGAAGAGGGTTAAGAGTAGGCACTCGGGTAATTTGGGGGGAGGGGTAATGGAATAGGACGGTAGAGAGGTGGTGACACGAGAGAATAGAGAATACGTGGAGTGTATATATAAAAGGGAGTAGGAAGTATACACCAGAGGAGGAGAGGTAATGTAGTGATACGGCGGAGATGGACATATAGGCAGTCCGCAGAGAGAGAGAGAGAGGGGGAGGGTTGAGGATGAAGAAGGCAAGATGAGGGATGACTGCAAGTGGATAGGGGAGAAGGGATAGATTGGGAGCAGACGAACAGAGAGGTGAAATAGGAAGAAGAGTACAGGGGTGGGAGAAGGGGTCAGAGGAAGATGGGTTCTCAGAGGCAGAGGGGTTCTCAGAGGGACAGGGATACATTGATGCCACTGGAAAGGGGGGGGGGGGTAAAGCAACCCCAACGAGCGATCAGACGGTTCTCAAGAGGGAGACGACTGTGGTGATCAGAGGAGCATGATACTAGGCCAGTGACCAAGATATCAGCCTTCCCCCGATGGCCCCTCGATTTAAAGTGGGCTGCTACAGGAGTGCCCGCTTCTCGGGTGATGTCATGTAAATGTTCAAGGCACCTATTCTCGATACCTCGACCAGACTAACCGATGTAGGTCAACTTGCATCGCTTACCAGATAATGGCATAAATGATGTTCCGCTGATGTGCAAGTGAATCCCTCTCTGATCTCGAAACTTCAGAATAGTATTCCGAAGAAGGCCACAGGCCGAGAATTCAGTATTGTGTTGTGTTCCTTTCTTGTAAAGCTGTCACCATACCTTGGAGTGTTTAACACTCCCAACCACTGGCTCCTTGCTACCAGCTTTACCGCAGCATTGCAATTATTTGCCTGTTCTTTGTAAGTTTGATGGATTTATTTCTGATCGGATGTCCGAAGCATTTGATTGTTTGTTGTTCAAAATAGTAAACACCTGGTGTTACACTCACAATTTTTCTCAACGCCTCATTTCTAATCTTATCTCTTCTAGTTTTGTGTACTGTTTTATCTTATACACTTCGCTCTGCAATCAGTATTACTTAACGTAATCACACCAGTAAATCAGAATTACTAATGATATACACACTAGTAAATCAGTATTACTTAACGTAATACACACCAGTAAATCAGTATTGCTTAATGTAATCACATCCGTAAATCAGTATTATTTAACGTAATGACACCAGTAAATCATTATTACTTAAACTAATTACACCAGTAAATCATTATTACTTAACGTAATTACACCAGTAAATCATTATTGCTTAACGTAATACACACCAGTCAACATTTTCACTTAACATGATATATACCAATGAATTTCAGGGAAAGTCTAAAAGATTCAAAACTGTGTTCCCGCCAATCGGCAACCTGCTCTCGTGGTTGGATATGAACAATATGATCCGATTGGTTGGCAAGATGGGTAGTGAGGTATTGTCTGTTTGTTTGTCTACAAGATGACCAGTTGTTGTTATTAACTTATGGTTGTGTGTATTTCACACGCATTGTTGCGGTTAAGGTTGAGCACAATGAGTTTTCATTATCAATTTAAAATAAATTTAAAACTCCAGGTTTGCCGTTCAAGAATGCTAGCCGGGTTTGTTTTACATCGCCATGTGGTATGTCGGCTTTCCGTGGGTGTATGGTTTGTGGACTTTCCCTGGGTGTATGATTTGAGGTCTTTCCCTGTGTGTATGATCTGTGGTATTTCCCTGGGTGTATAGTTTGTGGGCTTTCCCTGGGTGTATGATTTGAGGTCTTTTCTTGTGTGTTTGATTTGTGGGATTTCCCTTGGTGTATGAATTGAGGTTTTTCCCTGGGTGTATGATCTGTGGGATTTTCTTGGTTGTATGATCTGAGGTCTTTCCTTGTGTGTATGTTTTGTGGGATTTTCTTGGGTGTATAATTTGTGGGCTTACCCTGTGTGTATGATTTGTGGGATTTCCCTGGGTGTATGATTTGTGGGCTTTCCCTGTGTGTATGATTTGTGGGCTTTCCCTGGGTGTATGATTTGTGGGCTTTCCCTGTATTTATGATTTGTGGGATTTCCCTGCTGTATGATTTGTGGGCTTTCCCTGGGTGTATGATTTGAGGTCTTTCCCTGGTTGTATGATTTGTGGGATTTCCCTGGGTGTATGATTTGAGGTCTTTCCCTCTGTGTATGATTTGTGGGATTTCCCTTGGTGTATGAATTGAGGTCTTTCCCTGTTTGTATGTTTTGTGGGTTTTCCTTGGGTGTATAATTTGTGGGCTTACCCTGTGTGTAAGATTTGTGGGATTTCCCTGGTTGTATGATTTGTGGGCTTTCCCTGGGTGTATGATTTGTGGGATTTCCCTGGGTGTATGATTTGTGGGATATCCCGGGTGTATGATCTGAGGTCTTTCCATGTGTGTATGTTTTGTGGGCTTTCCTTGGGTGTATAATTTGTGGGATTTCCCTGTGTGTATGATTTGTGGGCTTTCCCTGTGTGTATGATTTGTGGGCTTTCCCTATGTGTATGATTTGTGGGCTTTCCCTGGGTGTATGATTTGTGGGCTTTCCCTGGGTGTATGATTTGTGGGCTTCCCCTGGGTGTATGATTTGTGGGCTTCCCCTGGGTGTATGATTTGTAGTCGTTTCCTCTGTGTAGCAATGAACGCTACCTTCGTATAAAGTTTGTAGAAACTTCTGAGAATGTCGTTTGCGAAAGCTACAATGCTATGGTTTGTGATTCGTATCGATAAAAATAGATTAAGATCGCAACCTGGTCACGCGGTATAGGAACGCTGGATGAGTATGGGATTTAGGAACGTTACCTGGTTTTTTAGTTTCGGTGCGTTACCTGGTTTTGTGATGTGGGCGCACTACATGTGTTTGTGATGCCATCTAGGAATGTGATTTGTGGGGACAATCGATGTGCGGTTTATACGGGGAGGTGAGGAGTAGAGGTTGTGTGGATTGGGGCCCTACATGCGTATGTGTTTTAAGAGTTTATATGGGTATATGGTTGAAGAACGCTACATGAGTATGTGTTTTAAGAGTAGATATGGGTATATGGTTGAAGAACGCTACATGAGTATGTGTTTTAAGAATTTATATGGGTATATGGTTGAAGAACGCTACATGAGTATGTGTTTTAAGAATTTATATGGGTATATGGTTTAAGAACGCTACATGAGTATGCAATTGGTTGATGTTCCCTGCATGTGCGCTTTTAGAATGCTACTCGGTTATGTGAATTGAAGCGCTATCAAGGTATGTGGTTTGGGGACTGTTACGTTATGGCTGCCACTGGTTGCATCGTCATGTTTGTGTCATGGTTGTGTCATCCCCCTGTTAACTTATAAACCTGGGAGTTCGAGATCCACTTCCGTTTAAACATATTACAGTTGCGATGTTAACATCTATCCTGAACCAATGATTTCATGTCAACAACTTTTATTATTGAACAACTGTAAAGAACTTTGACTAATAATTAACTGTAAAGAACTTTGACTAATAATTAACTGTAAAGAACCTTGACTAATAATTAACTGTAAAGAACCTTGACTAATAATTAACTGTAAACAACTTTTACTAATAATTAACTGTAAAGAACTTTGACTAATAATTAACTGTAAAGAACTTTGACTAATAATTAACTGTAAAGAACTTTGACTAATAATTAACTGTAAAGAACTTTACTAATAATTAACTGTAAAGAACTTTGACTAATAATTAACTGTAAAGAACCTTGTGAAATAATTAACTGTAAAGAACTTTGAAAATAAATGTCTAAGGAAAATACTTGGTATAGAATGGAACGAATTCAAAACAAACGAGGAAATTAGAGAAATCGCCAATCAACCACTAATATCTTCAGTAATAAAGAAAAGACGATGGTCATACGTTGGACATGTGATGAGAAGAGATAATAATCGAATAGCAAAGCAAGCCCTCATATGGGAAACAACAGGTAAAAGAAAAAGAGGAAGACCCAGGGAGACACTGAGAAGAACATTGATGAGAGAGGCAAGAGCAGCAGGAATCGGCTCCCTCAATGAGATAGAACTGCTTGCACAGAACAGAGACAGATGGCGAGATTTGATAAAATATCTTTAAAAGAAAACTGCTAGAACAAAAATTCATATAGGAGAAGGTGTATCTTGGTCTACGCCCTATGGGCCGGTTACGGCTCGAAAGGTCAATAGATAGATAGATAGAAAGAACCTTGACTAATAAGTAACTTTAAAGAACTTTTACTACTATCTAACTGTAAAGAACCTTGACTAATAATTAACTGTAAAGAACCTTGACTGATAATTAACTGTAAAGAACTTTGACTAATAATTAACTGTAAAGAACTTTGACTAATAATTAACTGTAAAGAACCTTGACTAATAATTAACTGTAAAGAACCTTGACTAATAATTAACTGTAAAAAAACTTTGACTAATAATTATCTGTAAAGAATTTTGACTAATAATTAACTGTAAAGAACTTTGACTAATAATTAACTGTAAAGAACTTTGACTAATAATTAACTGTAAAGAACTTTGACTAATCTTCTTCTTCTACCTTTTTAGCTCCCAGTGCAGCATAGGTCTTCAACAAACACTTTCCAAGTCGTTCTGTTTTTTGCCATTCTTTTAAGATCTTCCATGTCTTCCCCATCATCTTCATCTCTGCTTCTATCTGTCTTCTCCAAGAATTCCTTTGTCTTCCTCTTTGTCTTTTCCCCTCGGATTCCAAAAAAGGGCCTGTTGTGTAATACTCTCAGTTGGCTTCCGTAGTGTGTGTGTCCTATCCATCGCCATCGTCTTCGCTGTATCTCTTTATCCACTGGTATTATACTAGTACATTTCCATAATTCCATTTTAGTGACTTTGTCCTGCCATTTCCATCCTTTTATTCTGCGTAAGCATCCATTAATGAAAGTCTGTATCTTCGTGATTGTCAATTTTGTTGTCCTCCATGTTTCACAGCCATATAATAGGACCGACTTAACATTTGAGTTGAAAATTTTTATTTTTGTATTGAATCTAATTTCTTTGGATTTCCATATGTTTCCCAGTGCAATGAAAGCTCCTCTTGCTTTTGATATCCTTATTTTGGTATAATTTTCTGTTCCTCCCTCTTTATCTATATTACTGTCCAGATATATGTAAGATTGTACGTCTAGTAGAGGTATTTCTCCTAGTTTTATGTTGTTATTGCTAACTGGATTAATTTTCATAATGTTGGTCTTATCTCTATTAATCTTCAGTCCTAGCTGTTGTGATCTCTCATCAAGTATGCTCATTTTATCCTACATCAAAGAATTTGTACTAATAATTAACTATAAAGAATTATGACTAATAATTAACTGTAAATAACTTTTACTAATAATTAACTGAAAAGAACTTTCACTAATAATTAACTGTAAAGAACTTTGACTAATAATTAACTGTAAAGAACTTTGACTAATAATTAATTGTAAAGAACTTTGACTAATAATTAACTGTAAAGAACTTTGACTAATAATTAACTGTAAAGAACTTTGACTAATAATTAACTGTAAAGAACTTTGACTAATAATTAACTGTAAAGAACTTTGACTAATAATTAACTGTAAAGAACTTTGACTAATAATTAACTGTAAAGAACTTTTACTAATAATTAACTGTAAAGGACTTTGACTAATAATTAACTGTAAAGAACTGTGATTAATAATTAAACATCAATCCAGCTTTCCAATCAACAATATTGACTGTGAATGTATTTCTCTCATAAAATGATGTATACACTTCCACCTTTCAGATACCCCAGAATGCTCCGTGGAAAGCCCCAAAGGCCAAAGAATGGGACGCCATGACAGTCAAGCAGTTTGTGGACAAATACGCCTGGACAAAGTCAGTGCTGCATCATGGGAAAAAAGTGTCTTTTTATGTTTGATACAATTAATATATATGATATATAATGATTCTAGATGCAGAATGGCTCAGGCAAAAGCAGCTTTCCGAAAAATGAGGAAGATACGATGCAATCCATTTTTGACAATAGAAACAAGAAAAAGCTCTTGATTGTTATGTAGAGCCAATCTTAACATATGGATGTGAATCATGGACCATAGGAAACAGACAAGAATATCACTGGAGTCTGTAGAAATGTGGTTTTACAGAAGAATGTTGAGAATACTATGGACAGCTAAGAAGAGTCATGAAAATGTTATGAAAGATGCCAAAGCAAAAAGAGAGCTAATTTCCAATATTAAGAAGAAACAATCATCATTTTTGGCCATGTAATGAGAAGAGAACAACTGGAATATATTGTAACAACTGGAAAAATTGAGGGACGAAGAGATAGAGGGAAGCAAAGAGAAAAAATACCAGACAGCTTAAGAGAATGGCTTGGCAGAAGGTCAACAACAGAAATTATAAATAACTGTCGAGATCGAAAGTTGTTGAGAGACATGATCACCTACGTCAGCAGGAACGGTACTTGATGATGATAATATAAACATAAAGGAAATGTTTGAACTGCTAAACTCCAAACCAACTGTATTGGTGTATTGAAGATGTCAAAATATGATTATGTTTTGTTAAAACAGGTCAATGAAATGAAATAATGTGGAACAATTGTAACTGAAAATAGCAGATGTAAAACAGAGGTCTGTGAAAAGTTGAGTTCTAGAGATGAAGAAGATACTGTAGAACCTAAACTTTACAGTAAAAAAGAAGTAAAGTACCCCCGTCACGCCAAGTGGCGTATAGGGAATATCATGTTAGTGACCATAAATTTTGCTGACCTTCGGCACATGATTTTTGGGGTAATGTTGTCGGTATTGCGCCCGTGCTGCTTTACTTTCACAGAAAAAAATCCGGTACCCATTAAAGGCTGTGTGAATCCGGAAGTCGCCGATCTGGATCGAACCCGTCCTCTTGTCCTTTTAAGTCCAGTTCACTAACCCCTGAGTTATCCGGGCTCCTGAACTTTACAGTGTGTTCACTCACTAAAAAGAGATGTGCAGCGTCATATAGAGAAAAATTGTATATATGAAAATGAATTCTGGACAAGATAATCATTGATGTCTACAGAAATATGGGTTTATAGAAGAAAGATGAAATCACCATAGCTCTAAGGAGAAATGTTGTGAACATCATAGTTTTACAGAATATTATAGTTTTAGATAAGAAGGTTGAGAATACCATAGTTTTACATAAGAGTGTTAAGAACAGTATAGCTTTACAGAAGATTGTTGAGAACAGTATAGCTTTACAGAAGATTGTTGAGAACAGTATAGCTTTACATAAGAGTGTTAAGAACAGTATAGCTTTACAGAAAATTGTTGAGAATACTACAGTTTTACATAAGAATGTTAAGAAACCAAAGTATTACATCAATTTCTCAGTTTTAGAGAATATAATTGGTAAGAAGTTAACAGTACAAGCTGATAGAGACAACTGTAGAGATAGAAAGTCTAAAAGACATGGTCACCTGTGTCAACAGGTAGGATTCTTGATGTGCATTTGCTACACGCTAAGACAAGTTTTAATTATAAATAAAATGTATGTGGAAATTTAAAATTCATGGCATTTAACGTACTTCCAATTTCCAAATTAACATCGGATATTTCTGATCAAACTTTAAAAAAAAATACAATTATGTGTAAAAGTTAAACACTTTGAAAAACGTAACAAACATTAATTTAAAAAAAAACAAATAGTTTAGCTTTCCAAATCAGAATTCCGCTCTGCAGATAAAAAAAATCGTCGATTTTGCTCTCGTCAACTTTTCGTTTAAGATGCCCAGTGGGAAACAAGAAGGAAGTCTAATGGTCCACACGGAACATTGCGCTCGATGATGATGATAGTGCCAACATTTGTAGACGTCAAATAGTAATAAGTCCAGATTAAAGAGAAATCATTGGTCAGATCAAGGCTTCTGACGCCTCTATACAGCTTGACCAGGTATGACACCGGTCATTGTTATAGGCGCCTTCTTTGTTGGACATTATTGTAACAGACGACTAGTAGTCAACTTAAACATGGTAGTCAATCCTGGACAATTGGGCAACAGACAAGAAATGACCACAGAGATATGGCTCCAAGGAATAACATTGAAAATACCAGGAACAGCTATAAAGAGTAATATAAGCGTTCTTAAATAAAAACAGATCAAATAAAAAATAAAACTTATTTCCAACATCAGGAGAAAACATCATTTTTGGCTGCATTGTTACAAGGCAACATGAGAAATATATTGTGACAAGAGAACAATAGAAATATATCGTGACAAGGGAACAAGAAAAATATATCGTGACAAGGAAACAAGAGAAATATATTGTGACAAGGGAACAAGAGAAATACATCGTGACAAGGGAATATGAGAAATATATCGTGACAAGGGAATATGAGAAATATATCGTGACAAGGGAATATGAGAAATATATCGTGACAAGGGAACAAGAGAAATACATCGTGACAAGGGAACAAGAGAAATATATTGTGACAAGGGAACAAGAGAAATATAT
This sequence comes from Megaustenia siamemsis, assembly GCA_032433765.1. Lineage (NCBI taxonomy): Eukaryota > Metazoa > Mollusca > Gastropoda > Stylommatophora > Ariophantidae > Megaustenia > Megaustenia siamemsis. Next base: position 44,487,417 of record JAVIAB010000108.1, on the reverse strand, counting down.
CGTGACAAGGGAACAAGAGAAATATATTGTGACAAGGGAACAAGAGAAATATATCGTGACAAGGAAACAAGAGAAATATATCGTGACAAGGCAACATGAGAAATATATTGTGACAAGGGAATATGAGAAATATATTGTGACAAGGGAACAAGAGAAATATATTGTGACAAGGGAACAAGAGAAATATATTGTGACAAGGGAACAAGAGAAATATATTGTGACAAGGCAACATGAGAAAAACATATTGTGACAAGGGAACAAGAGAAATATATTGTGACAAGGGAACAAGAGAAATATATTGTGACAAGGGAACAAGAGAAATACATCGTGACAAGGGAATATGAGAAATATATCGTGACAAGGGAACAAGAGAAATACATCGTGACAAGGGAATATGAGAAATATATCGTGACAAGGGAATATGAGAAATATATCGTGACAAGGGAATATGAGAAATATATAGTGACAAGGGAACAAGAGAAATATATTGGGACAAGGGAACGACAGAAGTATATTGTGCCAAGGGAACATGAGAAATATATTGTGACAAGGGAACGAGAGAAATATAGTGTGACAAGAGGTAAACACCGAGGCAAGAAGAGATACAGTAATGCTGAAAGAAAAGATACACGACAGTTTAAGTGATTTTGTGGAAATCCAGTAGAACTGATATATAGATATACAGTTGTGGAGAGACGTGATCAACTACGCCGGAAAGCACCCACGATGATGATGATGATTACTACTTCTACTATCGTATTATTATTATTATTAGTATTATTATTATTGGTATCTTTCTCCAGAGCTGGAAAGTTCATATTCGAAGACTCGGTGAGAATCAACAACACAGTGGACTCCCACGAGGTCTCTCTACTCTACATTCTATGGCACTACAAGACAACAGGAGGAATACACATGATCAACGCCACGCAAGATGGTGCTCAGGTATTATCGAATCATCGCCCTTTTCAAATGTCTTAATGAATAATAAATCATATGGTTGTTGTAAACATTTAGCATATGTAGTAAAAGGTGTAACAGGAAGTTATTTGGGTGCTTCCAAATCAGTAGTCACCCCTTATGTAATGGACGGCTACTTCTGAAAATATGAAAACATATTTTAACTCTTTAAAAAAAAAAAAGTAAAGTACCCCCCGTCACGGCAAGTGGCGTATAGGGAATATGATGTTAGTGACCATAAATTTTACAGACCTTCGGCACATGATTTTTGGGGTAATGTGGTCGGTATTACGCCCGTGCCGCTTTACTTTCCCAGAAAAAAATCCGGTACCCATTTAAGGCGAACTCGGAAGCCGTCAGTTGGAATCGAACCCTACCCCTTGTCCTTTGTAATCCAGTTCACAAACCACTGAGCTATCGCGGCTCCCGTATTTTAACTCATTCTTTCCTATCAATGTTTCTGGTTTGAATTATCTGATTTAGATTTCTGAGCTAGCCAATTTCACCGATTAACAAATTTCCTATATTTTTTGTTGTTGTTTTAGAGTAAAACACATATCATATATGAAAGTAAAGAAGAAATATCGCACAACATGAAAATACTATTTGAATGACATAAAATTAACAGATATTTTAAAATCAAGACAGGAAAATAAAAGTTGAAAAAAAAACAATTAAGATATAGCTCCATAATTTATGAATCTAGATCACTTTTTTCCCCATAAAATTCGGTGCAAACTTTATTCCACTTGTTATATTTTTAAACGATGTACATTGTATATACATTTATTTCATTGTTAGTTGAAGATCCTATTCAGAATGTTCAATATAGAAGTGGAAATCGCCTTCGATGTAGACACAGCATGAAGTAAAACAATGTAGAAAAAAAGATGCAAACATTACCCTAAAGTTATAGTTACCCTTAGATAGTCCTTTATTATTTATATTATTCCACAGAAATACTGATACTCAAAACGGCACAAAGCACAATAAAAAAATATCAAGAAACTATATATTTTGGTCAAAGTACTATATTTTTTTATAGCACATACAGTATTTTTTTGGAAGAAGAAAAAAGGAAAGATTTAAGACATTCAGACAATTTTGCAACCACCGGCGAGGACGTTTCTCGGCGATCGACTTGTTTGAATGTGCAACGATAGCAGCGTTCGTGGAAAGTTAAATAGAAGAGCTCTTTATACAGCATCCTTAACTAGATTCAATCTTCATTTAGAAATTGTTGCAATGCACAGAGAAGAAAAATAGAGAAAGAAAGAGAAAGAGAGAGAGAGAGAGAGAGAGAGAGAGAGAGAGAGAGAGAAAGAAAGAAAGAAAGAAAGAAAGAAAGAAAGAAAGAAAGAAAGAAAGAAAGAAAGAAAGAAAGAAAGAAAAAAAAGGAAGAAAGAAAAAAAGAAAGAAAGAAAAGAAAGAAAGAAATAAAGTAGATACATTGTTTGTAAGATTAATATTCAAACTGTTGAGTGAGAGAGTAGCTGTTAAACAAGATAGATTAGTACGGTCGGAGAGACACAAAGAGAAAAAATGCGCCTGATCAACTTTCCATTGAACATTTCAGGAAATGAAACTTGTCGGAGGGACCCAGCAGTTGTGTACAAGACTGGCTGAACAAATTGGTTCAGGTATACAATTCTATGTCTTAATTAGGCGATTGTCTCTTAGATTCAATGTGATGATGTCACAAGCAAATTCGATTTGAAGTTGCTAGAATTTCCCCCCCCCCCTTTTCCTCCTTTCCCATTTAAAATAAACAGCTAAACAAAGTTAGCTTTTCTGCTTCTGTCGTTTGTCTTCTATGTTTTTTTGTTTTATATGTAGTTTGAATGTCTGCTTGTCTGTTTCTATTTATCTTGCTATAATTCAAATATATCGTTCTGTCCTGTCTCTCTGTTTGATTTTTATTATATTGTTTTCTAGTTGTCTGTTCTTCCTTTTAATTGTTTATCATTGAGTCGCCGTGACATCTGTTGCCAAGAGTATGTCCATCATTGTTCATTGTTTTCAACTTTTATCTCTTATTTTTTATTGTCTCATTCTGTCGCTCTCAGTTCCTCCCGTTCACTCTCCCGTCAGACATGTCTCTCATTCCCGAGTGCTAACACAGATATATATCACACATACATTCAGTATTGTTCTTCATTCCTCAGATATAACCACACATACATTCAGTCTTGTCCCCAATTCTCCACATATAACTCAGATATAACCACACATACATTCAGTCTTGTCCCCAATTCTCCACATATAACTCAGATATAACCACACATACATTCAATCTTGTCCCCAATTCTCCACAAATAACACAGATATAACCACACATACATTCAGTCTTGTCCCCAATTCTCCACATATAACTCAGATATAACCACACATACATTCAGTCTTGTCCCCAATTCTCCACAGATAACTCAGATATAACCACACATACATTCAATCTTGTCCCCAATTCTCCACAAATAACACAGATATAACCACACATACATTCAGTCTTGTCCCCAATTCTCCACAAATAACACAGATATAACCACACATACATTCAGTCGTGTCCCCAATTCTCCACAAATAACTCAGATATAACCACACATACATTCAGTCGTGTCCCCAATTCTCCACAAATAACTCAGATATAACCACACATACAGTCAGTCTTGTCCCAAATTCTTCACAAATAACTCAGATATAACCACACATACATTCAGTCGTGTCCTCAATTCTCCACAAATAACTCAGATATAACCACACATACAGTCAGTCGTGTCCCCAATTCTCCACAAATAACTCAGATATAACCACACATACATTCAGTCGTGTCCCAAATTCTCCACAAATAACTCAGATATAATCACACATACATTCAGTCTTGTCCCCAATTCTCCACAATATAACCACGCATACAGTCAGCCGTGTCCGCAATTCTCCACAAATAACTCAGATATAACCACACATACATTCAGTCTTGTCCCCAATTCTCCACAGATAACTCAGATATAACCACACAAATACATTCAATCTTGTCCCCAATTCTCCACAAATAACACAGATATAACCACACATACATTCAGTCTTGTCCCCAATTCTCCATAAATAACACAGATATAACCACACATACATTAAGTCGTGTCCCCAATTCTCCACAAATAACTCAGATATAACCACACATACATTCAGTCGTGTCCCAAATTCTCCACAAATAACTCAGATATAATCTAACATACATTCAGTCTTGTCCCCAATTCTCCACAATATAACCGCACATACAGTCAGCCGTGTCCCCAATTCTCCACAAATAACTCAGATATATCCACACATACATTCACTCTTGTCCCCAGTTCTCCACAATATAACCACACATACATTCAGTCTTGTCCCCAATTCTCCACAAATAACTCAGATATAACCACACATACATTCAGTCTTGTCCCCAATTCTCCACAAATAACTCAGATATAACCACACATACAGTCAGTTGTGTCCCCAATTCTCCACAAATAACTCAGATATAACCACACATGCATTCAGTCTTGTCCCCCAATTCTCCACAATATAACCACACATACATTCAGTCTTGTCCCAAATTCTCCACAAATAACTCAGATATAACCACACATACATTCAGTCTTGTCCCCAATTCTCCACAAATAACTCAGATATAACCACACATACATTCAGTCTTGTCCCCAATTCTCCACAAATAACTCAGATATAACCACATATACAGTCAGTCGTGTCCCCAATTCTCCACAAATAACTCAGATATAACCACACATACATTCAGTCTTGTCCCCAATTCTCCACAAATAACTCAGATATAACCACATATACAGTCAGTCGTGTCCCCAATTCTCCACAAATAACTCAGATATAACCACATATACATTCAGTCTTGTCCCCAATTCTCCACAAACAACTCAGATATAACCACATATACATTCAGTCTTGTCCCCAATTCTCCACAAATAACTCAGATATAACCACATATAGCTAAAGTCTATTTGTGATTATCTTCCAGACAAAATTGTATTCGCCCAGGCTGTCAACAGGATCGATCAAAGCGGTAATGATGTCATTGTTTCTACTGTGGGCGGGTCACAGTTCAAGGTAATTAAAAGGTCACTTACATCGCGTGCTACACATGCACAACCTCCTTGATCTTTTAAGCTGTTTGATGTCGTCATATTTTGTTTTTTATTTCTGGATTTCATTAACGATTTCCATCGTTGTGGCCTCCGCCAAAGTAAGTTGGTGAGATTAACTCTTTTGTCTAGGTCAATACGAGCTATATTTTAAATTGTATTATAGGACTTTAATTGTAACTTTCAGAAGAAGAAATCTATTATACACTGTTCTATTATGGAATCATTTTCATTGCAGTTGGGGCATCCCTATATCCGATGTACCGACCGTGCCAACATTTATCGAAGTGTATGCAGACTCATAGAGAACAGAATAGCTCAGGCCAGAATAACATTTCAGGAAGTGAAAAAATATATTATGCAACAAATCTATGTCCATAGAAATGAGAAAGAGAGTTCATCGGTGCTATATAGAACAAATTCTGACCTATGGAAGCGATTCATGGACAGTAGACAAACGAACGAAAAGGCGATCAGAGGCCACAGAGGTAGGATTTCTCAGAAGAATGTTGAAAGTTCCCTGGACAGCTAAAAAGACGAATGAGGAAATTCTCATAGAGGCCAACACAAAAAGGGAACTCCTAAAAAAACATCACAAAGAAACAATCAACATTTTTCGGGCACATCATGAGAAGAGGAGAGTTGGAATACTTGATTACAGCTGGCAAAATAAAAGGAAAGAGAGATCGCGGACGACAAAGAGAGAAAATATTAGATAGCTTGGGGTCATGGCATGGAAAACAGTCAACAACAGAACTGAAACGATGCACTGTAGATAGAAGATTGTGGACGGACATGATCGTCAACGCCAACCGGTATGGCACATGATGATAACGATGCAGACTGTTTGGTGCTGTAAGATGTTGATTGTTGATACATCCTCTTTTCCTACTATGCACTCCGGTTTGTCCAAACTCCATTTCCACCTTTAGACACATTAAGCTGTCAACATATACAGCCATGTCCCACCAATCCTCCTTGTCTTCTCTTAAGGAATGAAGAACAAACTTGGCTATAGGGCATTCTTTGTTCAGAATCAGGGAACGCTTTTTGCAAGAACTGCCAGTGTGTTTAATGGTTATTTAATTTCTGTGTACACCAGCCTGAACAAGACTACTGATAGTAGTCTAACTACCCTGGTTAATGCATTCACTTTAGAGCCATCCAAGAGCTGCATCCACTCCTTCTGAAGAGACTGTTTATCAATCTTCAGTTGCATACTTTGCGAGTCCGTTGCTAAGACCATGTGATCAGCGTTCTGTGTAGTCAACCATGTTTTATCGCCATCATTGCTGCTTCTATCTCCGTTCTCATGCTGGACATCGTAATGTTACAATTGCCAGATTCCCTAACCAGAAGGAATGTAGAGAAGAAAGAATGTAGAGGTGGACATTACATATTGAAGAAAGTGAATCGATGCAGTTACACGCGAGTAGACATGGTAATAACACTATTAAAACAAATAAATGAAAATAAATATTTGGGAACTTTGTTAACCTCAGACGGAAGATGTACAAAAGAGGTGAGATGCAGAATGGCTCAGGCAAAAGCAGCTTTCCAAAAAATGAGGAAGATACTGTGCAATCCATTTTTGACAATAGAAACAAGAAAAAGAGTTCTTAAATGTTATGTAGAGCCAGTCTTAACATATGGATGTGAATTATGGAGAATGGGACAACAGCTAAGAAAATCACTGCAGGCTGGAGAAATGTGGTTTTACAGAAGAATGTTGAGAATACCATGTGCAGCTAAAAAGAGTAATGAAAACGTTCTGAAAGAGGCCAAAGCGAAAAGAGAGCTAATTTCCAATATTAGGAAGAAACAATCATTACTTTTGGCCATGTAATGAGAAGAGAATAGCTGGAATATATTGTAACAACTGGGAAAATTGGGAGCTGCGATAGATCAGTGGTTAGTGAACTGGACTACAAAGGACAAGAGGTCGGGTTCGATCCTGACCGACGGCTTCCGGGTTCACCCAGCCTTAAATGGGTACCGGATTTTTTCTGGAAAATTAAAGTGGCACGGGCGTAATACCGACCACATTACCCCAAAAATTAGGTATATAAAATTTATGGTCACTAACACCATATTCCCTATACGCCACTTGGCGGGACGGGGGTACTTCACTTGCTTACTGGGAAAATTGAGGGACGAAGAGATAGAGGGAAACAAATAGAAAAGATACCAGACAGCTTAAGAAAATGGCTTGACAGAAGGTCAACAACAGAAATTATTAACTGTCGTGATCGAAAGCTGTGGAGAGACACGATCACCTACGCCAGCAAGCCAGGTACTTGATGATGAGACATAGTAATAACAATAGATGGAAGAACTAAAGTAAAATAAAACACGATCTTCTTTACTTCGTTTACTTTTCCAGGTTGAGAGAGATTTAAAGTTTTAGCTCTCGTTCATGTGACGCATATCGCATTATGGTGCTCCTGTTTTTTATTGGTCAGCGACACATTTTCCAGGTTGAGAGAGATTTAAAGTTTTAGCTCTCGTTCATGTGACGCATATCGCGTTATGGTGCTCCTGTTTTTTATTGGTCAGCGACACATTTTCTAGGTTGAGAGATTTAAAGTTTTAGCTCTCGTTCATGTGACGCATATCGCATTATGGTGCTCCTGTTTTTTATTGGTCAGCGACACATTTTCTAGGTTGAGAGATTTAAAGTTTTAGCTCTCGTTCATGTGATGCATATGGCGTTATGGTGCTCCTGTTTTTTTATTGGTCAGCGACACATTTTCTAGGTTGAGAGAGATTTAAAGATTTAGCTCTCGTTCATGTGACGCATATCGCGTTATGGTGCTCCTGTTTTTTATTGGTCAGCGACACATTTTCTAGGTTGAGAGAGATTTAAAGTTTTAGCTCTCGTTCATGTGACTCATATGGCGTTATGGTGCTCCTGTTTTTTATTGGTCAGCGACACATTTTCTAGGTTGAGAGAGATTTAAAGATTTAGCTCTCGTTCATGTGACGCATATCGCGTTATGGTGCTCCTGTTTTTTATTGGTCAGCGACACATTTTCCAGGTCGAGAGAGATTTAAAGTTTTAGCTCTCGTTCATGTGACGCATATCGCGTTATGGTGCTCCTGTTTTTTATTGGTCAGCGACACATTTTCCAGGTCGAGAGAGATTTAAAGTTTTAGCTCTCGTTCATGTGACGCATATGGCGTTATGGTGCTCCTGTTTTTTTATTGGTCAGCGACACATTTTCTAGGTTGAGAGAGATTTAAAGTTTTAGCTCTCGTTCATGTGACGCATATCGCGTTATGGTGCTCCTGTTTTTTATTGGTCAGCGACACATTTTCCAGGTAGAGAGAGATTTAAAGTTTTAGCTCTCGTTCATGTGACGCATATCGCGTTATGGTGCTCCTGTTTTTTATTGGTCAGCGACACATTTTCCAGGTAGAGAGAGATTTAAAGTTTTAGCTCTCGTTCATGTGACGCATATCGCGTTATGGTGCTCCTGTTTTTTATTGGTCAGCGACACATTTTCCAGGTAGAGAGAGATTTAAAGTTTTAGCTCTCGTTCATGTGACGCATATCGCGTTATGGTGCTCCTGTTTTTTATTGGTCAGCGACACATTTTCTAGATTATGTGGTCGACATTACATAAGACTTTTATATACACATCCACTGGTACCCATTTCCAGAGCCTGGGTGAACAAGGAAGCGGTGCTGGTACAAAAGAAATTAGCAAAATAGATCCCAGACCATTCTAGTCGATGATGTTTGCAGTACACTCAGCTCTGGCGATCTTCAGATGATATTAGATCTGGATCGAATTTGTAATCAATGATCAGATAACACTCGGTGATTGGTAGCGAACTGCTACCGTCAAGATTAACAACACAGAGCTGACCAAGAATCTGCTACATCTCTGTATGTTGATGTGGACTACTCTGGCCAAGTGAGTCTAGCACTAAGAGGCATGGAAAACCAATAATACAGATTTAAAAATACCCCCCTCCCCCCCCCTTTCCCCCTTATGAAATCTGCTGGCTCCCACAAGGGTTCAACTGTCGCTGTAAACCACCATACAATCTCACATAATGAGCTAGTCAGGGTCAACGAAAGAAATCATTTATTTTTTTAGCCTGGGATCCATAAGGGGACAAAGTGACATTTTACATCTTGTCCCTTATCTATTATCTCCTATTTGTGCACCCTGATTTATTCCCCTTTATTTGAAGTTTGACGACAAGCACTTCTATTTTGTTGACTGCGCACGTCGGTCCTAGTAATTTAGAACGTTGGCACTAAAACTGTCAATTTATAACCAATGTCAAGGTCCAAACACTCTCACGTGTTTGTCTCATCCTACCTGTACCAGGTGATTTCAAAGTGTGTCAATCTGCCTCTCTTTATGGTAATTATGACTTTGTCGGTTAGTGAACTGGACTACAAAGGACGAGAGGCAGGGTTCGATCCCAATCGATGGCTTCCGGGTTCACCTAGCCTTAAAATGGGTACCAGATTTTTTTCTGGGAAAGTAAAGCGGCACGGGCGTAATACCGACCACATTACTCCAAAAATCATGTGCTGAAGGTCTGTAAAATGTATGGTCACTAACACCATATTCCCTATAAGCCACTTGGCGTGACGGGGGCACTTGACTTTTTTATGACTTTGTCGGGAGTGAGGAATAGACCTGGAGACAGTTCAGAACTACAACTACCTTGGACATACTATAACCAGTGATGGAAAATGTACAACTGAAATAAACAAAAGAATAGGAATGGCAAAAAGTAATTTTAATGTCATGAAGAACATACTAATATCAAAATAGATAACACCAGGGCTAAAACAAAGAATAGCAAAATGTTACATCTTCTCAATATTCCTGTATGGTGCAGAAACATGGACATTAGACAAGAAAACAGAAAAGAAAATTGAAACCTTTGAAATGTGGATATATAGAAGAATATGTAGAATTGGATGTAAAGAAAACCAACGATGAAGTCTTAAAACAACTAAAAATGAAAAGAGAACTACTTTCAAACAAAATTCAAACAAGTACAATTCAAACAAGACAAATGTGATTTTTGGGCCATGTTAAAAGACACAACAGTCTACTAAAACTAATCCTGGAGGGGAAAATACAAGGTAAAAGAGGCAGAGGCAGACCAAGACTAACATGGACGAGTAACATCAAAAGATGGGCAAACCAGCCTATGACAACCTGCACCATCAAAGCAAGAGACAGAGCAGAATGGCGCTCCATGGTAGCCAACCTCCGTTGCGGAGACGGCACCTGATGATGATGATGATGATGATGTCAGTAGTGAAACAATAACTGCGATCAGAACACCACGTGGTGGCACTAGATAGATCTATCTATACTGATTGGACTGCTTTGCTAAAGAGCATTGAAAGCCACTTGATAGAGCCCTAATGCCCGGATCGTTGGAAGTAGGCTCAATTCAGACAAAGCAACCGCTGCAGTAAACAAAAAACAAAAAAGTAAAGTGCCCCCGTCACGCCAAGTGGCGTATAGGGAATATGGTGTTAGTGACCGTAAATTTTACAGACCTTCAGCACATGATTTTTTGGGGTAATGTGGCTGCAGTAAACAAAACATATTTTATTCCATTTCTGTCTCACCCGGTGCTCAGTGAAACACAATTTTCTGTCTTACCCAGTGCTCATTGAAACACAATCTTCTGTCTTACCCAGTGCTCATTGAAACACAATCATCTGTCTTACTCGGTGCTCATTGAAACACAATCTTCTGTCTTACCCAGTGCTCATTGAAACACAATTTTCTGTCTTACCCAGTGCTCATTGAAACACAATCATCTGTCTTTTATATCGGGATCTCCAGCATTTGAAATTTCGCTCAACTGCTGTTATATGAACACAATTAAAGAGGGATGTCGTTGAACTAATTGAACTAATACTGTGACGTAATGTAGGGGGGTGTTTGGTGGGGGAGAGGGCATGGGTAGTCTCGATGTACGACCTTGGCCTCAGTAGAGAAAAGGCCCAGGTTCAAAGCCCACCAAGCCGTGATGAATTTTTTTTTTCGAACTCATCATCATCATCAAGTACCGAGCCTGCTGGCGTAGGTGAACATGTCTCTCCACAATTTTCGATCTCCACAGTTATTTATCATTTCTATTGTTGACCTTTTGCCAGGCCATTCTCTTAAGCTGTCTGGTATTTTTTTCTCTTTGTTTTTCTCTGTCTCTTCGTCCCTCAATTTTTCCAGTTGTTATATATTCCAGTTGTTCTCTTCTCATTACGTGGCCACAAAATGGTGATTGTTTCTTCCTAATATTGGAATTTAGCTCTCTTTTTGCTTAGGCTTCTTTTAGAACGTTTTCATTATTCTTCTTAGCTGTCAATGGTATTCTCAACATTCTTCTGTAAAACCACATTTCTACAGACTCCCGTGAGTTTCTTGTTTGTTGTCCTATTGTTCATGATTCACATGCATATGTTAAGACTGACTCTACATAACAGTTAAGGACTCTTTTTCTTTTTTCAAAATTTTATTTTCAAAAAATTAATCAGTAGCTACTTCGTGACATTTTCCTCCCCTGATCTCTTGTGTAGTGAGATCCGATGTCTAGTCCTCTCTGGGTAGTGAGATCTGATGTCTATATAGCCTTCTTGGCTAAAGGCAATAAATAGGAGCTCCTGTGTACATTCGTTCATGTTAAAGGACCCTTGTCTTTTCAAATCGAAAAAGTAGGTCATAAATATGCCCGCTGCCGTGAAAAAGAATTTTCAGCAGAAACCTACCCGGTGGATGCCAGGCCGTATTACGGAGTTCGTGCACATGGGCCAGGATTATCCTCGGGTTTTTTCGAGGGGGGATATCGGAGCACATATGGGTCCGTCCGGTGTGCTGTGATGATCATCCTAACAACAACAACGCCATGTGGCGTTAATACTTTGTTAACGTAAGAAGAGATGGCCCATGTTAAAGAGTTTCCTTTTTATTTGACTGACTGCTGTCTACAAATTGCGCTGCAGTCTGTGAAACTTAACTACTGAATTATCGTTTCATATATAAACTAACAGTAAATCGCAATCAAATGAATGAATTAACTAATTTCTTGTTTCAGTCGATGCAGTTTCCAGCTGCCCATAGTAAGTAAATAAATAACCCCTTTGGTTTTTTTTCTCAATTTCACGCCTTTCAGTGCAAGCAAGTCGTTGTCACAACGCCCCTGACCTTGCAGGCACAGATCACCTTTAACCCTCCGCTCCCATTAGCTCGGAATCAATTGATCCAACGTGTCCCCATGGGCTGTGTCATGAAGGCATTCCTGTACTACGACAGACCTTTCTGGAAAGAAAAAGGTCAGCAGACATCATCTACAACATTGCTCACTCAAACATCACCGTTACAAGTACCTTTCATCTGTTAACATCAAATGTCATTTCCGTGGTTTATATCATTTTCAAAGGTTACAAGAAACATGATACAAGGTTACATATATTGTTTTTGTAGCTCGCCCTTTGTTGTCTCTGAAGAGAGCGAGTTATCCATTTCATTTCACTTGTTCATCATTTCATGCTGGGAAGTTCAAAACAGGAGACTAATGTTCCATTTCCCGGTGTATTTATGTAAATGTTTTACTGTAACATGAAGCGTTTTATTTTAGCCCTGAAATTATCATCTCCATTGTTCTAACAATCGATCTATTCAAAAGGTTGTTTTACGCTGTATAGGAACACCTGTTGAGGAAACCAATGCATATGTCAAACTTTCACTGCAAATAAAAAGATACATTTTGTAAGTGGCTAATTTCGATTTTATCTTATTGCTCATGCATGTTCATGTTTAGGACATATGGCCAGACTGATACGAAAATAAATGCCAAACTCACAATTATATTTAAACGTTTTTTGTTACCAGGTTTGTGTGGGTCCAGTACTATCAACGACAAGACTAGCCTAGTATCACTTACCATGGACAACTCCGCCCCTGATGGCTCATACCATGCTCTAGTAGCGTAAGATTACACTGTTGATATCTATCGTCTTGTTATTTCTCATTTTAACAACATTATTATTATGTGTCGTATTGTCAGGATGCACACTAAATGTCATTGGCTGAATCTAACAGCATTGGATCGTTTCCGTTTAAAAAGATGGCCAACAGTTTCACATTCTGTGGCAGTCCTGTTCTGTGTCTGTCTGCGGGAGGTCCTTCACGAAATAAAACATGAAACGTCCCTGAGTCCAAATAACACTAAACTTCCCCGACAAACACTTTTCACCTTTTAGCAAATTCAATCGCCATTTGTCAGTCATGTTTCACAAACTATAGCAGGTGCCACTCCTCACACACGACTATACAAGTGCTGCCATCTACCGGACGTGAACTAAATCTACTCCTCTTAAAATTGTAAAGTTGTGAATTCATTCATAATTAAACATTTTGTTAACTGGGTATGTCATCATGACTTTGTTACACTTTACTTTGTAGCTTTGTCGATAATTTCAATTTTAAAAAAATCATGTCAGTGTTGTAATTTTCCTTTTTATTTTGAATTCTTTTCCATCTGCCCCCTAACACCTACCCAAATGGTTCTCCTTTCTTTCCTTATCACCTCATGTCGTTGGTTTATATATATATATATATATATATATATATATATATATATATATATTGCTTCTTTAGGTTCTTTGGACCCGGTATCACTGCAAACGAATTAAAATCCATAATTGCTCAACTGCCCGTTCAAGTGAAATCATCCGAATTACTAACTCATCTCCCAAACAAAGAAAGGTAGCTGTAGTCCCCATCATAGCAGTCTCAGCATACGCCAAAAGACATAAGGCGAAACCGCACAGAAAGTGAACACAGCCAACTGTTCCCTGCCATACGATGTCATCATTCATCGTAAACAATTGGAATATCGAAACATGATCAAAACCGATGAAACAAACAGCTCACAGTGTACACTGAGCACCTAACTCAGTAGCTCCTGCAACAAGCCAGACTTGGAATATGAAGAAACTGCAACAATGAACACTTTCAAACATAGCCTTCAATGGTTCCTGCCACCTATCCACCATATTGACTGGAAGTTCACGTCCTCCTGAAAATGATGATCGTCATATTTTTTTTTTAATGTATAACGCTTGATGATGTTAAGACATCGTTTTTGACTCCAACTCCGAACATATAAAACACAGTCGTCGGATTATCCCCGTCGCAGATCAAACAATAGACTGTAAGATTAGCGTATGTGCGGTCTAAGGATATACGATGAGCCATTATGCTGACGTAGTACACACAGCAATGGCTGCGCCCATAGATTCCTGATAACTCTAGTGAATGCAGCCTACAACGAACGAAACACAGTGCAAATACCCTAAAGAGATAAAACTTCGGCTGACTTGACGGAGCAATCCGCATTAATGAGGAGCGGTTACTCCGGCGTGCACCAAAGCACTATTTATCTTATTTTATCATTGCATTATCATTGCCATATAATTTACATTCTATTTTATGCAATTGACAATTACTCTCTGTGGCTTCTTTGCTGTCTTCTAGGCATGTTTGGGAAAGCAAAAAAGCTAAGGGAGTGTATCCTAAAATAGACAACTTCAAATCCTTTTGGTGGAACTTTTTAATCAAAGTTTAGGGAAGCCAAACGTAAATAAACTAAGAGAGAGCAAAAGGAAAATCACAGTTGCTCACAAAACTCTACCTATATCCCCACATTTTTGCAACATTAAGAATTACATCTTCACCTAAATACACAATGGGAGCCGCGATAGCTCAGTGGTTAGTGAACTGGACTACAAAGGACAAGAGGTAGGGTTCGATCCCAACCGACGGCTTCGGTTTACCCAGTCTTTAATGGGTACCGGATTCTTTTCTGGGAAAGTAAAGCGGCACGGATGTAATACTGACCATATTACCCCAAAAATCATGTGTCGAGGGTTTGTAAAAATGTATGGTCACTAACACCATATTCCCTATACGCCACTTGGCGTGACGGGGGTTCTTTACTAAATAAACAATGCGTTCATGCAATGTGTATGTCAGGTAATGTGTTGTACACACCATGCACCCTTATGAGCTAATGGTGTTTCTATTACCGCCTTCTTATTAAGCTCGACACGTATTCATGTTTAGTTTCCTATCTTATCTTATTATTTAAAATGTATATTTTTGGTACACCCTGTATAACTGCTACTCAACATATGTGGACAGATGAACAAACAATAACATATTTTGTTGATTGCAGGTTCCTGGTTGCGGAAAATGCTCGACGGGCGGCAGAGATGACTTTAAGTGACAGACAAGACCACGTCATCTCTGTTATAACTCGAGTGTTTGATTGCGATAAGGCGATGCATGTAAGATAACCTGTGTGACTATCTGGGCATATTTAAATGACTGAGTTATTTAGATGAATAAGTTATTTAGATGATTGAGTTACTTAAATGATGGAGTTATTTAGATGATTAAATTATTTAGATGATTGAGTTACGTAAATGACTGAGTTATCTAGATGATTAAATTATTTAGATGATTGAGTTAAATGACGGAGTTATTTAGATGATTAAATTATTTAGATGATTCAGTTACTTAAATGACTGAGTTATCTAGGTGATTAAGCTATTTAGATGATTGAGTTACTTAAATGATTTAGTTATTTAGATAACGGCGTTATTTAGATTATTGAGTTATTTAAATGACTTGAGTAATTTGGCAATAAGACTGACAGAGTGACGTTGCTTAGTTTTTGTACAAGCTGTTTGAGTAATTCATTGGATCATTATTTAGCATAACCTGGCAGTTTGTTGAATACGTGAATTAATTAACTGTGTGATATAGATTATACAAATGGGCACAGTAATTCATAAAATAAGCAGATTTTTTTGTTAACTGTGTGATATAGATTATACAAATAGGTACAATAGTTCATAAAATAAGCAAATTATTTGGCTAACTGTGTGATATAGATTATGCAAATGAGCACAGTAATTCATAAAATAAGCAGATTATTTGGTTAACTGTGTGATATAGATTATGCAAATGAGCACAGTAATTAATAAAATAAGCAGATTATTTGGTTAACCGAAGGAGTGTATAATTTTGCTGACTAAATGAGTGCCTGGAATATTAAATAAACAAATACAGCTTACTTAAATTACTACCTACAAATTTTAAATAAATCAATAAGGCAAATTGTTGAGTTAACAAAGTACCTAATAGCTTTGGAGAGACGTTGTTATCCTGACAAGTGTTGTAATTTGGGAAAGTTCTCGAACATGTGTGCCTGTGCTCCGTCCACAGCCTATACATTATGAAGAAAAGAACTGGACAGGGGAACCATTTACCGGAGGTTGCTACTTCCTGTCACTGCCACCAGGGGTTCTCACAACTTTTGGAAGGTAAGACCGTCTTGTTTCATCCTCTACATTTCCGGATTTGTTTTCACTTCACAGTAAAAATATTATGACATCAATCATCATCATCATCAAGTACAGGGCCTGCTGACGTAGGTGATCATGTCTCTCCGCAATTTTCGATCTCGACAGTTATTTATCATTTCTGTTGTTGACCTTTTGCCAAGCCATTCTCTTAAGCTGTCTGGTATTTTTTCTCTTTGCTTCCCTCTATCTCTTCGTCACTCAATTTCTCCAGTTGTTACAATATATTCCAGTTGTTCTCTTCTCATTACATGGCCAAAAAATGATGATTGTGTTTCTTCATGATATTGGAAATTAGCTCTCTTTTTGCTTTGGCCTCTTTCTGAACGTTTTCATTACTCTTCTTAGCTGTCTATGGTATTCTCAATATTCTTCTGTAAAATCACATTTCTACACATTCCAGTGATTTTCTTGTCTGTTGTCCTATTGTCCATGCTTCACATCCATATGTTAAGACTGGCTCTACATAACATTTAAGAACTCTTTTTCTTGTTTCTATTGTCAAAAATTGATTGCATAGTATCTTCCTCATTTTCTGGAAAGCTGCTTTTGCCTGAGCCATTCTGCATCTCACCTCTTTTTTGCATCTTCCGTCTGAGGTTAACAAAGTTCCCAAATATTTAAATTCATTTACCTGTTTTAATATTGTGCCACTTGTCTTTATTTTGCACAGAGGTACTGTCTTTTTCTTTGTTGTTACCATTACTTCTGTCTTTTTGCTATTAAGGCTGAGTCCTTTATTTTTGCATTCTTTCACTATAATGTCCAACATTTCTTGTAACTCAGTTACACTCTTAGCGATTAAAACTGTATCATCAGCATACCTAAGATTATTTATATTATGACCTCCAATGCTTATTCCATGCATACCCCTTACGGATCTTAAAATAATCTCACTATAAATATTAAATAAATCTGGTGACAGCACACAACCTTGTCTAACACCCTGTTTTATTTGTTGAAACAATTGGTCCCAATTGGTTTCCAGTTCCTATGGCAGCTGTTTATTGCCAGTTCATGTTCTTTATTATTCTTAGATCTTTGCTGTCTACGTCTATGCTTTCTAAAATTGTGATTATTTCTTGGTGCTTTACTTTGTCAAATGCTTTGGTATAATTTATGAAACATAGGTATAGATCTGTTTCACCTCTTTAGCTCTTTCTACTAAAGATATTATGATATATATGGCATTACTCGTTCCTTTACCTCCAACAAAAACACTCTGTTCATCGCTAATTTCTGGACTGTTTATGTTTCGCACTCTTCGCATGATGATTTTGAGTAATATCTTAGTCATGTGACTCATAAGGCTTATTGTGCGATGATCAACGCATTCAATCGCACCCGATTTCTTTGTTAGGGCTATGAATATTGATTTGAGCAGGTCGTCTGGTATATATCCGCTGTTGTAGATATCATTCAATATTTTTGTTATCATCTCTATTCCAAAATCTCCCAAGGCTTCAATCTCTTCTTTAGTTATATTATCTGGTCCAGGAGCTTTGCCTGCTTTCATATTGTGCAAGGCGTCTTCCACTTCTTCTCTGAGTATTTCTGGTCCTTCTCCATTATCCTTAATATTTACTTATGTTCGTTCGTCATTATAAAGATCATTAATGTATTCTGTCCATCGTTCCCTTATGTTTTTTTGTTCAATCAACAGTTCTCCATCCTTTGATCTTAAACATCCAGTTTTTGATTGTGTTGTTCTTCCGGTTAATTCTTCAATTTGTTTGTATATAGCTTTAGCATCTCCTTTTTGTTGCATTTCAATCTCTTTGCATCTCTCTTTTAGCCATGCTTCTTTTGCTTCATTGCATTTTATTATAATTTCTTTATGTAATCTCTTATACTCATCTTTATTTTCTTTATTTCTCCTTCTTGTATCCATTAGCTGCAAAATGTCATCTGTCACCCATTTCTTTCTTGAATTTGTTCTCACTGGTGGTATGAACTCTTTTGATGTTTGTTGCATTGATTCTTTTAGCATTTCCCAATGAGATCAATTTGTAGACACAAAAAAAGGAATTGAAGTCAACGGTCACAGCATAAACAATTTACAATATCCAGATTACATAGTTATAATATCAGAGACAGGGAAATGAACTACAAGAAATGACATAATAGTAAAAGAAAGCAACAAGAAAGGTCTCAGTCTGAATAGTAAGAAAACATAAGTAATGGTCATATCGAAGAAACAATCATTACCATCATGCAACATAAAAATAAACAGGTCAAATCTGAAACAAGTGCAACGCGTCAAATACTTGGACACATTAATAACATCAGATGGAAGATGCACCACAGAAATAAAAAGTAGAATATCGCATGCCAAAATAGCAGTTCAGAAAATGGAAAACGTCTTATGCATCAAGTCTATGTCAATAGAAGTGAGAAAAGAGTTCATCGGTGCAATATAGAGCCAATTCTGACATTTGGAAGCGAATCATAGGGAGCCGCGATAGCTCAGTGATTAGTGAACTGGACTACAAAGGACAAGGGGTAGGGTTCGATCCCAACCGACGGCTTCCGGGTTCACCCAGCCTCAAATGGGTACCGGATTTTTCTCTGGGTAAGTAAAGCGGCACGGGCGTAATACTGACTACATTACCCCAAAAATCATGTGATGAAGTTCTGTAAAATATAGGGTCACTAACATCATATTTCCCTATACGCCACTTGGCGTGACGGGGGTACTTAGAAAAAAAAATGGTGAAAGTTCCATGGAAAGCTACAAACACCAACGAGAAAATTCTCAAAGAGGCCAACACAAAAAGGGAGCTCCTTAAAAACATTATAAAAGAAACAATCTACATTTTTTGGCACATCGTGAGAAGTGGAAAGTTGGAAGGAATACTTAGTTACAACTGGAAAAATACAGGGAAAGAGAGATCGTAGACGACAAAGAGAGAAGTTACTAAATAGTTTGGTATCAAGGTATGGAAAACAGTCAACAACAGAATTGATAAGACGCACTGCGGATAGAAGATTGTGGAAGGACATGATCACCTACCCCAACCGATATGGCACATGATGATGATGATCTATATTTCTGTCTGTTTGTGCATTCATTTAATTTGTTTTACGGGCAAATAAATTGTGAAGTATGTATTTGAACAACCAGCAAGATACTCAACCATCAGTGATTTCACATTTCGCCATCTTTTAGCAAGTAGATTGAACATCTATGGGTTTGCTGAGAGTGCTGTGATAATGTCACTGGCTACAATGAACAGTGAGATGAAAGGTATTAATTAAAAGAAACCTGTTAAAATTGGAAACCAGGAGTAAACTGGGACAAATACAACCAGGAGAGATTGAAATTGGCGAGTACTGTTAATGCAAGTATTCACAGCAATGGGCCAGATGCAGGGTACCAAGAGAAATATGACCATAAGAAAAAACAAAACTATCGCTACTGTTTTTATCCTATTTCTGTGATGAACCATGTTTTTTATTACATTGATATGTTAGACGAATGACAGAAAATAGCTTGAGATATAAGACAAACAAAAGAAATGAGAAAAAAAGCTAGAAATAATTCCGCCATATAGTACATAAAGAAACAAAGAAAAAGGAGAGAGACAAATAGAGGCTGCGTGTTGAGTGCAAATATGATTCTATGTCAGGCCCAGCAAGCTGGTAGAAGTAGAAGATTTAGTTCTGTTTATTATCATCATCATATGCCATACTAGTTGGCGTAGGCGGTCATGTCCCTCCACAATCTTCTATATACAGTTCATCGTATCAATTCTGTTGTTGACTGTTTTCCATGCCATGACACCACACTATCCAGTATTTTCTCTCTTTGTCGTCCGCGATCTCTCTTTACTTTTATTTTGCCAGTTGTAATCAAGTATTCCAACTTTCCTCTTCTCATGATGTGCCCGAAAAATGTCGATTGTTTCTTCCTGATGTTTTTAAGGAGCTCCCTTTTTGTGTTGGCCTCTTTGAAAATTTCCTCATTGGTCTTTTTAGCTGTCCAGGGAACTTTCAACATTCTTCTGAGAAATCCCATCTCTGTGGCCTCTAATCGTCTTTTCATTTGTTTGTCTACTGTCCATAATTCGCTTCCACAGGGCAGAATTGGTTTTATGCACCGATGAACTCTCTTTCTCACTTCTATTGACATAGATTGTTATAATACTCATGCTAAAATAATAGATGTGGAAAGTATCCCAGCAATGACTCCACAGACGTGCTACAGAAGGAGAAAAATTCTATCCATTTATTAGAAGAAAATATGAAAGAAGAGCCCATAAAAGACCAAGAGTAAGATGAACTAACAAGATCCGAGAAACGCTACATCATCATTAGTCGACAATGGCTGAGGCTGATAGAAGTACAAAACCTAGAATATTGTATCTCCCTCGACATCCGAAGGGATATAAGAGGAAGGAAGAAGGAGAGAGGGAGCCGAGATAGCTCAGTGGTTAGTGAACTGGACTACAAAGGACAAGAGGTAGGATTCGATCCCAACCGACGGCTTCCAGGTTCACCCAGCCTTTAATGGGTACCGGATTTTTTTTTCTGGGAAAGTAAAGCGGCACGGGCGTAATACCGACCACATTACCCCAAAAATCATGTGCCGAAGGTCTGTAAAATTTATGGTCACTAACACCATATTCCTTATACGTCACTTGGCGTGACGGGGGTACTTTACTTTTTTTTTTAAAGAAAGAGAGAGGAAGAAGGAAAAAAAAGGGTGGGGGGGGGGGGCTGGGCGGGGGCGAAAGAGTTCAGTACATTTCGAGCTGTCTGGGTCAGAGTTTATTTGGTAAAAAAAACGAAAGCCACCCGTGACGTGCTGTCCATTGGTAGCTTTGATATCATCACCACTATCATCTAACTTGTCCTTGTCGGAACTTGACAGCCTCTAACAGCTACCCTTGATGTTTTCTCTGTTCTGCTGGAGGCGAGCAATGTCTCCTGCGGTTGACCTCACTTAACAAATCTATTGTCCTGTAAAATGTAAACATTTGCTACTGTGTTCCTCGTAGGGTTCTCCGAGAGCCTGTTGGGGATGTTTTCTTTGCTGGAACAGAGACCGCCACACAGTGGGTTGGTTATATGGAGGGTGCCATTCAGTCAGGAGAACGTGCAGCTAAGCAGGTAAAATAGAATATTTGTTATTTGATTCAATGGTTTAAAATTTAAATATTTTTTATTTGATTCAATGGTTTAAAATTTAAATATTCGTTATTTGATTCAATGGTTTAAAATTTAAATATTCGTTATTTGATTCAATGGTTTAAAATTTAAATGTTTTTTATTTGATTCAATGGTTTAAAATTTAAATATTCGTTATTTGATTCAATGGTTTAAAATTTAAATATTTTTTATTTGATTCAATGCTTACACTTTTTAGTATTTATTATTTGATTCAATGGTTAAACAAGAGCAACAAATATTGAAGATAGGATTAAACTGTTGAATATGTACAAGAAATATACAAGAAAAAACAAGCTATGGAGATAAAATGTTATCGTAAGGTTTTGGACATCTCTTACTTATATAAAATTACGAATAAAAAAGTTCGCGAAAGGAAACAACAAGCAATCAGAGTGCATGACGATCTTATTGACTTTTGTGAAGAAACACTTAAATGAAATGGTTTGGCAACATATCTCCGTCATCTGACCTAGTAAAGTCCATTTTGCAAGGAACAGTGTGAGAAGGGAGAAGAAGAGGTAGAAAGTGACAGAGACTGAAAGATAACATCAAAGAATTGACAGTCCTCGACTTCGTAAATTCACAAAGAATGACTGAAGATATGGATTGATAGAAAGGGTTGACGAATTATGTCAGTAGTGCTCCTACGATCTCTATGGCTATGGGACGAAAAAGAAGACGAAGATGAAGAAGAAAAACAAAAAGTGGAAAAATAAGAGGATGAAGAAATGTTTTATTAAATTGTTAAACAAGTAAAACAAGTGTAGAAGGTTGACTAGAACGTTAACAGGTAAAACAAATATGTATGACTTGGCTAAATTGGTGACCTAGTCGTATAGCCAATTGCTGTTAACATCTTCGTCACGCTGACTTCACATTGATCATTTCACAATTCGTTCCCAGGGCTTCGTGTTTCTATCAAACTGTCAAAAAGATCTCAGTTAGACAATTAAAGATGGGAGTATAAAAATGCAAGGGAAAATAGAAAAAAAAATAGAAAAAGGTATGGTAAAAGCTTTACTTGGTTAGTAGACGACACAGATTTGAGCGACGTTTCGGCTCAATAGTCCTTCAGCAGGAACAGACAAACAACAACACACACAGATATGTAAGTAAATATAACTAATCCTACATGGCTAACTAGTAATGAAATATCCAAAACAAAATAATCGAAAAATGTTAAAGAAAAGCAAATTGACTTCGCTTGTGCAGTGGACGCGGGTCAGGATGGAAAAAGGGCGCGTAACGCGGGTCTGGCTGTAATATACCCTCTGGACAGGGGTGGAGGGTACTTAAAAATACACGAGTGGGGCGAACGCTGTCTAGGTTACGGCTTCTAGCGCTTACAGCCAGACCCGCGTTTCGCGCCCTTTTTCCATCCTGACCCGCGTCCACGGCACCAGGGAAGTCAATTTGCTTTTCTTTAACATTTTTCGATCATTTTGTTTTGGATATTTCATTACTAGTTAGCTATGTAGGATTAGTTATATTTACTTACATATCTGTGTGTGTTGTTGTTTGTCTGTTCCTGCTGAAGGCCTATTGAGCCGAAACGTCGTTCAAATCTGTGTCGTCTACTAACCACGTAAAGCTTTTACCATACCATTTTTTCTATTTTTTTCTATTTTCCCTCACATTCAGCTTTACTGCAGCTTCGCATTTATATGCATTCATTTGCATTTTTTTGCCTTAACCCCTATAAAAAATGCAACCTCAATGCTGCTTAAAAAAGGCCAAAGTTGCAAACAATCAAACATCATAGTCACGATTTGCTCTTTCCTTCCTCATTTGTCATACAACCTCAAGGTGCAGAAATATCTTTCAGTCTTTTGTTTTCGATTGACCTTTTCTGCTGTGATGTTTTCGAGTTTTTCTAGTATTCCAGCTTTTTTCTCTGTGTTCAAGGTTTTGTTCATTATAAGTCTCTTCCTCTATCATCAGAGCAGAACTTG
This sequence comes from Megaustenia siamemsis, assembly GCA_032433765.1. Lineage (NCBI taxonomy): Eukaryota > Metazoa > Mollusca > Gastropoda > Stylommatophora > Ariophantidae > Megaustenia > Megaustenia siamemsis. The sequence continues at coordinate 44,463,763 of JAVIAB010000108.1, read as the reverse complement.
TAGTCTTCTCCAGGTTTCAAAGTTTCCTATAGACTTTGCGTATACCTTTGTCGTTGTTGGACTAGGTTTGACATAGATTCATGTTTTTTTTTAAGGAAATCTCAGTTTATTGATTTCTCTTACAGTCTTCATGGTGACGAGAGGAAAAGCAGTGACAAATCTTGGATATTGGTTGATGGATTAATGTGAGTGTATGGGGGTTAAACAAGAAGATTTAGAGTGTATGGGGTTTAAACAAGAAGATTTAGAGCGTATGGGGGTTAAAAAGAAGATTTAGAGTGTATGGGGGTTAAACAAGAAGATTTAGAGTGTATGGGGGTTAAACAAGAAGATTTAGAGTGTATGGGAGTTAAACAAGAAGATTTAGAGTGTATGGGGGTTAAACAAGAAGATTTAGAGTGTATGGGGGTTAAACAAGAAGATTTAGAGTGTATGGGGGTTAAACAAGAAGATTTAGAGTGTATGGGGGTTAAACAAGAAGATTTAGAGTGTATGGGGGTTAAACAAGAAGATTTAGAGTGTATGGGGGTTAAACAAGAAGATTTAGAGTGTATGTTCTGGAGGCGACAGTTTTAAGAAGCCAAATTAGCTTTAATAAAATGACGCCTAATTATGATATTATTGTTTTCACTCAACGAGGCGTGACCTGTGATGTTCGCATCCAGATGATTGCAATTTGTACAGCATTTGATGTTCCACTTCAGATCGTTTACGTTTTGAACACAATTTGCTGTTTTTGAAACTTTCTGTATACACTTGAATATAAGAAATGGGGGAAATTGTGTCCTTCAAGCTGACGTCCATTGAGATGACATCGATAATGAAGTGATATTGTTACCATTTTATTTTCATTTAGATCCTACAGTCTAGAGGACGTGTTTCAGTGAAGGATCTTTCAGATGATAATGACGATAGTGAGGACGATGAGGTAAGCGCTAACTTACTGCCACCACCATCATCATGACAACTGCTCTCAAGTTTTCTCTGTCCTAGCGAGAGGTTCAGTTTCTGCCGCATTCAGGCCCATCTCTTCTGTGATATCATGCACCCACTTTTCTTCCTCTTTCTCTCGTTTACCTGGAACGATGCCCTCTATAATGATCTACTCTGGACCAATATATGGTTTAAAAAAAAAAAAAAGCAAAGTCCCCGTCACGCCAAGTGGCGTATATATATATATATATATATATATATATATATATATATATATATATATATATATATATGGTGTATATATGGTGTTAGTGACCATAAATTTTACAGACCTTCGGCACATGATTTTGGGGTAATGTGGTCGGTATTACGCCCGTGCCGTTTTACTTTCCCAGAAAAAAATCTGGTACCCATTAAAGGCTGGGTGAACCCGAAAGTCGAAGTTGGGATCGAACCCTACCTCTTGTCCTTTGTAGTCCCGTTCACTAACCACTGAGCTATCATGGCTCCAATATATTGTTTTACTTAACCAAAATATTATAATTTTCTTATTTGTATACTCTTTATCAGCCAGTTTTCTAGACTTTTAACTTTTTCTGCAATTGACACGTCTGTTCTTTCTCTCCGTCCATGATTTTCTGAGCATGAACTAGAATTTATCATTCGTTCCTTCACTAACTTGACTTGGGTAGTTAGAGAGAATGAATTTCTCTTATTCTTCTCAAAGTCTTAATTTGATTTTTTTTTTAATGCACAGAAAAAAGGTAACATTTTTCATAAACTCTCTACCAATAATAATAAAAGCCTACAGTCCCTGTCACCTTTGCTATAGAACTGTGTTTTATTTGATCCAATATCGCAGTCAAGATTCTGAAAATGAATAGACTGACAGGTTGGAAAGGGGAGATATAAGGAGTCTCACGAGCTACTGAAGCTGACATTTCTGTAATGGTTTTACCATTCGCTACCAGAGTAAACAATCACATTGTTCTAGCTATCCCATGTAAACTCGTACAGCAATTCTCACGAACAACAACTGTAATGTGTAGGCACTAATGACAGAAGGCGGCAGAAAGGCGGTACCATGCAGGCGTGTCACAACATCTCATTACGAGACACATAAACACACGCACACACATTAAAGACACATTTAATTTCAATTCTCACACAACGAACTACTCCTCTTCACATTTCTCACACAACGAACGTACTCCTCTTCACATCTCTCACACAACGATCGTACTCCTCTTCACATTTCTCACACAACGAACGTACTCCTCTTCACATCTCTCACACAACGAACGTACTCCTCTTCACATCTCTCACACAACGATCGTACTCCTCTTCACATTTCTCACACAACGATCGTACTCCTCTTCACATCTCTCACACAACGATCGTACTCCTCTTCACATTTCTCACACAACGAACGTACACCTCTTCACATTTCTCACACAACGAACGTACACCTCTTCACATTTCTCACACAACGAACGTACTCCTCTTCACATCTCTCACACAACGATCGTATTCCTCTTCACATTTCTCACACAATGATCGTACTCCTCTTCACATCTCTCACACAATGATCGTACTCCTCTTCACATTTCTCACACAACGAACGTACACCTCTTCACATTTCTCACACAACGAACGTACTCCTCTTCACGTCTCTCACACAACGAACGTACTCCTCTTCACATTTCTCACACAACGAACGTACACCTCTTCACGTCTCTCACACAACGAACGTACACCTCTTCACGTCTCTCACACAACGAACGTACTCCTCTTCACGTCTCTCACACAACGATCGTACTCCTCTTCACATTTCATTGCGACATCTTCACTGATGTTATAATTATTAAGAAAATGCCGGCCTCTGTAGCGAGTGAGAGACCCTGTACAAAGTCAAAGAAGTTTCTAAGAAAAAAAGTAAATGAACAAACTGAATATAGAACATCAGGTTTACGGAGGAAAATTAGACAATTCCTGCAACCAGCTTGGCAAAAATAATAATTAACCATTTTTAAACTCTCAGCGAACCGTAGCAGAATGGTGTCTCATGAGATAATAAACCTCCGATGAATGTGATCATGACCCAGGTATAACGACTGACGTACAATACTTCTAACAGACCAACACAACATAATGAAGAACGTACCAACACAACATAATGAAGAACGTACCAATACAACATAATGAAGAACGTACCAACACAACATAATGAAGAACGTACCAACACAACATAATGAAGAACGTACCAACACAACATAATGAAGAACGTACCAACACAACATAATGAAGAACGTACCAACACAACATAATGAAGAACGTACCAACACAACATAATGAAGAACGTACCAACACAACATAATGAAGAACGTACCAACACAACATAATGAAGAACGTACCAACACAACATAATGAAGAACGTACCAACACAACATAATGAAGAACGTACCAACACAACATAATGAAGAACGTACCAACACAACATAATGAAGAACGGGAATGGTTCTTGTGACTATCGTCAATGTCATGCTTGGGCAAACTCAAGATGTCATCAGCATTGATCGAATTTGTGCCTTCTTTGAACTTATTTAAGATTGATGTTTTAAAGTGTACAGAAAAGTAAAATATATTTCCGCTTCACATAGGGACAGCTGGTATGTGCCGTTGATGATATGCAAATATAACAAAAAAAATGTTCTACATGGTCTCCATTAAGGTGACAAGAGGACGCTGTAGCCAACACTCGCGAGCCTAAAAAAAAAAAGGAACTATCAACAAGACAGATGGGACACACACTGCGGAAAACAACTGAGAATATTACACCACAAGCCCTTTTTGGAATCGCCTGATTAAGAGACAGAGGGAGATCAATACAACGCTGACTTATTTCAGAAATCGGTGGTAAAAATATACGAATCAATTCAGAGGAAGAGATATGTTTACAGCACTCGGAAAAATTGACAAATAATCAACAACAGAAAAAAATATGGACCAAAGCAGGATCGAACCCGTACTCAGTGGCACAGCGCCTTGCCACGAAAAGTCAAACGCTAGGGAGCACTGCCACTTTGGTATGACAGGTGGACGCGGAGATGAAGATGATGGGGAGGACAAGGAAGGATCTTAAGAGAATGGCAAACAACAGGACAGCTTGGAAACCATTTGTTGAAGACCATTGGGAGTTGAAATGAAGAAAAAGACATATATTAAATTTACAGGAGATAATGTATCAATACAACATACTAAATTTAGAGAAACTATTGATAAGATGTACATAAGAGACACATCAAATTTACAAAGAAACTGTATCACTAAGCAAGCCAACTTCCATGTTAATCTGGCATCCTCTTTTATTTTACTGATTGGTGCAGTTTTTATTCCTAAACTGCAGCTAAAAAAGACATACTTTCACAGACAGACAAATAAAACGCTAACTAAATCATAATCCTTCTTCTATAGAAAAAGTTCAAGAGACAAATACAATTTTCCCTTTTCCAGGAAAACAGGTCAGCGCGTATTAAACAGAACTTCTTAGAAAAGAATGCTCCCAGCGTGCCAGGATTTTTTGGAATGCTGGCCTTAGCAGGAGCTGGAATAGCGGCCTACAGCAAACTATAGAAGACATCGGCATCAAGTTTGGCCTGCTTCTATATGCAAGTTCAGTTGTCCTCAACTTTCTCTTCGAGCGTACGTTGACTTTAATGTTAAGAAAGGGGGATGAGCTTTTAACAGGCACTGAATGTTCACTCGAATATCTACTCGCCAATGAAATGTATTCACTTGATTGTAACTGGCTGTTATAACTTGATATCTGTGATTTACATGTTCTGTACTATTGTTTTCCCTTTGTTAAATGCCAAATCCATGTAAACTACTTTGATGCAGGATAAATCCTTTAATTGACCCCACCACCAAATCTCAATATCATTACGTGTCTACGTCCTTGATCAGCAAATCACGTGGGAAAAAGGCAGAACCAATCAAAGATGAGTGATGTCTGTAGAGCTCCCTTCACTGCCTTTACAATCGCTTGCTTCATTGTGTGTGTGTGTGTGTGTGTGTGTTATGAGGCTAGCGTATTACACTGCTTGCATATAATTACACAGAAGCTTGTGAGCACTCGCCATAATGCAGTTCATGTATATATAAATGTGGTGTATACAAATTTCCAGCAAGGTCTGAAGACATTAAAAACTGTCACATGAATATTCGATTCTGTGTGCTGCTCAATGCCACCAAGTGGGCCTCAGGGCGCCAACATGTCGGCTATCAATTCCTTGCTTATTTTCTTAGAATCAACGTAAAATGATCACCACATTCTGAAGCGCTGTACAACCGAGAGTTGTTCTTGTTACTGTATCTTACTCTCATCTGGTGCTTGCTACTTTATCTTACTCTCATCTAGTTCTTGCTACTTTATCTTACTCTCATCTTGTTCTTGTTACTTTATCTTACTCTCATCTAGTTCTTGCTACTTTATCTTACTCTCATCTGGTGCTTGCTATTTTATCTTACTCTCATCTAGTTCTTGCTACTTTATCTTACTCTCATCTGGTGTTTGTTACTTTATCTTACTCTCATCTAGTTCTTGCTACTTTATCTTACTCTCATCTAGTTCTTGCTACTTTATCTTACTCTCATCTAGTTCTTGCTACTTTATCTTACTCTCATCTAGTTCTTGCTACTTTATCTTACTCTCATCTAGTTCTTGCTACTTTATCTTACTCTCATCTAGTTCTTGCTACTTTATCTTACTCTCATCTAGTTCTTGCTACTTTATCTTACTCTCATCTGGTGCTTGCTACTTTATCTTACTCTCATCTAGTTCTTGCTACTTTATCTTACTCTCATCTGGTGCTTGTTACTTTATCTTACTCTCATCTGGTGCTTGCTACTTTATCTTACTCTCATCTAGTTCTTGCTATTTTATCTTACTCTCATCTAGTTCTTGCTACTTTATGACAAAAGCTACGTAGATATGACGCAAATGGTACCTGAGATCATTTGTAGCCTTATATACGTGTTATAGGTAAAGCTGTTTAACATATATATGTGGTGACATGTTCATCATCATCATCAAGTACCGGGCCTGCTGGCGTAGGTGATCATGTCTCTCCACAACTTTCGATCTGGACAGTTATTTATCATTTATGTTGTTGACCTTCTGCCAAGCCATTCTCTTAAGCTGTCTGGTATTTTTTCTCTTTGCTTCCCTCTATCTCTTCGTCCCTCAATTTTTCCAGTTGTTACAATATATTCCAGTTATTCTCTTCTCATTACATGACCAAAAAATGATTATTGTTTCTTCATAATATTGGAAATTAGTTCTCTTTTTACTCTGACCTCTTTCAGAACATTTTCATTACTCTTCTTAGCTGTCCATGGTATTCTCAACATTCTTCTGTAAAACCACATTTCTACAGACTCCAGTGATTTTCTTGTTTGTTATCCTACTGTCCATGATTCACATCCACATGTTAAGAGTAAGCTATATAGCTAACAGTTACTTTGTGACAACAAAATATTCAGTTGTACAGAAAGCAAGCGGTAAATTAAAAAAAATAAATGTTTTGAAGTTAATAGTTACTTACTTTTTGATGACATTTTAATTTGTGTTTATTTTCCACATACAATTACGCTGATTTATAATAACAAATGTTCGGAGAAATATAAAATAGATGCTCACAAAAATGGAATGTAACAATGCACCATGTTTCAGAAATTCGGACGTGGAGATGATCAATGCCACTGTCATCGTCATTTGTAAACTGCTCACAGGTCGGGCTGGTATGCGTTTTGGCATCTTATAAAAACTCAACAAAACTCTTTCACATCGTGGGGTCCTTGACTCTTGACTATACTTTGCATGTGTCACAATTATGACCTAATCTGTTCATCTTATTGAACCGGAATAGATTGTTCTTGGTCTGCTTCTCCTTAACCTTTTTGCCAGTCTAATAAAACAGATAACAGCTCTGTTGATTATTTCTTGGTCTATTCTAAGCACGTGCCCTTCCAACTCTATAATCTGCCTTTTGTCATTGTGAGCATCTCCTCTTGATTGCTTTTTTGAGCATTTCTTACCTGCTGATTTTATGAGATCCAAATAGTATATGATCTATCTCCAGAAAATTCAGAATACATCTACCTATCTTGCAGCCTTAAACTCACTGTTGAAAATGGTGATCAGAGATCTCCACATCAATGTAATCAATAGCGTGTAACATCACAACAATAATAAAACTATAAAGACCAAGAGAAAACAAGAATAAGACAATCATTTAAAAAAAATAAAAATAGCCTATTCCGTGGACACTATATATATATATCATTGGTTGTTCATTCTGATATCGTGTCGTGTTGATATGTTGAGCACTCACAAAACGTGTATATACATTGTGTGCGCCTATTTATTGATTTTAATTTATTGTCAAGATAAGGTATGGGAGGTAGTGGTTGTACAGGGACTGTCTATAGTCTATACGACCGCGCGTTAAAATGAATGAGATTATCATGACAAATTACGACTTGCCTTTACACAAAGCATGCATTATTAATAAAGTGGATAAATGTATTAAACAAGCTTTTTAAATATTATTAATGTTGATAAATGTAATCGTCATTAAACAAGTGTTATCACAACAAACATTATCAACTAGAGGTCTTATTGTGTTTTGTGTAGTCCCGATTACTCAAATCTAAATTTTCTACAATATCAGTTACCTGGAATTTAAACATTAACGGTTGTTCTTGTCTTAAATGTTATTATTTGTTTAACGGTTGTTCTTGTCTTAAATATTATTTGTTTAACGGTTGTTGTTGTCTTACATTTTGTTATTTGTTTAACGGTTGTTGTTGTCTTAAATATTGTTATTTGTTTAATAGTTGTTCTTGTTGTCTTAAATGTTATTTGTTTGATTGGTAAAAATCTATATCTGGACGAAAACCTCAAATATCTAAGCACAACATTTGACCGTCGTTTGACACGGAAACTCAGACAGAAGAAACTAGACAAACAGCAAGGCAATGGATGGGAATCATAGACAAAATGATCTGGCACAACTTGGAAAGGGGAAAATGCTGAAATGCTTGGAAAAAAAAAAAAAATATATATATATATATATATATATATATATATATATATATATATATATATATATATATATATGCCCTTTTCGTCTTGTCAGACGGTCTAGTGGAGGCTATTGCGTATTTTTTTTAGGTATTGTATTTGCTGATCAGCTTCTCTCGTGGCTAATTCTACCAATGTTTGACAAACACACGCGGTCACATAATGTACAGGTCAGGCTCGCTGGTCCACAGGGTTTACCATCCTTTTTCATGAGTCTCTTCTCTTCTAAGTCCTGTCTTAGCACAGTCTCAAATGTTGTTATACCGTTCCTTATACATGCTCTCCATGATGTGCGATCATTTGCCAGATGTTGCCAGTCGTTTTCACAGATGGAGAAGTCTTTCAGAGATGATTTGTAGTATCTCTATATCGTAGTTTAGGTCTGCCGATTTGTTTTTTTCGTGTTTTAGCTCACCATATAGTATTTGCCTTGGAATGCGTTTTTCTTCCATCCGTTGGACATGCCCCAGAAATGGGAATATGCTAAAGAAGCTTTACGTTGAGGGAGTGAGACCAGCCCTAGGGTGTGGTATTGCAGCATGGGCAACAGCAACAAAATCAATTTTGTGAAGATAGACTCCAAAACCAGACAATGAGAATTATAATTGGAGGTATGAGATCAACGCCCATTTAAAAAAACGGAAACAATCACACACTTTCAATCAATGGGAGACAATCAGGTTTCAGAGCTTGTGTTTCACAATCCGCTAAACAGAATCTCTTCTAAGATAATTCACAACACTTTTCTACTTCATCATCATCAAGTACCATTCCTGCTGGCATAGGTGATCATATCTCTCCACAACTTTCGACCTCGACAGTTATTTATCATTTCTGTTGTTGACCTTCTTCCAAGCCAATAATTATCTTAAGTTGTCTGGTAACTTTTCTCTTTGCTTCCCTCTATCTCTTCGTCCCTCAATTTTCCCAGTTGTCACAATAAATTCCATTTGTTCCCTTCTCGTTGCATGGCCAAAAAATGATGATTGTTTCTTCCTAATTTTGCAAATTAGCTCTCTTTTCATATATGCCGCTTTCAGAACGTTTCTATTACTTCTTTTAGGTGTCCTTGGTATCTCAACATTCCTACATCCTTCAGTGATTTTCTTGTCTGTTGTCCTGTTGTCCATGATTCACATCCACATGTTAAGACTGGCTTTAAAAAACATTTTTTTTTTCATTCGCCAGCTTTTTACCTCTGACGAAGTCCCTAGAGACTAGGAGCTGAATTTTGCGTGTTAATCCATTTTTAATGGTAGAATGGCGATCCATGGTAGCCAACCTTCGTTGCGGAGAGGGCACACGATGATGATGACGATGAATCCATTTTTCACTGGCAGCCATGTGCACAGGAGTCCCTCGCCGCACAGGCAGTTAAGTCCGACTCCGGAGGTACTCATATTTTTTCCGTCGATGGGTAATTGATGTTTCAAGCAAGGCCTCACTGCTGAGACCAGGGGTGGTTGCCGCAGAGAGAAATCATAAATAAAAATCTCAACCGGTGTTGCCGGGATTGATTAATTGATTTCACGGTATCTTCCTCATTTTTTTTTTAAAGCTGCTTTTGCCTGAGCCATTCTGTATCTCACCCCTGTTGTGCATTTACCATCTGAGGTTAACATTATTCCCAGATATTTAAATTCATTTACCTTTTCTACTTATGTCTGTCTAATTATCGTACTAAATAAATGCATTATTTAAACATAAACGAAAACAAAGACTGTATTTGCACAAAAAATTACTTTTTGTTATATTAGTCGCCGGATCAATTTCCAATATTAGGAAGAAACAATCATCATTTTTTGGCCATGTCATGAGAAGGGAACAGCTGAAATAGTTTGTAACAACTGGAAAAATAGAGGGAAGCAAAGAGAAAAGATACCAGACAGCCTAAGAGAATGGCTTGGCAGAAGGTCAACAACAGAAATGATAAATAACTGTCGAGATTGAAAGTTGTGGAGAGACATGTTCACCTACGCCAGCAGGTCCGGTACTTGATGATGATGAGTCGCCGGATCATCGCACATCGATCAACTGTCAGTAAGTACTCAGAGCACCTCCCCAGAAAATCCAGCAGCGAGAAATGACAGAGATATCAGAGCATGCTAATTTCTAAGTTCTACCTTGTTCCCCCGTAGCTTTCTTGAATGTAGGCAAAATTCCTCTTGTTTTGAAGACCAGGCAGTTGCTTTCGTTTTAAAAAAAAAAGAAAAACATTGACATGCATGTCAACTTTACACAACACACGCACGTTTGTTAAGTGTTTAAAATAGCCAATTATTCATGGTTAAAATATATTTGCTAAATTTACATTTCTGTGAGGCGCCGGGGAACTATACGACTGGAAAATAAAGGTCTTATGTCCGGTGCAGTCGCTTCAAGATGTTCAGGTCAGCCTGTTTTTATTCTACCTCTGTTCGGTGCTGATACAAGGAAAATACCGCATCACCAGACCATACTTTTCGTTAGTAAATGAGCACTACAGGAATATTGTAAAGACTCAATAATAGCAGTGAATACATTACTGCCCACATACAAATACTTTAACAAGTTTCAATTAAACTAAGCTTTTATCTTTTGTTGTTAAGCTTGTTTCTATTAAGATGACATATAGTAAAAAGTAAAGTAAAGTACCCACGTCACGCCAAGTGGCGTATAGGGAATATGGCGTTAGTGACCATAAATTTTACAGACCCTCGGTACATGATTTTTGGGGTAATGTGGTCGGTATTACGCTCGTGCTGCTTTACTTTCCCATAAAAAAATCCGGTACCCATTAAAGGCTGGGTGAACCGGAAGCCGTCAGTTGAGATCGAACCCTACCTCTTGTCCTTTGCAGTCCAGTTCACTAACCACTGAGCTATTTTGGCTCCTAAGATGACATATACACAGACATTATCCAATCCCTCGCGACAACACACAAACTCTCAGCGCACTACACAAAGTATGAGTATGCAGCACCAACAAAGTCCTTGTGGGTAATTTCAAAAAGTAATTAATTTATGACACCATGAAAAACATGGGCTATCCACGACACCTTATACAAACACGTTATCAAATTACTACAAGACGAACAGCTATCAGGATAGCGGGTGAAAGATCAAATTATTTCAAAGTACAAATGGGAGTGAGGTAGGCATATATCATCTCTCCATACTTGCTCAACATCATTCTCATGTTCATAATAACAAAAGTCAGAAATAATGGCAATTTTGTAACATTCGATCCTTTCACATTAAATGGTAATATAATCATCATCATCATCATCAAGTACCGTACCTGCTGGCACAGGTGATCATGTCTCTCCACTTTTGATCTCGAAGTTATTTATCATTTCTGTTGTTGATCTTCTGCCAACCCATTCTCTTAAGCTGTCTGGTATCTTTTCTCTTTGCTCTCTATCTCCTCGTCCCTCAATTTTTCCAGTTGTTACAATATATTCCAGCTATTTCCTTTTCATTCATCATCATCATTGAGTGCCGTCTCCGCAACGAAGGTTGGCTACCATGGAGCGCCATTTTGCTCTATCTCTTGCTTTGATGGTGCAGGTTGTCATCGGTTGATTTGTCCATCTTTTGATGTTACTCGTCCATGTTAATCTTGGTCTGCCTCTGCCTCTTTTACCTTGTATTTTCCCCTCCAGGATCACTTTCAGTAGGCTGTTGTGTCTTTTAACATGGCCTAAGAATCGCATTTGTCTTGTTCTAATTGTGTTCAGAAGTTCTCTTTTCATTTTTAGTTGTTTTAAGACTTTGTCATTTGTTTTCTTTTCCTTCCATCCAATTCTACCTATTCTTCTATATATCCACATTTCAAAGGCTTCGATTCTCTGTTCTGTTTTCTTGTCTAATGTCCATGTTTCAGCACCATATAGGAATATTGAGAAGATGTAACATTTTGCTATTCTTAGTTTTAGCTCTGGTGTTATTTGTTTTGATGTTAGTATGTCCTTCATGACATTAAAATTACTTTTTGCCATTCCTATTCTTTTGTTTATTTCAGTTGTACATTTTCCATCACTGGTTATAGTATGTCCAAGGTAGTTATAGTTCTGAACTGTCTCAAGGTCTATTCCTTCAATTTTGATATCCACTTGTGGGTTTTGAGTATTTTCTTTGTTTATGATCATAGTTTTAGTCTTTTTGATATTCATATCTAGTCCATATTTTTTGCTTGTCGTGTTTATTTCATTAAGTAATTGTTGTAGGTCTTTAGGATTTTCTGCTAGTAGTACAGTATCGTCAGCATATCTTAGGTTATTGATTATCTTTCCATTAATTTGTAGGCCTGGCATCTCTATGATGTTTTTAAAGATTTGCTCAGTGTATAGATTGAACAAGCTTGGTGATAGGATGCATCCTTGTCTTACTCCTCTTTTTATATCAATGGGTGTAGAGAACTCTTTGTTATATTTTATTATTGCTGTTTGCTCCCAGTATAGATTGCATATTAGTCGTATATCCATGTCATCTAGATGTATCTCTTTTAGGCATTCTATAAGTTGTTTGTGGTGTACTCTATCAAAAGCTTTGGTGTAGTCTATGAAGCAGGCATATATTGGTTTGTTTACTTCTGTGTATTTTTCGATTAATGTTCTCATGCAGAATATGGCTTCTTTTGTCCCGCTATTTTTCCTAAATCCAAATTGCTGCTCATCTAATTCAGTATTGATTTTATTCTGAATCCTTCCTTGTATAACTTTTAGCAAGATTTTGTAACATGGCTCATTAGGCTTATTGTTCTAAAGTCACTGCATTCAACTGCACCATTCTTTTTAGGCAATGCAATGAAAGTTGATGTTTTTAGTTCATTTGGTATGTATCCTGTGTGGTATATGTCGTTGCATATGTCTGTAATCACTTCAATGCCAAAATCTTCAAGTGCCTGTATCATCTCTATCTGTATGCTTTCAGGTCCTGCTGCTTTTCCCCTTTTCATTGTTTTTATAGCTTTTTCCACCTCAGATTTTAAGATTTTATAGCCTGATGTACATTTTATAACTGGTTTCTTGTCCCTTTGATCATGAAATAGTTCTGTTATATATTCCTGCCATCTATCTATGATATCCTTATTGTCTGTTAGCATTTTTCCTTTTTGTCTGCAATGCATCCACCTTCTGTGGCTTTTTTATTTTTATTAGTCATTCTCTTTATTTCTGTGTGCATTCCTCTTAGGTCTTGTTTGCTTTCCATAGTTTCTATTTCTCTACATTTTTGGCTGAGCCAGTCTTCTTTTGCCTTTTTGCACATTTTGCGTATCTCATTATCTATTTTATTGTATTGGGCAGTGTTCTTCGCTTGTCTCCTTTCTTCCATTTTTCTAAGATGGTGTTAGTTATCCATTTTTGTTTTTTGTTCTTTTCTCTTTTGGGTAAGGTGTCGCAGGCTTTTTGTATGCTTTTCTTTATGCATTGCCATTTGGTTGTTACTTTTTCATCAGGATTTTCTCTTCTGTATTGTTCAATTCCTTCCTCTAGCAGCTTCTGGTATGTGTTCTTTACTTGTATTGTATAGGTATCTTTAATATCTTTTTGATTTAAAGCTGTTATATCGAGTGGGTTTGTTGATGAATCAGATTTTTGCTTGTTTCTCTTTAGTTTGATTTTCATTTTAATCATTACAGGATTGTGATCAGAATTAATATCTGCTCCTGGGTAGGTTTTGGCTTTCTTTACGCTGTTACGGAACCTTTCTTTTATCATTATGTAATCTATTTGATTCCTCTTCCTATCTCCAGGGCTTTTCCATGTGTATAGTTTCCTTTTCTCTTGCTCAAAGTAGGTGTTACATATTATCAGCCTGTTTTCTTCACAGAATTGTATTAATCTTTCTCCTCTGTCATTTCTTTTTCCTAAACCATGATTTCCTATAATTGTCTTATATCTACCTTTTCCTACTTTAGCGTTCATGTCACCCATTACAATCAAGATGTCTGAAGATTTCACTTGCTTCATAACTTTATTTAGGTCTTCATAGTATGCCTCTATTTGTTCATCTGTGTAGTCTTGAGTAGGTGCATATGTCTGTATTATTGCTATGTCGAATGGTTTTGCTTTCAACTTGAGTAGTATAATCCTATCACTGTATGTCCAGTGGGTACTTATATATTTTTGTAGCTCTCTTTTTATCAGTATTCCTACCCCCCTTTGATGTTCTGTTGTGTTTCCTGAGTATATAAATGTATATTTTTCGTCTTCAATGTACCCACATTCCTTCCATCTAGTCTCTGATATGCCTAAAATATCTATATTTATTCGTTCTGCTTCTTGAATTAGATTTTCCAATTTCCCTTGTTGATATAGAGTCCTAACATTCCAAGTACTTATTTTAAGATCTTTCCTCCGACATAAGTTCGAATTTCTCCGACTCTCCATGGCTTCCTCTGGACTGGTACGTGATGAGGCTCATTATGATGTGGCCACGTGATGAGGCCCTTTTCATTACATGGTCAAAAATTGATAAATGGCAACATAATACCAGAACTAAAAAAGATCATTAAAAAATATTTCCATATCTTCTTTCCTTATTTATTCCAGTCCTGAAGGTCATTGGGGCACTACTGACAGCCATCATCAAACTTCTGGGCACTACTGACAGCCTTCATCAAACTTCTGGGCACTACTGACAGCCTTCATCAAACCTCTGGGCACTACTGACAGCCTTCATCAAACTTCTGGGCACTACTGACAGCCTTCATCAAACTTCTGGGCACTACTGACAGCCTTCATCAAACTTCTGGGCACTACTGACAGCCTTCATCAAACCTCTGGGCACTACTGACAGCCTTCATCAAACTTCTGGGCACTACTGACAGCCTTCATCAAACTTCTGGGCACTACTGACAGCCTTCATCAAACTTCTGGGCACTACTGACAGCCTTCATCAAACTTCTGGGCACTACTGACAGCCTTCATCAAACCTCTGGACACTACTGACAGCCTTCATCAAACTTCTGGGCACTACTGACAGCCTTCATCAAACTTCTGGGCACTACTGACAGCCTTCATCAAACTTCTGGGCACTACTGACAGCCTTCATCAAACCTCTGGGCACTACTGACAGCCTTCATCAAACCTCTGGGCACTACTGACAGCCTTCATCAAACCTCTGGGCACTACTGACAGCCTTCATCAAACCTCTGGGCACTACTGACAGCCTTCATCAAACCTCTGGGCACTACTGACAGCCTTCATCAAACCTCTGGGCACTACTGACAGCCTTCATCAAACTTCTGGGCACTACTGATAGTCTTCATCAAACTTCTGGGCACTAATGACAGCATTCATCAAACTTCTGGGCACTACTGACTGCCTTCATCATACCTCTGGGCACTACTGACAGCCTTCATCAAACCTCTGGGCACTACTGACAGCCTTCATCAACCTCTGGGCACTACTGACAGCCTTCATCAAACCTCTGGGCACTACTGACAGCCTTCATCAAACCTCTGGGCACTACTGACAGCCTTCATCAAACCTCTGGGCACTACTGACAGCCTTCATCAAACCTCTGGGCACTACTGACAGCCTTCATCAAACCTCTGGGCACTACTGACAGCCTTCATCAAACCTCTGGGCACTACTGAAAGCCTTCATCAACCTTCTAGATTTATATCTACAAATGAAGAGTAGCAATAATCATCCAAATTAGAAATAAAGAAGAAGGATCAACCAAAAAGTCCAGCTACCACCCCATCTGCTACTGAGCTGCCTGAGCAAAGTGATGGAACAAATGGTCAATGTCAGAATGAAACATCTCGAGAAGTAGCAACTACTAAACAAGTGCCAATCAGCACTTAGGTAAAAGTACAGTACAGAGATGAGGTTTTAAAGAGTTCTTAAATATTATGTCTTCATAGACTACACCAAAGCTTTCGATAGAATACACCATAATCAACTTATAGACTGTCTAAAGGATATAAATCTAGACGACACAGACACACAACTAATATGTAATTTGTACTGGGAGCAAACAGCAATAATGAAATATAACATAAAGAACTCTACACCCATGGATATAAAAAGAGGAGTAAGACAAGGATGCGTCCAATCACCAAGCTTGTTCAATTTATACACTGAGCAAATCTTTAAAAACATCAATGAGATGCCAGGCCTTAACATTAATGGGAAGATAATCAATAACCTAAGATATGCTGATGATACTGTTCTACTAGCAGAAAATCCTACAGATCTACAACAATTACTTAATGTAATAAACATGACAAGCAAAAAATATGGACTAGATATGAATATAAAAAAGACTAAAACTATGATCATAAACAAAAAATATTCTCAAGACCTATAAGTAAATATCACAGTTGAAGGAATACATCTGGAGACAGCCCAGAGCTACAACTACCTGGGACATACTATAACCAATGATGGAAAATGTAAAATTGAAATAAACAAAAGAATAAGTATGGCAAAAAGTAATTTTAATGCCATGAAAAATATACTAACAACAAAACAAATAACAGCAGGGCTGAAGCTAAGAATAGCAAAATGTTACATCTTCTCAATATTCCTATATGGTGCAGAAACATTGACATTAGACAAGAAAACAGAACAGAAAATTGAAGCCTTTGAAATGTGGATTTATAGAAGAATTGGATGGAAAGAAATGGAAACAAACAATGAAGTTTTAAAACAATTAAAAATAAAAAGAGAACTACTAAATACAATTAAGACAAGCCAAATGAAATTTTTGGGGCACTTTAAAAGACACAACAGCCTACTAAAAGTAATGTTGGAAGGGAAAATACAAGGTAAAAGAGGCAGATGCAGACCAAGACTAACATGGACGAGTAACATCAACAGATGAACAAGTCAATCTATGACAACCTGCACCATCAAAGCAAGAAATATAGTGGAATGGCGATCCATGGTAGCCAACCTTCGTTGCGGAGACAGCACTCGATGATGACGATGATGAAATGTTATGTAGAGCCAGTCTTAACATATGGATGTGAATCATGGACAATAGGACAACAGACAAGAAAATCACCGCAGGCTGTGGAAATGTGGTTTTACAGAAGAATGTTGAGAATACCATGGACAGCTAAGAAGAGTAATGAAAATGTTCTGAAAGATGTCAAAGCAAAAAGAGAGCTAATTTCCAATATTAGGAAGAAACAATCATCATTTTTCAGCCATGTAATGAGAAGAGAGCAACTGGAATATATTGTAACAAGTGGAAAAATTGAGGGATGAAGAGATAGAGGGAAGCAAAGAGAGAAAATACCAGACAGCTTAAGAGAATGGCTTGGCAGAAGGTCAACAACATAAATGATAAAGAACTGTCGAGATCGAAAGTTGTGGAGAGACATGATCACCTACGCCAGTAGGTCTGGCACTTGATGATGATGATGACAGTACAGAGGACCAACTCATACACTGGACACAAGACATAGAAAAGGCATTTCAAGCAAAGTAGTACTCACAGTCTGGAGACCTGACAAAGTGTGGAGAGACTACTACTGAAGATGAGCAACGGTAAAGTTGAAAGAAACATGTATCGCTGGATACAAAACTTTCTCCTGCAGCACACTGTAAGAGTCAAATTAGAAGGTTCACTTAGCCACTGCATCTCACTACCTCAAGGAGTTCCCCAAGAAGGAGTCACTTCTCCCACACTCTTCAACATCTACATAAATGACATAACAGACAACCTCCCAAACCATATCTCAAGAGCTCTCCACGCCGACGATCTAATTGTTTGGACAGCATCAGACACCTGCCCACAGCAAGAACTCGGATGCAAGAAACACCCAACAAAATAGGGAAATGGGCCAGGGAGACACAGCGAAATGATGATCTATGGTAGCCAACCTTTGATGTGAAAATGGCACAGGACGATGATGATAAAGATTTTTTCAGAAAGCTGGCAACAAAATCAGAGAATAAAACAAACATCATTATCACGTTACTGAAATCAAAGACATAAGTCACTTTCCTGACAAAAGATATCAAGTAACAAAAGTAGCAAATGCTACTTATTACTTTTACTATTACAAACACCCACGTCCAAAAATAACATAAATGAAAATAATGTAATAACTGATAAGATAGCTAAAGGTGCTGATCCATAGATCTTCTAGTTCATCATCCATCACTGAGGGCTACAGATAAGTGGTCAGAATAATAGGATATATGAGTATATAGAAAAAAATAGCTGGACAAACTGAGAGAAAGATTGACGGACAATCAGTCATGATCACAGAAGAATAAAGTACATAAACACATTAACTAAAAAAACACTCTTAGAACTATCTTTATGGGTTTTTTCCCATTAGTTGAGTCTGCCAGAGGAACTTATAGAATCAGAGAATAAAGGCAGCATGTCCAGTGGGGTCACTGCAAGTTGCTCAGGTTAAATTTTTTATTCCATTCCATAAAGAAAAAAAAAAAAAAAACTTTTCATAAGGAACCCAAGTTCTCCTGGTTTGGAGCTGGACAAGCCATAGATTCAGCCACCCACTCTTCAAAACGTTTAACAAAAACAGACAGAAAACACTGACACAAACACTGACAGAAAACGAATGTAATATATTTATTATATTCACATAATACTTATAACAAAAGTATATACTAAGCATCTAAGAAATGTATTCACTACATTTGTCAACATAGTGGTTTCTCTTATGTGATAAACATATTTCCTCAAAATATAAATATATATATAAACAGATATCTAATGTAAATCTGATAGCCGTAGTTTATAAATATGACAGTAATTCTTTTCTTCCATGTTTGCCTTTGGAAGTTAAGGAGAAAGACAGTTTGTAATTTATTTGTTCTCTGGTTGCCCTCCTCCGCTGTCAGGTGTTTCTATAGTCTGTTCATAAATTCATGACCATCTCTAAAAAATCATAGCTTCACAACCCTCTGACAGAATGAACTCAAACTTACTATGTGCACGGTGGTGAAATCGAACTGCAGAAAACTAATCTCCTTTAGGATTTGTATTATTCAAAAAACAAGAAAAAGTTTGGACAGAGAATTCTAAGTTTTACAGCCCACCCAACTCTTCCGTCCAATCACACCACTTTCAATGTACAGCTTAGACTCATGGAAGAAAACTTTATTTTTACGTGAACCAGTCTGTACCATTTATTACCATGTTACCAATAGCGTATTTATCCTTGTGTTTTTTGCATTAAAAAAAAAAATGTGGTTGACTGCTAAAACCTAATCTTTAGGGCACCCTTTTTGTAATTTCTTTGAATTATATAGCAAACAATGTTTTTGTGCAAAATTCAGGCTGCCTTTGGACTTAGAAGTTATACAATCTTAAGGTCGGTGGAAAACTACACAGCATGCAAACCTTCACTGCATTTCATCAAAAAGTTTCCAAAAAAATTGAAGGACACTGTATTCACAAATTTATGAACAGACTATAGTAATCTCAATGTCCATTGTTTTAGTGGTGTCCTCAGCCATTTGTTTTCATAGTATTTGTTGATAGTTTGACTGTTGTTGCTACCTTGGCATGTAGCCAAACCATTCACTTGTTGTTACTCGATACATTCAAATGTGGGATGATTCCCAACTGTCTCTTCTTCTCCCATTTTGTCACTTAAACTAACTGCAATCATTCGTTTGATATGTCTCATTTTGGTGGTAATTAGCAGATATATATATATATACTGTCCAAGTATAATCTACTGTCAAGTCTGACACTGATAACATAAAACTGGGGTGAAGATTGTGTTGTTGCAGGTTCATTATGTCTCCATTGTGGTTTCTTAAAAATGACAGTATTTGTTATAAATCTGAATTAAGTATGTTATAAACATGATAAGATGTAAGTAAATCTATACAGGGTATAACTATCCATTTGTTCAATGAGCATATCTTAGGACAGTATTTACTGTAATAGAAGAAAACTACCTCTTATAAATGTGAACAAATACTTCTCCCATATACAAGTGTTACAAGTGCTTGCCTCAAATCCAATAGACATATTTTCTCTAAACAAATAAATTGAAACTATTTCCTGTGAATCCAATGAAAATATTTATTATGCATATTAAAATAAAACATATGTTAAGTCAGTGTCTTACAAACTGTAGTGGTAGGTGCTGATATGTGGGAAGTCAGTTGTTGAAACAACATATGGGACTCTGGGAAATTGGATGAAGGACTGAGCTTGAGAGTATAATGTCATGTTTAAACAAACAAAAACTATAAATATCTTATGAGTGGACACTGAGGCAAATTTAAAGTTATAACTATCCATACACAGAATCATGGGAATGTCTCAAATCCATCTCATGTCACAGCATCCACCAAAGGAAGTTAACAAATTTTATTGACAAGGTCCAAGCTCCATGAGTAATAGCAAAATTAATACAGGATATGTACATATGGACCTGAGAAAGCATTACAAACTTGTCAAGAACAGTGGAATTACAACAATTGGTTAGGTATAGCACTTTACTGAATTTAAAAAAAAAACCAACTCTATTGAAATCAAAAATATCTTTATTGAATTAAACAAACCTGAAACTGTATGGGAAAAATTCAAAAATGTAGGTCATTACAGAGCTAGATTTTAAACTTTTTTCTTTTAATCAAACAATGCAGTTTTAGCAAAGAAACTAAAAGAAAGAAGGAAGTAGAGTCCAAAGACTGAACAAATATTGAGATGATTTTGAGTTGACTGCAGTTCTCCTAATCACAGAACTAAGACAAAAATAAATTTTGAGATTCACAGAACTAAAAAAACAAATCAATGTTCAGGTTGACAGCACTGGTAAAACAAAGCAATCTTCTGTTTCACAGCCAGGAAAAAAATAATGAGGCTCACAGCCAGCAGAAAACAAAACAATCTTCAGCTTCACAGTCAGGACAGAACAAAGTAATCTTCAGGTTCAAAGAACTGAAAAGACAAAACACAATCTTCAGGTTCAAAGAACTGAAAAGACAAAACACAATCTTCAGGTTCAAAGAACTGAAAAGACAAAACACAATCTTCAGGCTCACAGAACTGAAAAGACAAAACACAATCTTCAGGTTCAAAGAACTGAAAAGACAAAACCCAATCTTCAGGTTCAAAGAACTGAAAAGACAAAACCCAATCTTCAGGTTCAAAGAACTGAAAAGACAAAACACAATCTTCAGGTTCAAAGAACTGAAAAGACAAAACCCAATCTTCAGGTTCAAAGAACTGAAAAGACAAAACACAATCTTCAGGCTCACAGAACTGAAAAGACAAAACACAATCTTCAGGTTCAAAGAACTGAAAAGACAAAACCCAATCTTCAGGTTCACAGTCAGGACAGAACAAAGTAATCTTCTGGTTCAAAGAACTGAAAAGACAAAACACAATCTTCAGGTTCACAGTCAGGACAGAACAAAGTAATCTTCCGGTTCAAAGAACTGAAAAGACAAAACACAATCTTCAGGTTCACAGTCAGGACAGAACAAAGTAATCTTCTGGTTCAAAGAACTGAAAAGACAAAACACAATCTTCAGGCTCACAGAACTAAAATGAACAAAACACAATCTTCAGGCTCACAGAACTAAAATGACAAAACACAATCTTCAGGCTCACAGAACTGAAAAGACAAAACACAATCTTCAGGCTCACAGAACTGAAAAGACAAAACACAATCTTCAGGCTCACAGAACTGAAAAGACAAAACACAATCTTCAGGCTCACAGAACTAAAACGACAAATCAATTTCAGCTTCACAGAACTAAAATGACAAAACAATTTCAGGCCCACAGAACTGAAAATACAAAACAATCTTGGGTTGAAAGAACTGAAAATACAAAACAATCTTGGGTTGAAAGAACTGAAAATACAAAACAATCTTGGGTTCACAGAACTGAAAATACAAAACAATCTTGGGTTCACAGAACTGAAAAGACAAAATGATTTCAGGTTCACAGCACTATAAAAATGAGCCATCTTTAGATTTCTTAATTTTGATCTTGAGCCTTCCAGAGCCATAAGACATCACATAGGGCTCATAGAGTTTTTCGCCACCCATTTCTATTCTGGGTAAGATGTTCAATCTTATCCAATGAGTCTATGCCTGTCTACATTGCAAATCTTACAAGAGTTCTTTTTAGTGTCTCTCTAGGTTTCCATCTTTCTCTGTTTACTGATGTTTTCCACAGAAGAGCCTGTTTTGAAATTCTCTTGTTATCTCTTCTCAACACATGTCCATCCTCTCCTCTTAATGGTAGATGAGATCACTGGTTGCATGGCAATTTCTCTTACCCCTATATTAGTCTTGAATCCATTCCATTGTACATAGAGTATTCTTCTTAGACATTCGTCTTCAGAAGTTAATGTCTTACCTTGAGACTACCCAGCCTCCAATAAACTAGTGTGATGATGGATGCCTGTTATTGTTTCTATTCATTTGTTGTTTACAAATTAAAGATCAAAATCTCAATCTTAAAACATAGAAACTAAAGACAAACTATTTTTTTTTCCTAATCTTACAAATTTGCATTTTTTACAATATTCCAGTGCCCTTGAAAATTACCACTGTAATAGAGGAACATTTTAACAAGACCAAAGAATCTATAATAACAAGAAATAATCTCTGATACTTAAGTTCACTGTTAAGGCATTTAAATACTGTCTCTAGTGTTGGGATTCAAACTGATTTGATGCTGCAGACAAATCAAAATATCAACTGTGACCAATGAGCCAATCTTGGATACCAAACATCATGTCAAACAAATGTTTAGAGAAAACAGGAATGTTTGATCCTGAGACAATATGAATTGAGGATAATACTGAACACAGCCCTGAGCATGGGATATGACTCAGTTAACCAAATGAAGGATCATTAATGCTTCATAGAAGCTGAGGCTGAAATGAATATTCACATTTGCTGTTCCCTGTATTTCTGATTCATACCTTTGTCAACAAACTGTAAATTCTGTGTGGTATTACATATCACTGTTTCACTGTCAACAAATGGTAAATTGTGTGTGGTATTACATATCACTGTTTCACTGTCAACAAATGGTAAATTGTGTGTGGTATTACATATCACTGTTTCACTGTCAACAAATGATAAATTCTGTGTGGTATTACATATCACTGTATCACTGTCAACAAATGGTAAATTCTGTGTGATATTACATATCACTGTTTCACTGTCAACAAATGGTAAATTCTGTGTGGTATTACATATCACTGTATCACTGTCACGAATGGTAAATTCTATGTGGTATTACATATATCTGTATAACTGTCAACAATATATAGATTCTGTGTGGCGTTACATATCTCTGTATTACTGTCAACCATTTGTAGATTCTGTACAACAAACTAATCTATGAGGTCTTAATAACTTTGAACACAGCAAAAAACCATGATCTCTACTGCTGCCACTGATAGTGGCATGAACATCATCACAAAACATCAATCAGGAATCAATGTTTTCCACACACCATCTGGCCCACACACCATCTGGCCCACACGCCATCTGGCCCACACGCCATCTGGCCCACACACCATCAGGCCCACACACCATCTGACCCACACACCATCTGGCCCACACACCATCTGACCCACACACCATCTGGCCCACACACCATCTGGCCCACACACCATCTGGTGCACAAACAAAACTCTTCTCAACTCTAGAGGATTACAATTAAGTTCTTCTACTGCAGCAATCAATTTCCTTTGCACAAGAAATTATATAGGGACACTCCCTTCAGAAACCTATACATAGCATATCATGATAAATACCCATAAATTGATTGAATTATGTCTACAGTAGAATATATAAAGATGAGCTTTCCTCAACAATTTAGTTGTTAGCAGGGAGTCATCTATAAGTACCATGTAATCTGTCAGAATGTATTTTTCTGTGAGATCAGGCTTTGACTCTTAGGTCTCTGCACAACTCCCATGTTTGCAAGGCATGCACTGAAATCTTGAGTTTGGCCTGTCATGCTTATTGCATGGTTGTGTCCATTTGCAACCTGCAGAAATCGATGCATAGATTATGATGTCTTTAGAAGTCATAAGATTGTAGTATTTTGTGTTTATTGAATTTTTTTTAAAAATCTGACATCCTAAGAGTGAGGTATGCTTTGAAGTCCAATAAAGACTTATCCATCATTGGTTATTCCATAACCAATAACCAAAAAGAAAGAAAAAAAAAATAACCAATAACCAAAGACCTGACATTTACAATGTAAGATTAATGATTATGTACTCCCACTGCTGAAGTGTTAGCATTAATGACAGTCCACTACCTTTTTTTTAAAGTTAATATTAACGGCCCACTAACACTCTCGAAATGTTAATTTCAATAATGTTAGTGGAATCACACTTTTGGAATGTCAGTTGTAATAACGTTAGTGCACCAAAATTTCCAGAATTCTAACAATAATGTCTGTGTATTCACACTCATGGAATGTTAACACAAATAACAATATACTAAGTCATACTTTTGATATTTTAACATCAATGACAATTTACTCAGCTTCTGCAATGTTAACATTAATGAAATTTCACTCATATTTCTAAAATAACAACATTAATGACAAAGGTTCTGACATTACTATAAGATTAACATTAATAACTGTGCACTTACACTATTGGAATTATAATATTATGAAAGTATAATAACACTTCTAAAAAGTTAACTCTAATAACATTAATAGCAAAGCATTCACACTCATAAATTATTAATGTTAGTGACATAGTATTTATACTTCTAGAAAGTGAACAATAATCCCAGTGCATTCAGGAGCCAGTAGTGGGGTGTAACGTACACTCCTACAACGTATAGTGACAGCTTTACAAAAAAAGGGACACAACAAAAACTGATGTTGCGGCCTTCCTCAGAAAACAAGAACAACACAAATGAACAATGAACTAAAGTAAACTCTACTACATCTAGGATGAGATGAACAGGTAAATCAAAGAGAAATAAACTGAGGGATAAGAGACAAAATGATGGAATGAAAGAGAGATGTGGTATATGTTGGAGGATACAAAGGGATAAAATGTGAAAATGAGTACACTAAAATATATATAAAATGAAAGTGAGACTTAACTGAAGCAGTGTCCAAACATATCCAGCAAGTGGATTATTGTAAATCAAGTAGGATGTAGGAGGTAAAGGGAAAAAGGGGGTGGGGGGAGGGGTTTGAGAAATCAGCCTTGTGATTGGACAAGAAGTTGCATGAGATAATACGCTATTAGACTGAGGTGCAGTCAAGTGTGACACAGGTAATCACTAGAGATAGGGAAGTGTAAATATGGAGTGAGATGGTCAAACAAAACCAGACTATTACTCAGAAAACTTGCAATAAGTGTGACATAATAAGGGGATTATCAAGGACTGGCAGTGCAGGGTGATATAATAATATAGACCCTGAATATCACCTGGGGAGATCACACTAGGCTGTGGGGAACCAAAACAGGAGTAGGGGAGGTAAGAAAGGAGGAGAGGGAGAAAATGGAGGGGATTGAAAGAAGGAAAAGACGGGGGAAAGGTAGGGAGAGAGAGGGGGGTAATAGATTACCCATGAGAATGGGATACATTGATCCCCCGTGGGGTGAGGCAAACCCATACGGAAGATCAGACGTTTCTCTAAAGTGAATTGACATTGGCTGTCAGAAGTACATGACAACTGTCCAGTAACTTGGACATCCACCTTACCCTGATGGCCCTTAGAGTTGAAGAGGGATGCTATTGGGGTACCTGCATCTCGAGTGATGTCATACAGATGTTTCTCGCATCTGTCACCAAGACGGTGTCCTGATTCAACTGTGTAGGTCATCTTACATCGCTCACATATAATGGCATAGATAATGTTGAATGATGTACAAGTGAATCCTTCTCTGATATCAAAAGGAGATATCTGTATGGAGGTTGTGGTTGCAAGTTTTACAATGATTGCAACTGCACCAGAGAGTGCCCCGATGGCTGAGGAGTGGGGAGAGTGGAGGGGGAGGCAGGAAGGCAGCTCCTGACAAGCATGTCACAGAGGTTGCGATCACTATTAAAGGCAACTAATGGGATGTCAGGGGAGAGTAGAAGGCTAGTAGAGTTGGAGCAGAGAATAGGCAAGTAGCGGTTAATAAAACTGATCACAACATAGTGGTGTGGGTGAATATTGAGAGTATATATATTGAATATATACTATTCTGTCACAGGGGGAATGGGTAGACAGAATGAGTGCAGCCTGGCGGGAGATGCAGAGAACCTGTTGGAGAGCAGGTTAGAGAGCTGATATGGGAAGAAGGCATCAGCGGAAGAGGTCCAGCATCAGGTGGGCATTATGTAGGAAATCATCATCCTGGCAAAGACAATGAAGCCTGAGTAATTGCAAACAGGGAAGAGAGTTCTTGCAAGATGTCGAGTGAGAAGAGTTGCAGCAGAGAAAATAATGGGAGTCAGTAGGTTTGTAGAAGACCGAGGTAAGTTGACCAGAGACACCTAAGGAAACTGTAATATTTGAGAAGGAGACAGAGAAGGAGGAAATGTATGAAGTGATATAGATTAGTAAAAAAAAAAGTAAAGTTCCCCCGTCACGCCAAGTGGCGTATAGGGAATATGGTGTTAGTGACCATAAATTTTACAGACCTTCGGCACATGATTTTTGGGGTAATGTGGTCGGTATTACGCCCATGCCGCTTCACTTTCCCAGAAAAAAATCTGGTACCCATTAAAGGCTGGGTGAACCCGGAAGCCATTGGTTGGGATCAAACCCTACCCCTTGTCCTTTGTAGTCCAGTTCACTAACCACTGAGCTATTGCGGCTCCCCAGTGATATAGATTGAGGAGTGAATATGTCCCACATGCTCGATGGATAGGGAGATTTCCTCCTTGGAAAGGTCAGTCAGACCGATGCAGTCGTCAATGTACCTAAGTTACATAATGGGAAGAGGACCTTGGTAGATCTGGAGCTCCAGGTAACCTATGAAATGATAAGCATAGCTAGGGCCCATTTTGGTGCTCATAGCCACACCAGTGATCTGGGTGAAGAAGTTGCCATCAAACTCGAAAGAGTTGAGGTTAAAAACTAGTTGTGGAATGGAAGTATACAGGGACCAGACATCCATGACAAAGAGGTGGTAGTTATAGTCAGGAGAAAGGGTGATGGAGGCAAAGATATTCAGAGCTCCGTTGGTGTCTTTAACATATTAGGGGAGGTTCATGACTATTGGTTAAATACATTGTCAAAAGGAAGTCAGAAATGTGTACTGTGAGACAGGAGATAGAAGAGACAATAGGTCATCTGGGCGAGTCATTTTTGTGTATCTTGGGCAGCACATAGAAAGAGAGTCAACCTAAGCTACTATCAGGGAGGATCACACAGGACAAACTAGGAAGGAGTAGTCCCTTCTGAGTGAACTTTAGAATCATCTTCTGCACCAAGGCATTATTAGAGATATTAGAGACAGTGTATCATTGGAGATGGGTGGGTAGAATGTGTGGTCTGCAGTATTTGTATACGTCCCGTAGGAGAGATAGCGGGTCACTTGAGGGATAAAAAGGGACAAAATTGAGACCCTAACTGAGAATGAGGGAGTTGGAGTCAGAGGCAGTTTGTGGTAAGGGAAGTGGGGAGGGGGAGGCAGAGGTAGATATTTTACGTTTGTGCTGATAGGACAAAATGTCATAGAGTAATCGGTTGAAGTGGTGGATGATAAGATGGATGGGAAAGTTTGTGGTGAGGAACTGAATTTGGGACTGGAGATATTGTTGTTGGGTGTCAAGGTGGGATATAAGATGAGTGGCTGGTGGAACAATACGTACGCATCTCAAGCTATACTGGAGTTCAAGGTTCCGTAGCTGGCAAAGTGGATAGCTAGAACGATGGGGCTGACTGACCTGGGCTGAGAAATTTGATCGGGACCCACATGGGAGAATCTTAAGATGGAGGCAGTTGTTAAAAAAATTCAGATGGCAGATAAATCTGGTCTTCTTGAGAGTAATGAAAGGAAGATCCTTTGAGACACGAGAGAGTTCAGGGGGTAGAGTAGAGAAGGAAGCAATGATGGAGTGATAGATAAATTTAGATTTGTGTCTGAGGGAGGGTATGGTGAGGAGACAGAAGGGAACAGGGTAGAGAAGTGAGAGGTAAACTCAAGGAAGGAGAAAGACAGGAGAGGTGATAAAGTGTAGTATGGAAAGAGAGGGTTAGATGTGGGATAAGTGTAAAACCTGATCAGAGAAGAAATGGCTAGGAAATTGATAGATATGAGCGATTTGAGACTGATGAGAGGTTATCTACATGATAGAGATCATTGATTATATATCAGCAAGCAGGAGCAATGGTAGAAGAGGGCAAAAAATGCAGGGCAGAGCCCAAATAAAGTGGTTGGATAGAACCAAAGGTTATGGTGATGAGTCTAACTAACTAGAACTCTGAAACATGGAAGACATTGGACAAACATACTGTGGCAGCAGTATAAAGAAAAGTAGGGAACAGGCAAACAATTGCAGTGATGCAGTAAAGCTGGTTGCATGAGTAAGTAGTGGAATGTAACGTACACTCCTATGAGGTATAGTGACAGTTTTACAGAAAAGGGACACAACAAAATACTGATGTTTCAGTCTACATGCGGTCTTCCTCAGAAAATGACAACTCAGTGCACTCAACTTCCAATAGTTAACATTAATGACATTGTATTTTCACTTCAAGCATGCTAACAATAATCACAGTACATTTACATACCTGGAATGTCATGAAATAACGATAGGGCATTCACTTCTAAATGGTAACATTAATTAGAGAGCATTCGCACTCACGGAATGTGACAACGATCAATACACATTCTCTCCTTGCATATTAACAATTCACTTTCATGCTTAAATGTCAGCAAAATAACAATAGACATCTAATGTCAAATGTTAACAATAATGACAAAGTACTCCCACTAATATATAATCAACAATGACAACATATTACCATCCCTTAGATGTCACCAATGTCATTCCCACTCATGGAATATAAGCAATGACAACAAACCGCTCCCTCCTAAAATATCAACAACTATAATGACTTCACACAAACACTTAAAATGTCTGCAGTAAAGACAATTCCCCTCCTTGATATGTCCACAGTGACTACTACCTCACTTTTGGAAAGCCAACAATAATGACGTTTCAACACTAAAACCTCCAATGTATAATAATGACAACGCACTAACTCTTAAAATGTCAACACTTCAATAATAATGACAACACACTTCA
Source organism: Megaustenia siamemsis (assembly GCA_032433765.1). Taxonomy (NCBI): domain Eukaryota; kingdom Metazoa; phylum Mollusca; class Gastropoda; order Stylommatophora; family Ariophantidae; genus Megaustenia; species Megaustenia siamemsis. The sequence goes on along the minus strand of JAVIAB010000108.1, from coordinate 44,434,491 downwards.
ATTTGTTGAAAACTAACAATAATGACAAGGGCTAGGATTTTTAAGACCTAAAAAATTTCAAATATGACTTAAAAATCATTGAAAACACCGAGGGCTTGTTGGTCTCGTGGCAAGGTACCAGTCTTGAGACAGAGGTTTTGAGTTCTAATCCCAGCTGCACCATTTGCGATTTTTATTTGTGATTCCTCTCTGCGGTAACCACCCCTGTTCTCAGTAGCAAGGCCAGGCTTGAAATGTCAATTATTCATCAATGGAAAAAATATGAGTACGTCAGAAGAATACAGAGTTATATGCCGGCAGGGCGAGGGACCCCTGTGCACATGGCTGCCAGAGAAAAATGGATAACTCGCAAAATTCAGTTCCTAGTCTCTAGGGACTTCACCAGAGGTGACAAAAAATGCTTACATTTATGACCTAAAAAAAAATGCAAAATATGACCTAAAAATGAAAAATAGCCGAAACGTGACAAGAAATTAATTACTCAGTTCGTATTTAAAATAACATTAAATTATCTCCTTCTTTCCTTCCTCATTTACCTTTCAGCATAGAGGGAAGATATAATTTGAGGTTCTTTGCTCTTCTTTGCCTCTGCCGCTGTTATGTTTCCTAGTGTTTCCAATACTCCGTCAATCCAACTTTTTAATTGTTTGGCCTTTGGGTCTGGAGTTATTGAGTTATTTGCGGGTCATCATCATTGCACTCCGAACATGTCCAAAGGTGCTCAGATCCCCTCCTCAGCAAAGCCCTCAGTGTCCAGCGACTGACGACTCCAGTTCTATGTTGGTTGATAAGTCTTCTTACACGCCCACTAAGTTTCTCATTTCTGGCTGTGCCCATCTTAACTCCCATATCCATCATCTGAAGAAGTGACATGGATCTGTGTTTGTTGAAGTCCTGTGCTCTTCCCACATCTTGGAGGGCACTGATGATGTCCGCCCGATCCATTGGTTATCCATCCTCAACAACAGCGCAGCTAGCCAACTTGTCCGCTCTTTCATTTCCCCGTACTCCCGCATGTCCAGGGACATAGACAAAGGTGACCTTACGTATTTTTGATTTCTACAACGACTCTACCCATTGCATGCGTACAAAGCCCGCCTCCACTTTTTTTATCATGCTCATCGAATCACTCAGTATACATGCGTGGGTGTAGTCTTGTGACTCTAACCATTTGAATGCCTTGGTCACTGCCATCACCTCCATTGTCATGCTACTCGTGGTCATGACGTATGCACCACTGTCTTCTTTGACTATTCTGCCTGCCGAGCGTGCTGTAAATGCCCATGCACTTCTTTGGTGTCGTATTACAGATCCGTCTGTATAGATGACTGCATCTTTCTCATTGGTGTTATCGCAGATGAGACAGTTGACCTCGGCATTAACCACGACCGGGTTCTGTTCCCTACTTTTCCTGTTGAGTGTGACAATACACGAGAAAGTCTCCTTGAATGACGTAGGCACCGGTATCCACTCCTCACCAATGCAGATATTGGTAAGCCCACAGACCTGTTTGATGACATCTTCTGCTGGGTCTGGTGTTCTCGCGATGTCTATTGAAGGCTTTTTGTGTTGTGTTTTGATCTTTCGGCCTTGCCACGTGGCCAACCACGTTATCTGTTTAACGTTTATCTGTTGTTTCTTTATATATTTTATGGCAGGAATTATTCCAAGCTTTCTTCTCAGTTTTTTATTTTTTATCTTCTCTTTCAGTCTGTTTCCTATCATTCATCTAACATATTTCATCTCAGTAGGTGTTATTTTTCTTATTGTTCTTGCAACCTTGCTAAGACATCCTTAGCGTCGGGCTCTGCTCTCATGTCTTTGTTGACAAGCAATTTCTGAGGCTACACATCTCTTACATTAGTTTTTTTTAAACTTTTGGACACATTTATTCTCCCTCAGTGTTTGGAATAACTTTCACATCAAAGGAGTGTCTGACCACATGTCTCCACTTCAAACAGTGAAAGCAGCTTGCGATATATATATATAATAGTATCCCTGTTTAAAGTTTCACATCAGAACAAACTTTTTTGACAATGTTGTCACTCCTGTGCACTGCTGATCACTGCAGAGTTTTAACCAAAGGTATCTTTTATATTTAAATGTTTGTCGTGACATATGGTAAATCCAACTAAATCTGGTCTTTAATTTTCCACCTAAGAATTTATTTTGAATTACATTGTCAGAGTTATAGACACACATTTATTGAAGTAAGTTTACATGTTTTTTACCAATAAAATAACAAAGCTAAATTTTTTCCTACGTACTAAAGGGTCATCTAAATCAGTGCTTCTCAACCTTTTTCCGTTGTGGCCACTTCAGACCTTGTATTCTTCCCAGGGCCCTCCCTGTCCATTTGTGAAAAAGATCACTTTGTAAATGCTTTCTTTTCTTTCAAATAGCTTGTGTTATATACACATATATATATAAATACAGAAAAAATGATCTATTTTCTGCAAAGTATTTCTTTTGGTTTCTCAAGTAGCTGCTACTATTGAAACAATTCACTGAGTGGACAAAAATGATACCCAAGCGCTGTCTACTACAACATAGACATGGCCTCCTAGTCCTCTGCCATGGCCCTCCACATATATGTCTTTTTTACCTGTTGATACCTTGGAATTTTCTCAGGGCCATATGGCCTACAGTTGAGAAACACTGATCTGAATGAAAGTTTTATTGTATGTAAAATGACGAGAAATATTACTGAAAATATGCACTCATGCCCCAATTTGATCAAAATATGACCTCTAAACCTAAAGTGTGATCAAAATATGCATTTACATGACTAATAAAAACAGCGTCAGAGTGTTCAGAAAAACATGAAACATGTTGAAATTAACTTGGATTTCAAAAATACATGTTAGGAATAAATATGACATGTTAAAAAAATCCAAGCCCTAATAATGACAGCAAGCCTTGGAATGACAACATACTTCCAATCTTGGAACGTCACCAATTATGTTTTGATCATACTCAATTAACAAAAGCAGAAAAACACAAAATGAATGCCTTCATTAACTGGCCTTCTCATTTCCAAATATTAAGACATTAAAACAATTCAGACCCATATGAGAATGTATGTCATGGGTGAAAGTTTAGTTCACTTTTCTACCAACTGTTCATGAATCAAGCATGGATTTTTAACAGATACTGCAGCTTTTAATGTTGAGATATAAATGAGAGATAGAGAGATTATCACATACCATCTTCTTAGCATTCAATCATTTAGTGGACATTAATGTGTTGTGTCGCTAGTATATAGCAAAACCATGATATCTGCACCTTTTGTCTCCATATGAGTAGATTTCTTTATAAATTGTCCTGGTCAGCGGTTATGTTTGGCATACTCTTTTTTACCTTTTAACTGCCAATGATTCAAGTGCACATGAGACGTCATGTTCTTCACTGTTATCTGATGGCGCTAGACATCCGATCTTACTACCCAGAGACTAAAGAAGAAAACCATGGATTCATGGAGAAAAATTCTCACAATTCGAGCCCTGGATCTGCCTGTCCAGAGACACACATTTGACCACTAGATCACCTAGCCCCTAACATACCTTCAAAATTATAAGAATTTAGCTTCATTTGTAAGCAAATTTCTAACAAAATGGATTTGTATGAACATTATGAAAACATGGGTGCCTCGGTAGCCTAGATGAGAAAACCGCCTGACTGGGTTACTGACGTTTGAAAAACCAGTGTTCCATTCCCGCTGGAAGCAGTGTGAGTTGTACTCGTGGATGGAAAAAAAAACACCCCCGGGGTCGAGCCAGCCGCTGGCAGAAATAGGAACCAGGTTATAGTACTCTGGGAAGGTGAGGAGTGTCGCCTTGCATCGTGAGTTTCAATGCTTGAAGCCTATCCAGAAGTCTCCAAACACTTTTGGATAGACTGCCAAGCACATATGGGTGAAAAATCGCATGCTAAGACACTGATTCAAGTCTCATACTTTACCTTTACCTTCATTATGAAAATATTTGTATAAAAATTACAGACCAATTGTAAAACCTTCTGCATTTTTCCTCTTTCAAATGAATCTACAATGCTTCTATAAAATGTTACTGAGATAACTGTTATGCAGTAATATATATATATATATATATATATATATATATATATATATATATATATATATATATATATATATATATATATGAATTGGCATTGTTGTGTTATTCTGTAAGTACATTTTGAATAATTATTTTTTAAAGTGGGAATTAGACATAGCTGAATTATAACTGGGAGCTGAGATAGCTCAGTGGTTAGTGAACTGGACTACAAAGGACAAGGGGTAGGGTTCGATCCCAACCGACGGCGTCCGAGTTCATCCAGCCTTTAATGGGTACAGGATTTTTTTCTGGGAAAGTAAAGCGGCATGGGCGTAATACCGACCACATTACCCCAAAAATCATGTGCCGAAGGTCTGTAAAATGTATGGTCACTAACATCATATTCCCTATATGCCACTTGGCGTGACGGGGGTACTTTACTTTTTTTTTTGTGTTATAACTAATGTTTAATAAACATGTGATACATCATACTAGAAAACAATAATAAAAGTATTATAACACCCCCAGCAATTATGTGTAAGAATTTGTAGGAGACTTTGTACAGATATTTGTGTCTGGTGTACATGTTTGTTCTAAACATTTGTAGAAGGTATGCTATCATACTGAGTTGAAATGATAAATCATAGAACCCAGTTGATTAGACAAATGTAAAACAATCTAGCTTTGAATGGTGATGCATGGAATTATATGAGACTCTGAGATCAAGATGCTGTAAATATGAGACAAGGTATAGGAGAATTAAAGTGCTGGATTATGCTGATGTCATAAAGTATCAGCAATGAAAACATAATGTGGAAACATGAGAAATAAGACTGGATATGGATAAAGCTGCTGTCAGGATCAAAATTAGGTGTCAAAGATGCAAATATGGATCTTGATGCAGCCTGGATAAGGATATGATCCCAAATGTATGCTCAATTTATGCAAGTGATAAGAATATTTGTTAACTATGCACTGAAAACAGCACCAATTTATATTATGATACCAAGCTATACAAAAATGTATACAGCAGGAATTATAGGTTGTAAAATATGTCAAATAATTTGTGACTACATCACTCTAACATACAAAGAATACATTTTTTACAAACATATAAAACATACAATTAAAAACCTTCATTTATGTCAAAAATGTATAATTAAAAAAACAACTCACAAAAATATTCTATCAAAATAGGGAGATTCTCCTTGGTCGTAATATTAGTCCAACAGTGATAAATTTGATAAATGCTCTAAAATGTTTAATCAATATCATTATAATAAATATCAATACATTGATATAAATATTAGCATACTATTGTGTCACTTAAAAAAAACATATCAGTGGCCTCTGTCAGTATCAAAAGAATAGACTCAGTACCTGTGTAAGGATCTTGTCTGAGACAGCTGTTGCTCCACTGTGCTCATCTAATCTAGATTTGGCACCCTGCCTCAATCTCAGTTACTGGAGTTTACTGTGGACGGTTGATTGAAGACCCAACAAGTGACTATCATGAAACATCCAATGTTACTGAATCAGAAACTCTGGAGTGTGAAACAGAAAATAGATGCATGCAGAGACAAATGTCTCAGGAAAATACCTTGTATTGCATACAATTAATTAAAAACTAGTGAAGAAATAAGAGAAACAAAGCATTCAAAAATACCATCTATAATCAAGAAAAGAAGCTGGCAATATGTCGGTTATGTGATGTGAAGAGAAGACTAAGAGAATTGCAAAGCAAGAATTCAAATGAGGTATAGCAGACAACCTAAAAAGAGGCCAACCTAAAGAAAAACTAAGAACACTTGTAAGAGAGGCAATGACAGTGAGCATGAGTTCTCTTGCTAAGATGGAAAGGCACATCCAGAAGAAAGATGCCCAGAAACACACTGCACATCCACAGACTAACAATATTGGAAGGATAACAGCAACAAATCAGATGCAGAGTTTTTTTAAAACATTTTTGCCCTATGTGCCACCTTTGGCTTGAAAGGAATTAAGTGTATACTGCCTTACTCAAGCTGAAGTTGTCTTGGCATATACCTCTCATTTTTCTACGCTCATGTTTGACTCCTTCATGTCTCATTGACATAAATTTCCATTAAGCTGCAATTTTTCCAGTGACACCCAACCTCTCCATATACATATATTATATCTTTAAAGATCCATTCTTCGTTCAGCACAGATGACCAAGCAACCAAAGACAACATTACCACTGGAGAACAATGAACATGTCTAGAACCCCTGCATGTTCAAATGCTTTGCCATTTGTTATTTTACCTCTCCATGAGATTGAAAGGACAAACCTCAAGTAGTGTATACGAGATGTACCAAATTTTGTTTTTCAAGGCATACATATTCCAGGATCTGCTGGCATAGAGTACTCAACACACATACTGTTCTGATAATGGACTTGGTGTTGATGGTAAACATGTTTCTTCATACTCTCACTCCCTCCCCTCTTCCAGCCTGGATAAATAACTTATTAAATAGTTAGCACTAGATGATGATTCCAGTTTTTTCTATCAGTGTCAATGTATGCCACATTGTTAGCAAGCAGAGATTCAGAGATGACCATTGAAGCCAATACAAGTTCTGAATCATCTCTGCAATAAGGACATGAATATTATATTGAAATATGATTTGCAAGAAAGACAAATAGAGTTATGTGCACATAAATTGGATTCTAGTGCTGAAGAGTAGTTTCTTTGCTTTTACTCATGTCTTCACTTGTTTTAGTGGCATGATAATGTAATAACATAACAACTTTTTTTTTTCCTTTCTGTACTTCCTCTTATACCCTTTTAGGTGTTATAAAGTTCTGGTTCTTGCCTTTCTGGCAGCTTCATTCATTGCCAATTGATATGGTTGTAGCATTTCTTTGATGTTGTCTGTCCATTTTACATCTTACACAGCCTCACTATCCTCAACACTTCACTTGTTCTAGTGGTATAACAATCTCACAATATCAGCTTCATTGTCATGAATACTTCACTTGTTCTAGTGGTATAACAATCTCACAATATCAGCTTCATTGTCATTAATACTACACTTGTTCTAGTGGTATAACAATCTCCCAATATCAGCTTCATTGTCATCGATACTTCACTTGTTCTAGTGGTATAACAATCTCACAATATCAGCTTCATTGTCATCAACACTTCACTTGTTCTAGTGGTATAACAATCTCACAATATCAGCTTCATTGTCATTAATACTACACTTGTTCTAGTGGTATAACAATCTCCCAATATCAGCTTCATTGTCATCGATACTTCACTTGTTCTAGTGGTATAACAATCTCACAATATCAGCTTCATTGTCATCAACATTCCACTTGTTCTAGTGGTATAACAATCTCACAATATCAGCTTCACTGTCATCAATACTTCACTTGTTCTAGTGGTATAACAATCTCACAATATCAGCTTCACTGTCATCAATACTTCACTTGTTCTAGTGGTATAACAATCCCACAATATCAGCTTCATTGTCATCAACACTTCACTTGTTCTAGTGGTATAACAATCTCACAATATCAGCTTCATTGTCATCAACACTTCACTTGTTCTAGTGGTATAACAATCTCACAATATCAGCTTCATTGTCGTCGGTACTTCACTTGTTCTAGTGGTATAACAATCTCACAATATCAGCTTCATTGTCGTCGGTACTTCACTTGTTCTAGTGGTATAACAATCTCACAATATCAGCTTCATTGTCATCGGTACTTCACTTGTTCTAGTGGTATAACAATCTCACAATATCAGTTTCACTGTCATCAATACTTCACTTGTTCTAGTGGTATAACAATCCCACAATATCAGCTTCATTGTCCTCGGTACTTCACTTGTTCTAGTGGTATAACAATCTCACAATATCAGCTTCACTGTCATTAATACTTCACTTGTTCTAGTGGTATAACAATCTCACAATATCAATCAACACTTCACTTGTTCTAATGGTATAACAATCTCACAATATCAGCTTCACTGTCATCAATACTTCACTTGTTCTAGTGGTATAACAATCTCACAATATCAGCTTCATTGTCATCAACACTTCACTTGTTCTAGTGGTATAACAATCTCACAATATCAGCTTCATTGTCATCAACACTTCACTTGTTCTAGTGGTATAACAATCTCACAATATCAGCTTTATTGTCATCAATACTTCACTTGTTCTAGTGGTATAACAATCTCACAATATCAGCTTCATTGTCATCAATACTTCACTTGTTCTAGTGGTATAACAATCTCACAATATCAGTTTCACTGTCATCAATACTTCACTTGTTCTAGTGGTATGGCAATGTCAATATAAGTGAAATATTGGAGGATTCCATTAGCTTGCTGGCTAAACACCCTTTTTGAATGCACTCTTGTCCTCTTCTGTTGTAAATTGTCATAGTCTCTGGATATAGCTGGAAACACTGTCAAGTAAAAATGTGATATCAAGCTACTGTTATATCAACGTCCTTCCTGTGTTATATAAGGAATCAAGCAGCAGCAAAACAATATTATCTTAATAAAAGATTTTGACAAATCAAACCTATAAAGAATGATATTCAATGACTGGCTTGTGAAGCCTTGCCACAAAACTGTATCCATGTTTCAATAAAACACAGTGTTTACAATGGTAATTAAGAGTTTAAAGATCACACCAGTTTTGTTTCTTTAACATCTGTTGAGGTCAACCATAAATTAGCCTTAAGTGTTCAATAAAAATACCAGTCTATTATGAAGTAGATGTATAACAAGTAAAAAAAAATGATACAAAATGAAACATATATTTTGCAATATTTTACATATATGCAGCAGTCTTTGATTACAATATGCTTAATGATATGATTAACATAAAATGTAAATTATATACAATTAACATTGTTAAATAAAAACAACAGTTTTATGTGAGGTATCATCAGACAAATCTTGTTCATCTGGTTCAAAAACAGCTACAACATGCGAGAATGATGTCACTGATCCATTTGTTTTTGCAGTCAATACAGACATAGATTTGTTTGATTCTTTGTTAGAGATATCTGCTTTATAGGATTCTGGGAGTGAGTTCTTGTCTCTGACATGCACTGGGGTGTCAAGACAGGCACCATTTGGTCTGCTTGCACTGTGAACATCAGTGTTAAATTTTGCGTTGTCATCAAGTGATGATAGTGTACTGTGAATATCAGTGTTAAAGTTAATATTATCATCTGGTTGTCTTGTTGTACTGTGAACATCAGTGTTAATGTTGTTGTTATCCTCAAGATGTTTGACTGTACTGTGAACATCAGTGTTAACATTGTTGTTATCCTCAGGTAGTTTGTCTGTACTGTGAACATCAGTGTTAACATTGTTGTTATCCTCAGGTAGTTTGATTGTACTGTGAATATCAGTATGAAAGTTGGTGGTACTATCAAGAGATTGGATTGTACTATGAACACCAATGCTAAAGTTGCTGCTATGTTCACAACTGTGTCCACTTTCTGCTTTACCAGTATCATCAAATGAGATGATCTCTGGATTGATCACAGTAGAAGATTGGTGCCGATTTGAATTATCACAGTCATAAATACTGCTCGGAACATCAAATGTTTCAGAACTTTTCAAACTCTCATCTGGGAGAGGTATTGCAGTTAGAATACTGTCATCTCCTTGGTTACCAATATCAACAATCCTAAAGTCTGTCCCCACTCCACTGTCATCGCAAGAAGTCTTGGCCCTAATTTTACTTACATCAGCTGTCTTCATCTCTGTTGTCAGAATGCTTTTGTCTCCATGGTTACTAACTTCAACAATCCTAAACTCTGTACTAATGCCACTATCACCACTTGCAGTTCTGGCCCTTGTTCCATCTTCACTTAAGTCATCACAGCTAGAAACTGCCTGTACTTGTGCTGCCAATATGGTATCCTTGTTTTGATTAACAGCGGAGATGTCACCACTCAGAGACTTTTTCACAATACCACCCTTGATATTTACATGACCCCTCTCTTGGAAACTGCCACCTCGGCTGCATGATCTACGAAATGACTGTCGACTGATATTACTAGCATTAGATGATCTACTCCCATGACGGCTCAATCGTTCAGATGACCGGTTTATATTTCTGACAAGGTCTGTATTTGTTTCATCTCCAATAGGTGTGTCACTAAAATACACAAACGAAAGAAAGAAAGAAAAACAGTTAAAATGATGTTAAATTGTGTATAAATGTTCATGGAATGTTACCCTTACAGTGTAAAGTTTTGACATAAACTGAGATACTTTAAACAAAAATTATAATGCTTGTTCATTTATTAATTGTTTCACATATTCTCCAACAAAAGTACTTTTAAAAATGTGTTTTTGTTTGCTCTGATTCACTATTTCTCATACTCTTTTCTCTTCTTCAGCGTTGAAGTTATAGCTATTCAAACTATAACGTATTGTGTTCAAGTATTGTGAAACATGTGAACTTGACTTTCTTCAATTCTCCACAAAATGCACTTTAAACAAATTGTTCTTTGATTTTCTCTTGATCACTTTTTCCTCACACTTTCAATTCTATACAAAAATGTACTTTTAAAAAAAAGTGTTCTGTTACTGTTATTTTCTCACATTTGCTATATTTCATAATTCTGTCCCATTCTCAATAAAATTCACTTTCAAAAATGTTCTATGATTTTCTTTCATTCACGATTTCTCACACTCACTATCAAGTTTCTAAACACGGAACTTTACAATAAATCTTCTTCAGCATTTTCACTTATTTATCAGATTTAATAACTGTGTTCAATGCATCTATCTTCAGAGAGTATTTGATTGAGGCTATTTCCCTAGCCCTTCAGCTCTGCTTAACCTTTTTTAAATGCTATCTTTACTTTCTTGGCAATAGATACACTCTATTGTTAAAGTCTGGACACACTCTATTGTAAAAGTCTGGATACACTCTATTTTAAAAGTCTGGATACACTCTATTGTAAAAGTCTGGATACACTCTATTGTAAAAGTCTGGATACACTCTATTGTAAAAGTCTGGATACACTCTATTGTTAAAGTCTGGATACACTATTTTAAAAGTCTGGACACACTCTATTGTAAAAGTCTGGATACACTCTATTGTAAAAGTCTGGACACACTCTATTGTAAAAGTCTGGATACACTCTATTGTAAAAGTCTGGATGCATTCTATTGTAAAATTCTGGATACACTCTATTGTAAAATTCTGGATACACTCTATTGTAAAATTCTGGATACACTCTATTGTAAAAGTCTGGATACACTCTATTGTAAAAGTCTGGATACACTCTATTGTAAAAGTCTGGACACACTCTATTGTAAAAGTCTGGATACACTCTATTGTAAAAGTCTGGATGCATTCTATTGTAAAATTCTGGATACACTCTATTGTAAAATTCTGAATACACTCTATTGTAAAAGTCTGGATACACTATTGTAAAATTCTGGATACACTCTATTGTAAAAGTCTGGATACACTCTATTGTAAAAGTCTGGATACACTCTATTGTAAAAGTCTGGATGCATTCTATTGTAAAATTCTGGATACACTCTATTGTAAAATTCTGGATACACTCTATTGTAAAATTCTGGATACACTCTATTGTAAAAGTCTGGATACACTCTATTGTAAAAGTCTGGATACACTCTATTGTAAAAGTCTGGACACACTCTATTGTAAAAGTCTGGATACACTCTATTGTAAAAGTCTGGATGCATTCTATTGTAAAATTCTGGATACACTCTATTGTAAAATTCTGAATACACTCTATTGTAAAAGTCTGGATACACTATTGTAAAATTCTGGATACACTCTATTGTAAAAGTCTGGATACACTCTATTGTAAAAGTCCGGATACACTATACTGTAACAGTCTGGACATACTCTATTGTAAAAGTCTGGATGCATTCTATTGTTAGTCTGGGTACACTTTATTGTAAAAGTCTGGATATACTCTATTGTTAAAGTCTGGATATACTCTACTGTTAATGTCTGGATACATTCTATTGTTAAATTCTGGATACACTCTATTGTAAAAGTCTGGATACACTCTATTGTAAAAGTCTGGATACACTATACTGTTAAAGTCTGGATACACTCTATTGTAAAAGTCTGGATACACTCTATTGTGAAAGTCTGGATACAATCTATTGTAAAAGTCTGGATATACTCTATTATTAAAGTCTGGATACACTCTATTGTTCTTCTTCTTCTTCTTTCCTTCCTCATCTGTCTTTCAGCGTCGAGGGGAGATATAATTTGCGGCCTTTTGCTCTTCTGTTCGCCTCTGCTGCTGTTATATTTCCTAGTGCTTCTAATATTCCATCGATCCATCTTTTTCACTCTATTGTTAAAGTCTGGAAACACTCTATTATTAAAGTCTGGATACAACCTTTTGTCCACAGCTGTTTGCTTCCATCTCAAAGTGGCATTTTAGTTATTATCATGTAAATTTTGCAGAATTTATGAATGAAGATGTCCAGAGCCTAGTCAATTCTCCTCATTCTTAATATTTATATTTTGATGGAATGGTTGCAATTTGTAACACCACACACAAAACAAAATATGGAGGTGAAAGGTGCGCCATACAGCAGCAGTTGTCAGTGACCCACAGTCACTGTGGCTGGAGCCATGATTGGTGAACCAGAACCATCCAGACCCTGCTACACTGCTCCCTGGTGCCTCTAGTAATAGACTAACCTGTCTATCTGGCCAAGCGAGTAGGGATTGAAGAGGGAAGACAACCTGGTACTCACAAATGTTGTGCTGAAGTCGGATGTGTTGGGCCGAAAGGTACAAATATAAGTTATACTGCAAACCACAACACAATGCAGACACTCACTTAATGTCTTTTTAAGGTTGGATGACGAAGAGGTGTACTCCTTTAGTCATCGGGCGAACACAAGCAAGCAAAATATATTTAGCTAAATATTTGTATTTATTATTATATATATATTATCATCATCATCATTGAGTGCCATCTCCGCAATGAAGGTTGGCTACCATGGAGCGCCATTCTGCTCTGTCTCTTGTTTTGATGGTGCAGGTTGTCATAGGCTGGTTTGTCCATCTTTTGATGTTACTCGTCCATGTTAGTCTTGGTCTACCTCTGCCTCTTTTACCTTGTATTTTCCCCTTCAGGATTACTTTTAGTAGGCCGTTGTGTCTTTTAACATGGCCCAAAAATCGCATTTGTCTTGATTGAATTGTTTTTAGTAGTTCTCTTTTCATTTTAGTTGTTTTAAAACTTCATCGTTTGTTTTCTTTTCCTTCCATCCAATTCTACCTATTCTTCTATATATTCACATTTCAAAGGCTTCAATTCTCTGTTCTGTTTTCCTGTCTAATGTCCATATTTCTGCACCATATATATGTATTATATTTTATTTTATATTAAATATTTTTAGCTAAAGTAACTATTTATGTATGAATGATATGTTAGTAGTTAATGCTTATAACAAAAGTATCAAAGATTGGCAAACATGACAGTTTCTGAGGATGCAATATTAAACTTGTAACTACAAAACTAAGTTTTAAGATACAGCTTCTTCTAATCACTTTGAATGTATAACAGAAGTAAGTGTTTTTTCATCCTCATGGAAAGACAGAAACGAGCAAATCAATTATAGTATCTTACAAACAATTGTGAGTTGGAATAGGTTCAGCAACTTTTGCTATATATATAGAGAGAGTTCATCGGTGCTGTATAGAACCAATTCTGACCTATGGAAGCGAATCATGGACACAAACAAATGAAAAGACAATTGGAGGCCACAGAGATGGGATTTCTCAGAAGAATGTTGAAAGTTCCCTGGACAGATAAAAAGACCAATGAGGAAGTTCTCAAAGAGGCCAACACAAAAAGGGAGCTCTTAAAAACATCAGAAAGAAGCAATCAACATTTTTCGGGCACATCATGAGAAGAGGAAACTTGGAATACTTGGTTACAACTGGCAAAATAAAAGGACAAAGAGATCGCGGACGACAAAGAGAGAAAATACTGGATAGCTTGGTGTCATGGCATGGAAAACAGTCAACAACAGAACTGATACGATGCACTGTGGATAGAAGATTGTGGAGGGACATGATCACCTACGCCAACCGGTAAGGCACATGATGATGATGATGATATATATATATATATATATATATATATATATATATATATATATATATATATATATATATATATATATATATATATATATATGTAGCTGTTCTGCCTTGCAGAAATAATATAAAGTCATACAAAGAACAAATCTTTGAATACTCTGACTTAACACAGAACATTGCAAGAGACTAGAAAGACACAAACCACAAACATACTAGTCCTATCTTTACTTTATCACCCCAATGGGAAGTATTTAAACAAATATCTTTTATTGTCTATTTTATTGTATTATTCACTTTAGTATCAGTTAGGAGTTTACTTTTCTGTGTGCAATTTTTCTCCATCCCACAATTTTTAAACCACAACCAATAATGCAGCTTCGGTTAGCTTTAGGCTTTCAAACAGCTACTAAGTTTGAGACCAGAGAAAAAAATGTGTCATGCTTGCTCCAATAATCTCTCATCAACTCACTCTACAAACAATACTCTTTTCTCACCAATTAAATAATTACTCTTACAACTCACCAACCAACCCACTGCTTAACTCTTCTCTCACCAACCAACCCACTGCTTAACTCTTCTCTCAACCACCAACCCACTTCTTTACTCTTCTCTCACCAACCAAGCCACTTCTTAACTCTTCTTTCACCAACCAAGCCACTTCTTAACTCTTCTTTCACCAACCAAGCCACTTCTTAACTCTTCTTTCACCAACCAAGCCACTTCTTAACTCTTCTTTCACCAACCAAGCCACTTCTTAACTCTTCTCTCACCAACCAACCCACTTCTTTACTCTTCTCTCACCAACCAACCCACTGCTTAACTCTTCTCTCAACCACCAACCCACTTCTTTACTCTTCTCTCACCAACCAACCCACTTCTTAACTCTTCTTTCACCAACCAACCCACTTCTTAACTCTTCTTTCACCAACCAACCCACTTCTTAACTCTTCTTTCACCAACCAACCCACTTCTTAACTCTTCTTTCACCAACCAACCCACTTCTTAACTCTTCTTTCACCAACCAACCCACTTCTTAACTCTTCTCTCACCAACCAACCCACTTCTTAACTCTTCTTTCACCAACCAAGCCACTTCTTAACTCTTCTCTCACCAACCAACCCACTTCTTTACTCTTCTCTCACCAACCAACCCACTGCTTAACTCTTCTTTCACCAACCAAGCCACTTCTTAACTCGTCTCTCACCAACCAACCCACTTCTTAACTCTTCTCTCACCAACCAACCCACTTCTTTACTCTTCTCTCACCAACCAACCCACTTCTTAACTCTTCTTTCACCAACCAAGCCACTTCTTAACTCGTCTCTCACCAACCAACCCACTTCTTAACTCTTCTCTCACCAACCAACCCACTTCTTAACTCTTCTTTCACCAACCAACCCACTTCTTAACTCTTCTTTCACCAACCAAGCCACTTCTTAACTCTTCTCTCACCAACCAACCCACTTCTTAACTCTTCTTTCACCAACCAACCCACTTCTTAACTCTTCTTTCACCAACCAAGCCACTTCTTAACTCTTCTCTCACCAACCAACCCACTTCTTAACTCTTCTTTCACCAACCAACCCACTTCTTAACTCTTCTCTCACCAACCAACCCACTTCTTAACTCTTCTTTCACCAACCAACCCACTTCTTAACTCTTCTTTCACCAACCAACCCACTTCTTTACTCTTCTCTCACCAACCAACCCACTGCTTAACTCTTCTTTCACCAACCAACCCACTTCTTAACTCTTCTTTCACCAACCAAGCCACTTCTTAACTCTTCTCTCACCAACCAACCCACTTCTTAACTCTTCTTTCACCAACCAAGCCACTTCTTAACTCTTCTCTCACCAACCAACCCACTTCTTAACTCTTCTCTCACCAACCAACCCACTTCTTAACTCTTCTTTCACCAACCAACCCACTTCTTAACTCTTCTTTCACCAACCAAGCCACTTCTTAACTCTTCTCTCACCAACCAACCCACTTCTTTACTCTTCTCTCACCAACCAACCCACTGCTTAACTCTTCTTTCACCAACCAAGCCACTTCTTAACTCTTCTCGCACCAAACAAGCCACTTCTTAACTCTTCTCTCACCAACCAACCCACCCTCTATAAACCACCACCCACACAAAATTCTTGTCTCAATAGCTCAATCTCTGCACAACTTTCTCTCACTAACTCATTCCTAACATCCTTATGTACTCACACTGATCCAATAACAGTCCTCCTCTGCAGGA
The DNA here is from genome assembly GCA_032433765.1 of Megaustenia siamemsis. Taxonomy (NCBI): domain Eukaryota; kingdom Metazoa; phylum Mollusca; class Gastropoda; order Stylommatophora; family Ariophantidae; genus Megaustenia; species Megaustenia siamemsis. Next base: position 44,418,074 of record JAVIAB010000108.1, on the reverse strand, counting down.
AGTGCATATACTGCAAATGCTCCTGCTCTAAAGTGATGACGCAGTTCTGTATCTCTCTAATGGTAGCAAAACAAGATGATGGATCTTCAATCCCTGACCCTAAACCTGTACTGATGACATCAGTATCTCCTGAGTAGACTGCTTGGCTGCCACATGTTTCTGCAATAGATACCTCCAGGTTACTTTTATTTCCACAATTATATTATTATGTGTGGGCATAGTCTATGGGAAGGCTAGCCTTTAGGCTGCAACATTAGAATGTTATGTGTCCTTTGCTATCGCCACAAAGTAATAACCAGCCAACCTCACTGGATCAAGTACATAAACAGGAAAAATTAATTACTGACAGGAAAAATTAATTACTGATTACAGATATAAAGAATAAACCTTCCTACTTTTCTCGCCAAATCATATGAGCTCAATCATTTATAAATAACACAAAGTATCCGTACTGGTAAGCCCTGCAGCTCTCTGATTACAAAGATCTTTGACTTGTCTTTTCACTTAATCATGAATTATGCCAAACCTGACTGCTGACTGCCTCAGACTAGCATTCTCATCAATCAACATGTCATTAATGCTCTAATAAATGGTCATGGTAACATTTCAATATACCTTCTTTTGATTGAACTACAAATTCCCCTGGAGCCCCTGCAGGTATCACCTTTAATACAAGCCTATCAGCCGTCTCAAATTTTGGACACAACAATACCATTTTTCATAAGCTGAATTATCTGTCTATTGTCCTTTGGGCTGATAATGACACATAAGGGCAGAAATTCTAGACTGTGTCCAACGATCGTTGTTAGCATCTGACCTTTCACAGGACCCGCACTGTATCTCGCCACATGATCCTATTCTGGGTAAGTTGTTCAATCTCAACAAAGGAGCTGATGCTGCTGTTGTTGTCTCTCACCTCAAGTGTTCTTATTAGTGTTTAAATGGGGCATCCTATTTTTGTTTTACCCTATTGTTCAAGTTGAATTATGCAGGAATAAAAATCATGTTGCTTTAAAAAAACAAACATACAACATATGTTATGTAAGGATCATCATCACTGTGCTCTGGACACATCAATAGATGCTTCAAACCTCTTCTAGAAATACTGAGAATTCAGAGTTTCTACTCTTATTTATACAGAGTACTACATATAACATAAAAAAGCCAACATGCAAAATGAATTTCCAACATTTGTTTATCTGCTTGTCTGTGTTGGACTTTTCAACTCTCCAATGATATATGACATTGGTCAAGGGTTTTTATTTGGACTTTTCAACTCTCCAATGATATATGACATTGGTCAAGGGTTTTTATTTGGACTTATCAACTCTCCAATGATATATGACATTGGTCAAGGGTTTTTATTTGGACTTTTCAACTCTCCAATGATATATGACATTGGTCAAGGGTTTTTATTTGGACTTTTCAACTCTCCAGTGATATATGACATTGGTCAAGGGTTTTTATTTGGACTTTTCAACTCTCCAATGATATATGACATTGGTCAAGGGTTTTTATTTGGACTTTTCAACTCTCCAATGATATATGACATTGGTCAAGGGTTTTTATTTGGACTTTTCAACTCTCCAATGATATATGACATTGGTCAAGGGTTTTTATTTGGACTTATCAACTCTCCAATGATATATGACATTGGTCAAGGGTTTTTATTTGGACTTTTCAACTCTCCAATGATATATGACATTGGTCAAGGGTTTTTATTTGGACTTTTCAACTCTCCAATGATATATGACATTGGTCAAGGGTTTTTATTTGGACTTTTCAACTCTCCAATGATATATGACATTGGTCAAGGGTTTTTATTTGGACTTTTCAACTCTCCAATGATATATGACATTGGTCAAGGGTTTTTATTTGGACTTTTCAACTCTCCAATGATATATGACATTGGTCAAGGGTTTTTATTTGGACTTATCAACTTTCCATAGAAGAAACACTACATCCTGTAAGAGTTTGTTTTTTTCATGTCCCATGTATGAGCAGTCGGTGAATAGAAAATCTTATAGTGCCTTGTAGCAAATAATAAAATCACACAACCTTGGTTAGTTTCTCACCATCTATTGCAATGAACCTGACTGGCCAAAAGTGTTAAACTCTGACACTAAAAGGTAACTCAACTTAACTAAGAGACCCACTACCCAAAACAGCCATTTCCAACAACTTTCTAAATAAATTGTTTCTTAATTACTCTTTTTTACAGCTGAAATCACAATACTCCACGTGTACACAGAGTAGCTCAAACACTTTTAGCAGCTCAAACACTTTTAGCAGCTCAAACAAACACTTTTAGCAGCTCAAACACTTTTAGCAGCTAACAAAGTGCAAGAATGCTAGGGGCTACAGTATCTCACTGGTTGAGGAAACACTCGACACATTTTTATAGATGATCATTTCTTCTTGTTCAATATTATATTCTGAACTGCTACAAATTAAGATCCACATCCTAAGCAATAGTCATGTCAATTTTTAACCCTTTTACCACCACAATTGAAATCTTTCATCCTATCTATTCAATCATAATGCCAGAACTGACTATAGTTGGTAACCTTCATTTAGTGTTGAAAACTGACCCCAGTTATAAACATTAACCTGTATGCCCTATATGCACTGAATGATCACTCTAAATATATATATATATATATTGTAAGATACTTTCTACTGCTGCCTTCAAATAACATATTTCCTAACAAAGTGAGTATTAAATTGTAATTGGTACCTGGAAAGCAATCTAAATATGGGGCAGAAAAGAATTAACCCACAGATGTTATCACTGAGAAATTTTTTAATGTAGTTTACGTTCACATCCACTGCCAACATCACATTAGGGCCAGGTTTCAGCTCTTTCATTGCAATGAATCCCAAAATAGTTAGGGTAATAAACCCCTGCATGATTTGCATCACATTTATATGATCTACCCGTGTCAGAAACATCAGTCATAGACCTTTCAAAAGACTAGCTGAACTTGTATTGCCCTGTGTCTCTGAAAACCACTTGAGGTCTATAATAACTGTTTCTATCTCCAATTTCATGCTTTTTCTTTCCTTCCTCATTTGCCTTTCAGCGTCGAGGGGAGATATAATTTGCAGTCTTTTGCTCTTATATTCGCGTCTGCTGCTGTTATTTTTCCTAGTGCTTCTAGTATTCTATCGACCCATCTTTTTCGTGGTCGACCCTGTTGTTTGTTGTGTTGTGTTTTGATCACTCTGCTTTGTCCCATGGCCAAACCATTTTATCTGTTGTTTCTTTATATATTCTATGGCGGGGGCTCTTCCTAGCTTTTTTCTCAGTTCTTTATTTCTGATCTTGTCTCTCAGGTGGTTTTCTGTCATTCATCTGACACAATTAATCTCAGTAGAGGTTATTTTTCTTATTGTTCCTGCATCTAGGGTCCATGACAGGCACTGGCAGCACAACATTGGGATGAAGATTGTATTGTAGAGTGCCCGTTTTGCCTCTAGAATTATTTCCTTGTTGGACAATAGTGGTGATATAGCTGTTCAATGATTTGACAAGCTTTGATGAATCTTGAGTCTATCTCTGCTGTTTGTGAATTGTTATTTGTCACTAGACTTCCTAGGTATTTGAATTCCTCTACTCTTTTTTATTTGCCTACCTTAGTTATGTTTATGATTTCATGATGCTTGACATGTTAAATAAGGTTAATATATAATCTAACGTATAAATAATATCTTGAACAGAAATCAGTTACTTTAATTGTCTATACACATGGCTTAACTTACCAAATACACATGTATATTAGCAAATATGTAACCGTATCTTGCATTAACATTTCTTACTTCAGTTTCACTTAAATGTCTTAATATCTTTAGTAATAAATGACTTCATTTTATCCTAGGAATAAATGTCTTATCTTTACCTTACAAGCAAATAATTATATCTCAAAGTGAGTTACATTAAGATTCCTTATTTGACCTATTATAAAATATCATACTGTCATAGGAATAAATGTCTTATCTTTACCTTATAAGCAAATAATTCTATCTCAAAGTGAGTTATATTAAGATTCCTTATTTGACCTATTATAAAATATCATACTGTCATAGGAACAGATGTCTTATTTTTATCTTAAAAGCAAATATCTAATTGTATTTTATATAAACATGTTCTTATTACATACCAATGTTATAATAGTGTTATAAACGAATTATTCCATAAAGATAACATTATCTAACCTACTTACAGTATGACTGTACTAGAAAGTGCAGGAACATTAACATATAAGATGATTATTCAGCTGAGCTCAGCAAAATTATTAACTTTACTCAGTAACATATCAGTGGCTTTAACAATTATTGCACAGAGATCATGACATTTTGGTAAAATATTAAGATTTAACTTTGTCATATGCTGATAAAATTTCTTTTCTTTATAGACTTCAACTTTATAAAGATAACTGTTTCTTCAAATAAAGAAAACTGTTTCTTCAAGTAAATGATTTTATACAATTATTTAACTAATTAAAAGTGAACTTTCTCCAAGTACTATTATTATGAAACTAATGAATTCTTTATTAACAAAATGTGATTATTAAAAAAGACTACTTTTAAGTTTTATAACGAGATGATAAGTACATCTCTTTATTTATTATGAGGAACTTTCTTTCCTTTTCAAGAGAACACACTTCATCTGTTTTAAATTAGCACTTTTTGTATTTCAAATTATGTGCATAATAAAATAAAGTTTTAAAAACATAGAACCATATAAGAATTTAAATATATTTATATATATATATGCATTGCTTATTTTTTTTTCATTTAACAATTTTCATGTCTGTAAAACAAAATTCTCTAATGTTTCCTTTAAAAAAAATCCAGCTGCACAAATAGATCACACTGAACTCATTTACACTCTTCCACTGAAAAAAAAAATAAAACTTCTGTTTATAAAGAGAACAAAATAATCTTATTTATAACTCTTGTAGGGTGAGATACAGAAAGGTAAATGCCTATCATCATGTGCCATACAAGACCTCAATAAAAGTATTCAATACTAACTTGGAAATGTCAATTGTTAGATCTCTGTATATTTCCCATACATGCAGAATATGTTTTGGAGACAGATATTTTGAAATGTTTTGTCTATTGTCCACGATTTACAACCACTAAGCAATACTAGTTCTATACAGCACAAGTAGTACATTTTTTTTTTTCATTTTCTAGAAGCTTGCTTAATAAATATGTAAAAACCTGACCCTCTCACTGCTATCATGCACCATATCAAGGAAGGACACACTGACCAAACTATATATGTTTGATCTTTAATATCACAACATATTTAACTATGAACACTGAAATGGTTTGCACATGCAACACTGACTAGACAGCAGTGTCCAGACCAGACAGCATGAATACTTAGTAGCAAAGGCGAAAGGGGAAAAGGTAGACCTAGAAGGCAATTTAAAATAAACATAAAATGGTATCAAGCAGCTAAACCAGTAGTGAGATTAGTTAAACTACAACATTTTGGAAAAAGCCCTCACCAGTTACACTATAACAAATATAAATACAAAGACAACCACAAAAGACAACTAATCTCAATTCACAAAATGACAGAAGAGAAACAATAGCCAGGATCTATGTGCCTGTTGATCACATGATATAGTAATAAGGTAGGTTGGATCTCAAAGGCCAAAAAAGAGCCAAGCAACATGAGAAAGGGTCCCCTGAGGATGGATGAAAGGAGGGGTCCCATTTAGGCTTCACATAATATTTAATATATTTTTTTTATTTGTGCTTATCTCTAGAAGACAATGGATTAATGAAATAGTAGTCATCATAATGAGCACTATACATGAGACACACTACACAGAAATGACTCAAACACTCCCATTTTCTTTGAACACTGAAAAGCAACAGAAAGTATGAAGAAGAAAGAAAACATTTGTTAAAACTTTTATCTCATTTCTTGGATGTCCACAGAGTTTTTCATGGGACTGGAGAATAAAGGCCACATGCCTAGTGCAGTCACCATGAAGTTTTCAGGTCAAAGTTTTTATTTCAAACAAAAGAGATCTTTGTTCTGTAAAGAACGTTGTGTAAGCTTATGCCACGTTGATACCCATCAGTCCAGCACAGATGATACTGGTAGGTAGTTTGAATTATATTCTGATAATGTTATTCAAGTGTTTGAAGAAAAAAAAACATTATCTACAAAATTATTATACCATACATTAAATTTCTGGGGGTTAATTAAGAGATATTCCAAGATATTCCTGGAGAAGACGGAAGCAGAGATGAAGATGATGGGGAAGACATGGAATGATCTTTAAAGAATGGCAAGAAACAGAACGGCTTGGAAAGTGTTTGTTGAAGACCTATGCTCCACAGGGAGCTGAAAAGGTAGAAGAAGATGAATTGAGAGAAATTGTTTAAAAAAAAAAACAACAGAAAAATTAGGGACTGGTCAAAATATGTGACATGATGATTTAATACTGAAAAACTGGGTAATAAAAATATGTGACATGAAGATCTAATACTTAAAACTTGGATGATAAAAATATGTGACATGAAGATCTAATACTTAAAAACTTGGATGATAAAAATATGTGACATGAAGATCTAATACTTAAAAACTTGGATGATAAAAATATGTGACATGAAGATCTAATACTTAAAAACTTGGATGATAAAAATATGTGACATAATGATCTAATATTTAAAACCTGAGTGATAAAAAAAATGTGAGATAATCTAATCCTGAAAAACTTGGATATAAAAAAATGTGACATGAAGATCTAATACTAAAACACCTGGATATAAAAAAATGTGACATGAAGATCTAATACTAAAACACCTGGATATAAAAAAATGTGACATGGATATCTAATACTAAAACACTTATATATTAAAAAATGTGACATGAATATCTAATACTAAAACACTTATATATTAAAAAAATTGTGACATGAAGATCTAATACTAAAACACCTGGATATAAAAAAAATGTGACAAGAAGATCTAAAATTGAAAAACTGGGTAACAAAATTACAGACAAAGATGAAGCCCCTTTCCATCACAAAAATATACTTTTGCTGTTTGTCCATCATCAGAGTCGCTGAAGATCATATTGGCTTTATTCTTTGTCAGTGTTGGGACCCAGGTGGTAAGCAACAACTACAAGGAGTAGGAGTGCAAGGACATGAGAGTTGAGATGTAAAGAGAAATGAGTGAAGAAATTAAGGACTTATTCAATGTGCGATGAGGATAATACAGTAATCAAACTAAGTGACGAAAATATGTATACGGTATAGTTTCAGGTGCAGTAGGTCAGCAGAGCAGATACAGGAAAATGTTAGCTGCTCACCAATATTACTAAAGACGATTAAGCCATTACTCAATATGATTACGCCATAACACAACATTTATGTCTGCCACTATTCAATTTGGTGGTGCAGATTATCTGAGCCCTCTGAAATGTGGAGTCAAGAAGGAAAGTGTTTTTGCTACTACCTTATTATGAATGTTATTTTACTGTGATTTAACAAAGTCTCACACCTTTGCCGTAACCTTTTCTTTCTATCTCCGAGAAGGATTGGAAGAATCTGGTTACAGTTTATAGCACACAGAGAAAACAAATAAGAAATGGCTCAGCAGCATTGAAGGAAGAGACCAGCAGCATTGAAGGAAGAGACCAGCAGCATTGAAGGAAGAGACCAGCAGCATTGAAGGAAGAGACCAGCAGCATTGAAGGAAGAGACCAGCAGCATTGAAGGAAGAGACCAGCAGCATTGAAGGAAGAGACCAGCAGCATTCAAGGAAGAGACCAGCAGCACTGAAGGAAGAGACCAGCAGAATTGAAGGAAGAGACCAGCAGCATTGAAGGAAGAGACCAGCAGCATTGAAGGAAGAGACCAGCAGCATTGAAGGAAGAGACCAGCAGCATTCAAGGAAGAGACCAGCAGCATTCAAGGAAGAGACCAGCAGCATTGAAGGAAGAGACCAGCAGCATTCAAGGAAGAGACCAGCAGCATTCAAGGAAGAGACCAGCAACATTCAAGGAAGAGATGGTATATAAATTATAAGACAAAACATGCAAGAGAAAGGAGTTGTTGCCTGGCAAAACAAAATCACCTGGTTCATTCTGCAGGCAGATCTATGGATCCAATATTAGCAAAATCAACAACACAAGAGGCTGCTTAGTAAAAAGGAGTCCAACCTAGTACACTAATAATATATTGCCAAACTAAAAATTATGATTGTTTGCTACAACCACTATATACATATATATGCAGACATAGAGGCTTATGTCAGTATAGGACAGCAGGAATAATGCAGCATGATAGAAGACTAAGTGACATGATGATAAAGCATGTCAAGGTATTATGCATTGTGATACTTACTCAATGGTGCAGACTGATATGAGGGATTTGTGAATAGGAATGGGTGGGAGGAAGCATAATGTGGATAACGGGAAAATAGCTAGTCAAGTAGAAAAGGGAAGATTAAAAAGCAGGAAGAGGATCATATAAATAACATTTTAAAAAACATAAATATTATTAAAATAATCAACATCATAAAAACTCTCAATGCTTATGTTTGTTTGTATTGCCTAAATCCCCAGGCATGTCTTTTAAGAACATCCTTTTGAGAGTCCTTTATCAACATAAAGACGTAGTCTTATCTATGCTCTATGTAATTTTTCTAAACTCCTATGTGGAATTGGTACACAGGGGATTTCTATAAATCACATAGGCCCTGAAATTACCCCAATAATCTTTCTTGCAAATATTGATGAAAAAATACAGAATAAGTCTGAAGTTAAAATTCCAATCCATAAACTAATAGAATATTATTTTCTAGTGAAATGAGATTATTCATTCATGTTTCGTTTCTTAGTCAATGAAACTAAAAAATGTATCCGAATACGTGGTTCAGATTGGCCTCTTTCTAAAACAATGCCACTTTATCATCTTAACAGATGTACTAATAATGTGAATGGTTCACAGTTATGTAGGAGCTGCTGCACAGCTGATTAAGATTAAAGAGGAGAACAAAATATATGTGGTGTACAAAATAAACATTCTAAGAGAAGACAAAATATATATGGTGTACAAAACAAACATTGTATGAGAAGACAAAATATATATAGTGTACAAAAAAAACATTGTAAGAGAAGACAAAATATATATGGTGTACAAAAAAAAACATTGTAAGAAGATAAAACATATATGGTGTACAAAAAAACATTGTAAGAGAAGATAAAATATATATGGTGTACAAAATAAACATTGTAAGAGAAGACAAAATATATATGGTGTACAAAACAAACATTGTATGAGAAGACAAAATATATATAGTGTACAAAAAAACATTGTAAGAGAAGACAAAATATATATGGTGTACAAAAAAAACATTGTAAGAAGATAAAATATATATGGTGTACAAAAAAAACATTGTAAGAGAAGATAAAATATATATGGTGTACAAAAAAAAACATAGCAAAAGAAGATAAAATATATATGGTGTACAAAAAAAACATCGTAAGAGAAGATAAAATATATATGGTGTACAAAAAAAACATTGTAAGAGAAGATAAAATATATATGGTGTACAAAAAAAAACATTGTAAAAGAAGATAAAATATATATGGTGTACAAAAAAAACATCGTAAGAGAAGATAAAATATATATGGTGTACAAAAAAAAAACATCGTAAGAGAAGATAAAATATATATGGTGTACAAAAAAACATTGTAAGAGAAGATAAAATATATATGGTGTACAAAAAAACATTGTAAGAGAAGATAAAATATATATGGTGTACAAAAAAACATTGTAAGAGAAGATAAAATATATATGGTGTACAAAAAAAACATTGTAAGAGAAGATAAAATATATATGGTGTACAAAAAAACATTGTAAGAGAAGATAAAATATATATGGTGTACAAAAAAAACATTGTAAGAGAAGATAAAATATATATGGTGTACAAAAAAAACATTGTAAGAGAAAATAAAATATATATGGTGTACAAAAAAAAACATTGTAAGAGAAGATAAAATAGATATGGTGTACAAAAAAAACATTGTAAGAGAAAATAAAATATATATGGTGTACAAAAAAAAACATTGTAAGAGAAGATAAAATATATATGGTGTACAAAAAAAACATTGTAAGAGAAGATAAAATATATTAAATACAAAAAGTAAACTGTAAGGAGAAAAAATTATTTAAAAAAAAATAGTTTATATTTTTATAGTAAAAAAGTAAAAAATGAATGTAAAAGATTAATACTCCAACCATATGTTTCATTGACCTTATCTTCATACCACTCAAATGTCAAAGTATAAGAGGTTGGAGATAGTTTTCAATGAAATCAAGCAAAATATGAGAAATAGCATTGAAGCAAAATTGTATATACTTATATCTTTTCATAATTAGTATATAAACAAAATGAATTCTCTGTGGCTGAATGGTTAGTGCGCTCGCTTCCTGGACAGAAGGCTCTGAGCTCAATCCCTTGAAGTGGTGGATTTTTATTGGACCAACAGGTTTCAGGGTTCACAAAACTTCAAAAAATTGGTACCAGAGATTTTTCTAGGAAGTAAGAATGACCAGGCATGATACCGACCACAATATCCAAAAATGTGACATTAGTTATGTAAAAAAATTTGGTCGCTAACACAATATTCTCCCTATATCTAATAAGGTGTGAAGAGAACTTTTTTTTTCAATGTAAGCAAAATTATTTTAAACTGCGCAAAATAAATTAGATTAGATGGAAATCTAGCTAGTAGAGGAAAATGGGAAATAATTAGAACAGCTGACAGAAGACTATATTCCAAAAATTATAGTTTTAAAAAAAAATGAACTGAAGAGTAACCCTTACCATCACAAACAATTTCATCTTCATCAATATAGCCTGTAAAACAGAAGATGACATTGAGGAAAAATGAAATAGTCAAAGTATTTTTATCTGAACAGCTAAGCTGTACAGTATAGCAAGAATGTTCCAAAGCTGATTTCGATAGATGGAATATAATACATTTTCTATAAATATATATGTAGGTGAAAGTTAATTTCTTAATGCTGGGGACTGTTCTTTTTTTGTCTGAATTCAGCTAAAAATAGATAATTAAAAAATATAATGAGGAAAGCTAGTCAACAATCTTCCATTAAATAAACTACATTTAAGCCATAGTCTTATTCTATTCTATCACATGTGCGGCATGGCTTCATGAGAAGATGCAGTTCTGGGGCCAAATGTGTAGACATGGATACCTGCTATTCTTGGGCGCTGCAGAATTTCTGTGATTATGTCTCTCTTCTCATTATTGGTCTTTTACCATAAATACAGATCATGGTAGTATGGGAGCTGTAGTTAAAAAGTAATTAGTGAACTGGTTATATAGAGGACAAGAGGTCAATCTAAAATTATGGCTTCTAGGTTCACCCAGCCTTACATGGGTAACAGATTTTTTTATGGGATAGAAAGATGGCACTAATGTAATGTTGATCATCATCATCGAGTGCCATCTCCGCAACGAAGGTTGGCTACCATGGAGCGCCATTCTGCTCTGTCTCTTGCTTTGATGGTGCAGGTTGTCATAGGCTGATGTGTCCATCTTTCGATGTTACTCGTCCTGAATAGTCTTGGTCTGCCTCTGCCTCTTTTACCTTGTATTTTCCCCTCCAGGATTACTTTTAGTAGGCTGTTGTGTCTTTTAACATGGCCCAAAAATCGCATTTGTCTTGTTTGAATTGTGTTTAGTAGTTCTCTTTTCATTTTTAGTTGTTTTAAGACTTCATCATTTGTTTTTTTTTCCTTCCATCCAATTCTACCTATTCTTCTATATATATCCACATTTCAAAGGCTTCAATTCTCTGTTCTGTTTTCTTGTCTAATGTCCCTGTTTCTGCACTATATAGGAATGTTGAGAAGACATAACATTTTGCTATTCTTAGTTTTAGCCCTGGTGTTATTCGTTTCGATGTTAGTATGTTCTAATGCTGATCACATTACCCAAATATGGTCTACAACATGTGGAAACTTCATCATTGTTCCAATATGCCATGGGATGTGATGGGGTTACTTCTGCTCATGAGATGCTAAACCACTTTATTTTCTACCAATCTATGTGTGAATATGTAGTGCATATTTCCTATAATTTTTTTCCTTCAAACATCTCACCTCACATATTGTAATCTTCCTCTCTTACTCCCTATATAGTTTGATACTAGCAATAAACCATATCTCATGCTACTGTCATTTTGATGCTTGGGTGTTTGAGTAATAACAACTGGTGTGTCACATGGTTTGATTTTTTCACATTCCAATATTCCTTCTGGGGCAATGCTTATCCATTACATGATTTCTGGATCATACCTGCACAAGCTTGATACTATTAACATGAATGTTAATTGGGCCAGGTCATTTACCCTAAATCAAGGTAATGCGTTGTGGAAAAATATGGACAAACCATATGTTGTGAACTAGAGCCGCGATAGCTCTGTGGTTAGTGAACAGGACAACAAGGGACAAGAGGTCGGGTTTAATCCTGATCTACGGCTTCTGGGGTCACCCAACCTTAAATGGGTACTGGATTTTTTTCTGGGAAAGTAAAGTGGCAAGGGCATAATACTGACCACATTATCCAAAAAATCACGTGCCGAAAATCTGTAAAAATTATGGGCACTAACACCATATTTTCTATATGCCTCTAGACATGATGTTACTTTTTTAAAAATATGATGAACTAAACAATAAAGTATATGTAAAGTTACAGGATGTACTATATGTTGAACTATATGATAATTTATATGTTAGGTGCAGTACAAATGATATGACGGTGTACAGAACAATGTATCTGTCACGTAACAATAAGTGCTAAAATGCCAAAGTGTCTCAAGTCACTAGAATTAAAAACTGGTTATTGTTTTAAGAATTTTTGTTAACACATTCCATACCATAGGCCTCAAAATGCAGCTCCAGTAGCCAATGCAAGAAACCCAGAAGCAGTATTTTGCAGCTTTTAATTTGATGTTTCCGCAATTATTTCAACTACAACCATGTCATTCTTTTATTTAAACCTTTTTTCTGACTTCCTGAGCAAAATATCTGAATAAACCATGTGATTTAGATCAATTTTAATTTATTTTCTCACTGTTATTTTCAATTTTTTAAAAGTTCATAAAAAATTATGTGGTCACAGTGTGTTAAGCCCCTTAGTAGTGAATGTTTTAAAATGTAAACGTTACTTTAAAAAATAAAATATTAAATCTATTACTGAAACCAGATTTGTTTTAAAGATAATTACAAAAGTTAAGAGGTTTATAAACTTGTATAAATAAAAAGGAGGAAAATAACAAAGTTTCTTGATACACATCCCCCCAATAACATAACATAAAGAAATATAACAAAATAAATTATAAGTTGTTAATATTATCATAAATTTAGAAAAACGATTTGTGCTGTTACTGTTTTTATATAAAATTGCTGCTTAATTTTTGTTTAAGCTATTTAGATCAGCAAAGTGAATTAAAATAAATAAGAGTGCTGGCAAAAATACAATACTAGATACTAAGAGATAAAAAATGACAAATAGTCATAGTGTCCTACCAAGCATAATTTGTACAGGGTAGCAATAAGTGCTCTGTGTAGCCAATAATCTGAACATTAATTAAATAATTAGCTACAGAAATCCCTCCTCCCACCAGGAGCATTGAAATGGTTTGGTAAGGTTCTCCTGTAATGTGCATAAAAGCTGTGATTACCTCAAAATTCTTGGCGAGCAAGTGAGTGGAGAAGATAAAGACACTTTTATTAAACATTATTATTTCGTCAAACAATAAATGATGACCAAACTATCATTTTTATTCTGCCATTTCTTCATGTCATAAATCAACACGTGCAAATTTGTTTCACAATAATAAAAAAAAATTTCACATGTTGCTTTGTTTTTCACTCGCCTTTTTCTCTCTCTCCTATTTCCTTCCTCCCTTTTTCTTCTTCCTTTTCTTTGTCCTCTTGTGCTTCATAGGTCAAGGGAAAATTGAAAATTTGTTCAGTCTGCTTTATCCCTAAACTATGATACCATAATAAAAATTACCAATTCAAAATACACATTTTTGAAATCTGACAATTCGCTGTGGGCAAACATTCTCCTCCTCCCTATACTTTCTTAATTATTACTTTCAGTGACCCCTGAGTGTTGCATTTGTTTCCTTTGATGATGGATTTTTTTTTTCAAGTGCCTTGTAGAAAGTATGATGGTATAGTGGAAAGTTTTTTTTTTTTTAAATAAATTTTGCCAATTTTCAAGAAATTTTTTTTTCATTATCATATGATCAGGGTAATCTTCTCGGCCGTTGGCAAGACATCAAATGAACCTTTGTAACATGCGATAGACAACGAACAATGCTTAGAGGGAGCCAAACATACGGTCGGATTAACGGACTGGCTGCCGCTGTTTGAATAGACAAAGTAACACCTCTGGTAGCCATGGCACCATGCATTAAAATTTCAGGCCATAAATCTAACGTTATTCAGGAAATGGTTACAACATCTGGTTTCCATGTTTCTACTTGGGTAAACACACGGCTGTGTAGCAAAAGTTCAAAGAAAAACTTATTTTTCCAAACTCCAAATGTAACAACTAAGTGGTAGTAACTTTTTTTTACAACGATGTCGTGAAAACATGACCCACAGATATGTATCAAAATCTATAGTTTAACATTGCAGTTTATGTTTTGCTGAATCATCTTCTAGGGGTTCTTTCTTTTCCTCTTTCATAGCCACAGCTGAATGTTGATGTCCCTTGTTTGATGCTGTTGCTGGTAGCTGTGCTCTACAATTGGCATTATAGCTTCACTTCCTCTAATATCTTTGTTCCTGATCTTGTCTTCTTGCTGCAGTCAAATTCTTCAAAAGTATCTAATTTCAGTAACAATGGACCTTCTGTTTTTATTTGCTGCTGAAGTCCATGTTATGTTAATTGTATGTTGTCAGTAAAGAATTGTTGTATGAGTATAATTATATGCTTTCTTTCAAAGGAGATAAAACAATGTGTTACTGAAGATCAATCAAAAGTAACACAGTGTTTGTTATAACTGAATAGTCCTATTCAAGAATGGCAGTCTTGTCCTCAAATAGAACAAATGTAGCTGAATGATGAGGCTGACATTGGTACTTTGCATCTTTTCTTTTTTTTGTAATCTTTGTTAGAATTGTGTATAGAACTATTTTTTTGGCTTAAATGTTCTATGTTTACTTTTTATAACTGTTGCCACAAATAAATTATTAACAAATGTCTGAGACAAAACTTGAATATGTAAATGATTATGTGATCAATGATGCAGGCAAAAAATGTGTCCAAAATATAATTTAAAAGGCAAAAATACAAATGAAAGAGAGAGCCAGGAAGGAGAAAGACACACAAAACAAATATAATTACCAAGTAAATCATCAAGCAGTTCAATTGAAGAGAGAAGCAAGGAATGTATCTTCTCTACTTCTCTGTCCGAGTCAATATCTCCCAATATGTCATCCAATGGAAGGCCACCAGTCACCGGTTTACATCCAGATATGGATGGGTCTGTTAGCTTACAACTGAGTAAAAGAAACACATGGAAGAATACTATGTTAAAGCAAACTTGTATGTATATGTCAAAACAAATAATATGTAGAAAATTACCATCACAAGTTACTGGCTTCATACATAGTATAGCAGAAATCTGGCAGCAGTATGAGCTGTCATGAATGCAGGAAGGTTGTCTTTGTTGACCACAACATCAGAGAAACATATTCTAAATACACTATACAATCATATTATGCTGCGTTAGGTTAGGTTCATCATCACTACACTCTAGCTACATCCGTAGATGCTACAATCTTCTCAAAATACTAAAAACTCCAAGTTGAGCCCTGACTCATGTGCACAAACTCCATAACACAGTGCATAAACTGAAAGTGGTCAGCAATTTACAGCTGACAATATCAAGGTAGATGAATTAGAGTTGATCAAGACTCCACTCTAACTTCCCTGCAGCAACATTAATTTTTTATAAAATGTGGAAATTTGATGTTTTTCACTGACAGATATTAGATACTGTTGTGTACCATTGATGTTTTTCACTGACAGATATTAGAGACTGTTGTGTACTACAACTCAACTTATAAGCCAGAACAAGAAGAAAAGTTATTGCTGGGCTACTGCAAATAACAAGCATAAAAACACATGACTACAATTTGACCTGGCTCTTGTTCAACAAGACTGTACAGTGGTATTAGCAATTCCAGAAGGGATATTAATAAAGCATTTATAAAAACCAGATAATGAGAAAATTTATTGGAAAAGTTGCAAAAGTCTTACTGATGCTCATCTGTAAAGAGTAGAAGAATAATGAAACAAAAATTAAATATATCTTGTAGAATAGTTGAACTAATTACATATGTTGTATCTATTAAATAGATGCCGCTTGTTTTGTGCATTAAGGCAAAGTATGGCACTGAAAAAATGCAAATCTGGTACATTTTTAGTTGTTTCTTTTATCATAAAAACATGTCTACTTTTACTTTCCACATTAATTTTCACAGACAATACCATTTTTCTATTTAATAAAAAATTATTTTACTACACCCACACAATTATGTTTGTGTGCCATTGATAGAAAAATTGGAAATTTCTACATCCTAGAAACATGTTTCTTTAGACAAAATGTTGCCAATCTATGTGCCATACTTTATAGAGAACCATACACTTGCTTAGAGATTGGCGATAGGTAACCAAATTTATCTCAAATCTTATTGGCTTATTCAATTAACTGGCAAAACAGTTCATCATATGAACTAGCACTTCCCTAAATTCCATGACACTTTGTTAAACATTTTGTTTTGATAATCATGCTAAAAATAATGTGGTAACAACAGTACATGTTAAATTTAACAATAGACAGAAAAATTATGGAGAGATCATCATCTAATTTAATTTTCATGAATTTAAAACTTTCAGGCAAGAGCACAAAGGTATATTTTTCAATATCTATGTATGTTTGAAAACCACCATCGTAATTTCTTTGTACAATCATGAATCACCTGGAAAAATTGAGGGACGAAGAGATAGAGGAAAGCAAAGAGGAAAAAATAACAGACAGCTTAAGAGAATGGCTTGGCAGAAGGTCAACAACAGAAATGATAAATAGCTGCCGAGATCGAAAGTTGTGGAGAGACACAATCACCTCCGCCAGTAGGCCCGGTACTTGATGATGATGATGTATGTTTATTTTCATGTAAATTTTTTTACCATTTCTATTCTTGTTACATACGTGCACCTGTGATGGAATTTCCATTTAGCTATCTACTTGATTCTTACAAAACCTGACATATTTGAACTTTGGCTTGTTGAACAAAAAAGACACTGTTTTTAGTGCATACGATTCTACTATTCAGGTGATTATTACCATGCAACCACTCATAATTTGGGCCTCGCTATAAAAAAAAAATAGATATAAATAAATCTATAGAAATATATATATCTATTGACCTTTTGAGCCGTAGCCAGCCCATAGGGTGTAGACCAAAATACTCCTTCTCTTATATGAATTTTTGTTCTAGTAGTTTTCAATTCTTTTAAAGATATTTTATCAAGTCTCGCAATTTGTCTCTGTTCTGTGCAAGCAGCTCTATCTCATTGAGGGAGCCGATTCCCACTGATCTTGCCTCTCTCATCAATATTCTTCTCAGTGTCTCTCTGGGTCTTTCTTTTTTCCTCTTACCTGTTGTTTCCCACATGAGGGCTTGCTTTGCTATTCGGTTATCATCTCTTCTCATCACATGTCCAACATATGACCAGCGTCTTTTCTTTATTACTGAAGATATTAGTGATTGATTGGCGGTTTCTCTAATTACCTCGTTTGTTTTGAATTCGTTCCACGCTATACCAAGTATTTTCCTTAGACATTTATTTTCGAATGCGTTCAACTTTGCTTCTATATCTCTTGTTGTTTTCCAGCTTTCACACGCATACATAAGGGTTGATAGTACATTTGATTTGAATAGTCTAAGTTTTGTGTTTGTGCTGATGAGTTTTGATTTCCACAACTTTTCAAGGCTTCTGAAAGACATTGCTGCTTTAGCCATTGTGATTCTAATTTGTATATATATATAGAATCAACTTGAGACATTTTTAGTAAATTTGTTCTATAGTCCATCAGTTACACTCACAGAGCAAAAATAGACTAATAAACTGTTGCTGTGATGTACATTGATGCAGTAAAACAAAATCAAAGAATCCTAAAATGGTAACTATTTATCTTGGTTACCATGGCATCAGGGCTTTTGTTAGCATAAACAACATACAGCATTCAAAAAATTTATAGCTGATAGTATTATCATTTCACAACAAATAACTTACTTATGTTATTTATTTAGGAAAAAAATGTGTACTCCATACATTCCCATAAGTCCTTCAAGATGTTTACTGTTTCATTATGTACTGGACCTTTCATCAGCTGGTTTTGGAGAGGATATCAGCTACCTCATTTCCAGTTATTCTCCCACAATTCAGTGGTAGAGTATTCATTGTAGGGCTACTTTTGTAGTCTGTGGCAGTCGATTTAATTCTGAATTCATATCTATCGAAAACAAGAGGTATATATGTAAGCTTACCATAACCAGTGGTTGTTGACGTATGCCGCAGGATGGTACAACTTTAACCTGTTCTGGTTACTTTTGCAAATTTTTGTTAGAATGTCCAGCCTGTAAAAACAAAACACAAATTAAGAAAGAAAACATCAGAGTATTATATTATTATATAGGTCACAAAAATCATTTCGCTATCCCTGACAACAACAGTAAGTGTTTTGCTGAC
Source organism: Megaustenia siamemsis (assembly GCA_032433765.1). Taxonomy (NCBI): domain Eukaryota; kingdom Metazoa; phylum Mollusca; class Gastropoda; order Stylommatophora; family Ariophantidae; genus Megaustenia; species Megaustenia siamemsis. The sequence continues at coordinate 44,399,227 of JAVIAB010000108.1, read as the reverse complement.
GCACCCCTGTAGTGTGGGGCAGTAGCACAATCCTGTCTGAGTACCGTTTCCACTTGTCAATATTTTAACTCCAAGTACCCGTGGGAATGCTCTCATGGTAATTTTTTTCTTAAATTTTGCCAAGCGAACGCTGGCATCGTTACTTTTATTGTTTTGTTATAGTCAAAACAACACATTTTAAGCTACCACATCTGTAAGGGATATAACTCTAATAGAATTTCATGTCTTTAGACATGCTTCGAACGTTCAACGTGAGTTTAATTTGTTCACAAAATTGTCAAAATTTGTATTGTTTTCTAAATTCTTCATTCAGCTGATTCATGCTTAGAAGTAAAAATGGCTAATATCAGTGAAATATCTGTCGCTCTTAAACGCAAATTATTATTAACAGCTGGAAAAGCTAGAGAATTATGTTATGAGAACTTTGAATGTGATATGAATGTATGTTAGTTTTGTTTTAGTAGTTCTGATGAAGTCGAAGAAGCAAATATGCTTAGTAGTTCCAGCAGTTCTGAAGGGGAGCAGCAGAAGCCTGGACCCAGCACCAAGTGTAGAAAAATATTGCCTAAAGTGTCTTCTAGTGGTACTATGAGCAGCTCTTGTGAGTGGAATCTAGTACCAAACAGTAACACTACTAACAATAGCAACGATGAAACTGTTACTGTCAACAATTTTATATTCCATCCTTAAGAAGGGCGTAGTCCTGGAGCCAATGAAAAGTCTGGCCTCAGTGAACAGTCAACACCCTTTGACTGTTACAAGGCATACTTACTTGCTTACTGACAATACTGTTGATTTTATTGTCAATTCTATAAATGAATATGCTAAACATAAAATAAGTATAAATACACCTGCCAACAATGCACTAACCACCACTTCAAAGCCAAAGCCAGTAGTAATTCATGATTACAACCAAAGCATGAGTGGTTGTGATTGGCTACAACGGAGTTCATAAGCGACGGAGCAAGAAGTGGTGGAAGAAGGTATTTCATTGGGTGATGGAGATAGCTTGCACAAATGCATTTATTTTATATAAATTAGTGAGCGGCAAGAAAATGAATCTCAAGCGGTTCAAGTTATTGGTTGTTGATTTCCTGCTTCGGCAGGCTGCTGATATCATGCCGGATCCTGAAAGGGTCATCAAAGTCTCAGCAGGCAGACTAAGGACATCAAACCCCATACAGCGGTTACAGGGCATAAAACATATGATCTCATACAGTGACAAAGATTGCAGACGCAAATGATGTCTTCATTTCTCATTCTTGTTCTTTCTGTCCTTATCATGTATATGCAATAGAAATAAAACAATTACTCACCACTCCTTCTCCTCTACACAGTTGCTGGCTTGAATGTATAAGACCCTCTCTGCATACACCACTTGAAACATCTAAAATATACCAAGTTTACAACTTCAGACAGCATTACTGATAACAAGCAAAATAAAATACATAAAATAAGCCATACAAAACATAAACTTATAGTTTCAATACATATTCATTATGTTCATCATAGTCTGATGACCTGCGTTAAATAATTTATTTATTATCCTTATTTGTTTCTTGATCTGGGATAAATATTAAACATGACATTGTTACAGTAAAATAAATGTTTTGTTATTTCGAGCATATTAATGCATCACTGCATAAAGTAACAAAGTATTCTGAACAAATAAGACACATATTACTACATTTTTATTATAAGAATATGTCTCCAGCTGAATATTTAATCTTCAGTGATACTGTTAAGTAATAATATGTTGCCCAGGTAAAAATTACTGAAACAAAATAAAACACAGCTCATATATCCCAAAAACAGAACAGATAAAAAGATCTTAAATAATCAATTCCTCAAGATACTCACCACTTAACCCTAGACACACAGTAGGACTTTCACACAAACTTACATATTTCATCTTAAATGACTCCTCCTCTAATCTCTCTACTGCGAGAATGTCAGTGATAGGAATCTCAAACAGAACATGTTTGTCACCTAAAGGAAAAGATTTTTAAAAAAAAAAACATAATGAAATCCCTCTCCATATTTCCTAATCTCACTTGTGACTTCTCTCTTCAACTTCAGCTCTCTCTGCTTATAATAAAAATCTCTGCATCTGTCAAATAGCACAGATGTGTGTGTTAACTTCCAAATGGTGACATTTTAGCTGTAATTCCAGAGGCATTTATTGCATGGAGTCTTCAAGGGGAAGGCCAAGATATACTTCATGGAGATATGTGGAAGAAGAGATGAAGATGTTGGGGACATGAAGAGACCTTAAGAGAATGGCATGAAATAAGATGGAAAGTTTTTGTTGAAGATTTATGCTCCACAGGGAGTTCCAAAGGTAGAAGAAGATGAATATGCATGGAGTCTTCTACATCCCCTGTGCTCTTAATTTGTGGTATCACGCAAAAATATAAATTCTCTAATTTAATTAATTTGCACATTTGTGATATATTATTAGATTAATAATTACAAAAAAGAACCACTTCAAAGACTGAACAATTTTCACTCCCTGATTAATAATAATCGACTCCATAGTCACATGTATACAAAATTCAAGATCGGCACATCAACTACTTGTACATGTGGACAGGCACCCCAGACTTCTGAACACATACTTCAAGACTGCACTGAATATAGTAGACTGAGGAAAATCCATTTGAATATAGTCTTCTACCTTTTAGCTCCCAGTGGAGCATAGGTCTTCAACAAACACTTTCCAAGTCGTTCTGTTTTTTGCAATTCTTTTAAGATCATTCCATGTCTTCCCCATCATCTTCATCTCTGCTTCAATCTGTCTTCTCCAAGAATTCCTTGGTCTTCCTCTTTGTCTTTTCCCCTGGGGATTCCAAAAAAGGGCCTGTTGTGTAATACTCTCAGTTGGTTTCCGTAGTGTGTGTCCTATCCATCGCCATCGTCTTCGCTGTATTTCTTTATCCACTGGTATTTGACCGGTACATTTCCATAATTCCACGTTAGTGACTTTGTCCTGCCATTTCCATCCCTTTATTCTGCGCAAAAAAGCATTTGATAGTATTCATAGAGATTCTTTGTGGAAAATTCTGAAGCAATATGGCTTACCATCAAAAATCATAAATATTATCAAAGACATGTATGATGGTTACACATGTGCAGTTCGAACAGAGGAAGGACTGAGCGAATGTTTCCCAATTGAAACTGGGGTTAAACAAGGATGTATTTTATCGCCCTTGTTATTTGGAATTGTTATGGACTTCATAATGAAGAAATGCTGCACTGGTAATAAAGGCATCGAATGGATACAAGGAGACCATTTGGAGGACCTGGACTTTGCTGATGACATAGTTCTCATCAGCAATCAGATAAAAACGATGCAGGAAAACACAAATGAACTATCATCAATAGCCAGCAAAATTGGGCTTGAGGTCAATCATGAAAAGACTAAAGTCATGAAAAGTTTAATTCCAACAAGTGACAAAATATACATGGAAAACAAACCAGTAGAAGAGATCGATCACTTCATCTATCTTGGAAGTCACATTGATCGGGAAGGGGATACGAGCAAAGAAATTAGAATCAGACTGGCTAAAGCAGCAATGTCTTTCAGAAGCCTTGAAAAGTTGTGGAAATCAAAACTCATTAGCACAAACACAAAACTTAGGCTATTCAAATCAAATGTACTATCAACCCTTACGTATGCTTGTGAAAGCTGGAAAACAACAAGAGATATAGAAACAAAGTTGAACGCATTCGAAAATAAATGTCTAAGGAAAATACTTGGTATAGAATGGAACGAATTCAAAACAAACGAGGAAATTAGAGAAATCGTCAATCAACCACTAATATCTTCAGTAATAAAGAAAAGACGATGGTCATACGTTGGACATGTGATGAGAAGAGATAATAATCGAATAGCAAAGCAAGCCCTCATATGGGAAACAACAGGTAAAAGAAAAAGAGGAAGACCCAGGGAGACACTGAGAAGAACATTGATGAGAGAGGCAAGAGCAGCAGGAATCGGCTCCCTCAATGAGATAGAACTGCTTGCACAGAACAGAGACAGATGGCGAGATTTGATAAAATATCTTTAAAAGAAAACTGCTAGAACAAAAATTCATATAGGAGAAGGTGTATCTTGGTCTACGCCCTATGGGCCGGTTACGGCTCGAAAGGTCAATAGATAGATAGATAGATTCTGCGCAAGCATCCATTAATGAAAGTCTGTACCTTCGTGATTGTCAATTTTGTTATTCTCCATGTTTCACAGCCATATAATAGAACCGACTTAACATTGGAGTTGAAAATTTGTATTTTTGTATTTAGCCTAATTTCTTTGGATTTCCATATGTTTCCCAGTGCAATGAAAGCTCCTCTTGCTTTTGATATCCTTATTTTGGTATCGTTTTCTGTTCCTCCCTCTTTATCTATATTACTGCCAAGATATATATAAGATTGTACGTCTAGTAGAGGTATTTCTCCTAGTTTTATTTGGTTATTGCCAACTGCATTAATTCTCATAATGTTGGTCTTATCTCTATTAATCTTTAGTCCTAGCTGTTGTGATCTCTCATCTAATATATTCATTTTATCTTGCATCTGTTGGTGGCTGTGTGATAGGAGAGCTATGTCATCAGCAAAGTCTAAATCATCAAGTTGTTTGGTCAGTGACCACTGGATCCCATTTCTGTTGTTTTGAGTTATTTTCATAATCCAATCTATGGCCAGTAGAAAGAGAAATGGAGACAGAAGGCATCCTTGCCTTACTCCTGTTCTTATTTCAAATGCTTCTGTAAGCTGTCCTTCATGCACCACACTACATTTTGTTCCTTCATACATTGTTTTTATCAGGTTAATAAACTTTATGGGGATTCCATAATGACTCAGCAACTTCCAAAGCATTCTTCTGTCTAAACTATCAAATGCCTTTTCGTAATCTATGAATCCAATATAAAGTGGGGATTTTAGTTCTAAACTTTGTTCAACTATTATACGTAGAGTAGTTATTTGATCAACACATGATCTGTTCTTCCTAAAACCTGCTTGTTCATCTCTCAAGTGTTTCTCTATAGCCTCTTTTAGTCTCTCCAGAATGATTCTGCCTAATATTTTTCCTGGCACTGATAGTAGCATAATTCCCCTATAATTTGTGCACTCCTGTAAACTTCCTTTCTTTGGTAGTTTGATCATATAACCTTCTCTCCAGTCTTTAGGTATTTCTTCCCTCTCCCAAATTTTATCCAATAGATCCTGTAACATCTTGGTAGAGGTGATAATATCTGCTTTGATGGCTTCCGAAGGAATTTCATCTGGTCCTGTGGCTTTACCATCTTTTAATAGTTTGATGGCTTTCATTATTTCTTCTTTGCTTGGTTTTCCGCAGTTAACGTGTAATTCTTCTTCTGCTGGTAGTATATCTGGAGGATTATTTGAGCCGGGTCTGTTCAAAAGTTCTTCAAAGTGCTCTTTCCATCTCTCCATTTGTTCCCTTATATTACTAAGCAGATTTCCTTTCTTATCTTTGATAAAGGCGTTGATCTGTTTGTATTTTCCACCTAATTTCTTTGTGCTGTTGTACAGTTCTTTCATATTCCCTTTATTTGCTGCTTCTTCTGCCTCTTTAGCTAATTCATCTATATATTTCCTCTTATCCCTTTTAATGCATCTTCTCACTTCTTTGTTCACCTCTGTGTAAGCTTCCTGTGTCTTGGCTTTATTACTTCTTGTTTTGCTTTTATTTATGTCTGCTTTCTTGTTCTTTCTTTCTTTAATTTTATCCAGGGTCTCTGCTGTCATCCATGCCTTATTCTGGCGTTCTCTTTTCCCCAGTGTTTCTTCGCATGTCTCTTTCCATATATTTTTTACCTGTTTCCAATGATCTTCTATATTTATTGTATTTTCTAGTTGTTGGAGGACTTGGTATTTGTTTGATATTGTGACTGCGAATTTATCTTTAATTCCTTGTTCTTTAAGAAACCCTACATTGAAATACTTTCTGCCCTTATTCGTTGTAGTATACCTTTTTAATTTAATTTTAAGTTTGGCTAACAGAAGATGATGATCAGAAGCTATATCTGCCCCTCTATATACTTTTACATCCTGTAAGGATGACTTAAACTTATTATTAATACATATGTGATCAATTTGATTTTCCATTCTATGATCTGGTGACACCCATGTAGCTTTGTGTATTCTTTTATGTTGGAATATTGTTCCTCCTAGGCTCATTTGATTAAGGGCGCAGAAATTCACAAATATCTCTCCATTCTCGTTTATATCTCCAAGTCCATGTTTTCCCATAATCTCTTCAAAGCCTCTGTTGTCTGATCCTACCTTAGCATTTAGGTCTCCCATCAAGATTATAATATCCTTGGCTCGTCTTGCATCCATCTGGCATTGTAGCTGTTTATAAAAATCATCTTTAACTGAGTCATCTTTATCGTTGGTTGGTGCATAGCATTGTATAATGTGTAATTTTATTTTGTTTTTGGTTGTTCTAAATGTTGCTCTCACCAGTCTTGGTCCCACTGCCTCCCATTCTATTAGTGTCTTCTGTGCATTCTTTGATAGCATTATAGCTACCCCTTCGCTATGTTGTGCTCCTGGTTCCTGGTGTCCTGATGATAAAATCATCTCCCCTGTATTCAATTTTATTCTCTCCGCTCCCAGCCATCTTGTTTCACACATTCCCAGAATATCTATCTTGTAGTTGGTCATTTCTGCTGCCACTTGTGCCGCTTTTCCCTGTTCGTTAAGGGTACGAACATTCCAGGTGCCAATTCTGGATGATTTCCTGGTAGACAAAGGGTGAGTCGGCAACCCGGACTCATGGCTTTCTCCGGATTGCGTCATACGTCTCTTAGACAGAGAGCCCTTCTCTTTCCTGGTTGACGGATTTACTTTATCTTTCTTTGACTTGTTCATGTTTGTGAAGTTTTTTCGGCTTATTTCTTTACAGTATGGGATAGCCAGTCCCATGCCTAACCCTCCTTTCTCGCCTCTTACGAACATGCCTGGTAGGGTACAGCGCCGCTATTCTTTACTTCCCTTTCGGGCCCCGGCAGCGCACGGGCGATTTGAATATAGTAGACTGAGGAAAATCCATTGGCCCATAGATACAACACTACAGACAAAACTATATGGGCCACTGCAAGAATTACAAAAGACAGTAAAATTCATACAGGAAACGACATTGCTGATATAGACAATACTTCGAGCGAACGAAAGATAGACTCCCTGATTAAATTTCTTAAGTGAACAAATAAGAAACAAATGGGGGCCTCGGTAGCCAAGTTGGGAAAACCACCCAACTGGGCTACTGATGTTCAGACAACCCGTGTTCGATTCCCACTGGAGGCAGTGTGAATTGTACTCATAATTTTAAAAAAAATACACCCACGTTCAACCCAGCCGCTGGCAGAAATGGGTACCAGGGTATTACTCTGGGAAGGTGAGGAATGCTGCCTCGCATCATGAGCTTCGATGAATGAAGTAACACTATCCAGAAGTCTCCAAAGACTTCAGGATAGGTGACCGAGCACATATGGGTGAAAACTTGCATGCTAAGACGCAGATTCAGATCTCGTACTTTACTTTTTCCTTCATAAGAAATAAACTTAAATATCAGTAAAACATGCATGTGATATTAGAGCATCAGTAGCATAGAAGCTAGCATGGTGATAAAGTGAACATGAGTTCATTTCCAGCTTGACAATCTCCAGTTGACCATCTCAAAAAAAAAAACAAAAGGATGGTTCCTGACTGGTTGAGTTAGGAAGTTTTTAGCAGTTGAGAAGATCACAGACACCCTTACCTCCAATTGCTGTGCTGATCTAGTATGGTGAAGGTTTCATACTTCACTCCCCTACAGCATTATATAGGACATACTTTTTCTCTACATATACAATATATTTCTCATCTTCTGTATCAATGGTAGAATCCTATTTTGTCAAGTGTTTTTAATGTTAATTTTTACACTGACTATGTATCTACCTCTAAAAAATTTAATTTCTCATTTTGTTATCAATGTAATTACTATATACATTTCATGCACACAACAACAACAATTTCAGGATTCAGAAATGCTGCTTGCATTTTGACTTGATTCTAAATGATAAAGAGTTGCATAGTTCAACAGTCCCACTCTTATTTTAAACTAATGGAAGCCACTGATAAGACAATGTAAAGACAACTGAAGATAATGGATGACAAAGGCTTTCTCAGTGTCTTGTCATGCTCCAAGTAGCCCACTCTGCTCTGCTAGTCCCCCAATCTAACCAATGAGTCAATTAATGACTTTGTCCATACAGTCCACAGAGTCCAGTCTTTACATATCTTGGTAGATAATCCCCAACTCACGTTAGTATATTATATTACTACAATAGCCTCAATAGAAGACTGCTGAACACATACTTCAAGACTGTAATGAATATAGTAGACTGAGGAAAATCCATTGGCTCATAGATACTACACTAGACAAAACTATATGGGCCACTGCAAGAATTACAAAAGACAGTAAAATTTATACAGGAAACGACATTGCAAATATTGACAATACTTCAGGCGAACGAAAATTAGATAGATAGATTTAATAGATGCTTTCACAGTACACAGAAAGTTGGTGATCAGAAATGATCATTATGCTATGCCCTGCAACAAGTACTAAACATAGAGGCTCATTCCAGAATTTAAAAAAAGGCATTTTAAGCTCTAGCACCAGATATGATAAGAGTTTATGGGGCTGTCCTTAGTTGCACATGTGGTGAGGATGATGAACATGCCCAAGGGTCATATCTTGATGGCCTCCTACACTTGTTTTGTTGGAAATCATCAGTGCTACTTGAGACACAGCAGTAGACTACTGGTACAAGGGTCAGCGAACCATGTCTGACTATGTCTCAACTTCACCACCATGTGCTGGTCCTTGAGATAGGTTATTTAGTCTAACCATGTGAGTAGAGATTCAGGACAGCTCTGAGAATATATCTGGTCTTTAACACTCTTTACAAATGACTGGAAGCAGACTGATGTTGATCACCAAAATAACTGCTAGATGCTGTTTTGTGGGGCAACTTTTCTCATGGCTCATTTTTCCAGAATGAAAGGTTCAAAAGCATAAATGAAATATACCAGGATAAAAGTGACTGTATTGTCAGTTATTTCATAGTTTGGGTTATCCTCCAATTAAAAAAAAAAAAAAAACTCCCTTCTCAAAGCTAACAAGAAATTATAAGTCAACATTCTTATGATATTTCATTACAAAGTCAACTAGAGATGTGGTTAGTGAACTGAACCACTGAAGACGAGATGTCAGATTCATTTTGTCCTGATCAACAGCTTCTAGGATCACTTATCCACCTATAAAGGATATTAGAGATTGTTCCAGGAAAGTTAGACAACTCTTGCTAAATGCTCACCATATTAACTCTTTCCGTACGTTTAGACGCACTGTGTGCCATGGTGATTTCGGCAACATACATTTTTGCCGCATAGTGCGCCACGCTCAATTTTATTAGTGTGAACGTCATCAAACTATATTCCTTTTACATGTCTTGTATCATCTTGATATTGGCGAAATCTAATAACTTGTTCAATTATCTAAAAATTCATATATAATATGTTATATGTTAGATAAATATAAATATGTAGATTGATTCTTAAGATGAAGAAAAATTTTGTCTCTGAAATCTCTTCTGTTGGGTCAATAAAAAGCTGCCGTACGGAAAGAGTTAACAAATAGTAAATGAAAATACAGGCACTAACATCACACTCCCTATATCAATGAGGTGTGACAAGTTCTTTCTTCTTTTAACTAATTTGTCTCTCATGTGAAGCACTAATAACTACCATTATACATACCAAGTGCATACCTTTGTTCTTACTGTATGACAGGGACTGGTTACTCAGTTTAAAAAAACGTTTTTGGAAGTTTATTATTCCAAATCTTTTCCTTCCTTGTGCTCGTTTGAATAGAAAACTGGTCAGAAAACAAGAAGAGTGTAATCTTTGAAATTAAAAGAAGGAACAAAAATATTTAATTACAAAAAAAAAGAAAGAAATTTTACACAGCAATCAGCTAAACTGTAATTATGTAATCAAACAATGATTCACTTTCAGTGAAAAATGCAGTACACTTGTGAGCAATCAGGACAGTAGATTAAGTCAAGCTTGAAATCTGAGCCCTCAAGATATTCTACTCATTCAAGCTTGAAATTACTGTTTGACCATGGCAAACTGTTAAATTTAGAAGAATTGGTGTTTTCATGTGGTAATTTTTACGACGGTATTGTAATCTATTCTTGGGCACAATAATAACATCAGATGGAAGATGCATCACAGAAATAAAAAGCAGAATAGCTCAGGCCAAAATAGCATTTCAGAAAATGAAAAATATCTTATGCAACAAGTCTATGTCAATAGAAGTGAGAAAGCAAGTTCATCAGTGCTATATAGAACCAACTCTGACCTATGGAAGCGAATCATGGACAGTAGACAAACAAATGAAAAGATGATTAGAGGCCACAGAGATAGGATTTCTCTGAAGAATGTCAAAAGTTCCCTGGACAGCTAAAAAGACCAATAAGGAAGTTCACAAAGAGGCCAACACAAAAAGGGAGCTCCTAAAAAACATCAGAAAGAAACAATCAACATTTTTCAGGCATATCATGAGAAGAGGAAAGTTAGAATACTTGGTCACAACTGGCAAAATAAAAGGAAAGAGAGATTGCGGACAACAAAGAGAGAAAATACTGGATAGCTTGGTGTCATGGCATGGAAAACAGTCAGCAACAGAAGTGATACGATGCACTGTGGATAGAAGATTGTGGAAGGACATGATCGCCTATGCCAACCGGTATGGCATATGATGATGATTATTGCAATCTAGGGTTAATATACACAAAATGCAAACAAAACCTCCTGCTTTTGCTGTTATCCAAATGGATTAGATGTAGGATCTCCTTGTTATATCTCAGTTATGTTAAACTCTGGACCTCTGTTACTTCCACAAAAACTAATTTATTTATGATTGATTCGATCTTGACATTTGTTACTAAAATGTAATATTTAGGAACACTTTATCTTTTTAGAAATTAAGCAAAATAAATAATTCATTGTAAAAAATGAGTTTAGATATAAACTTTGCAAGCACAAAAGCATGAAACATACCCTTCTTTGAGGAGAATGGGAGCCTCTATGAGCTTGACATGAGCCCCTGTGCTGGATGATATGATGTCTAAAAACTGAAGAAAATTACAAATATAAGCTTTCAATGCTGAGCTACAAAATCTGTAAACAAAATGTGACCAATTAATGAAGAGATTGGCCAAAATGGAAATAGTAAACTTATAACACATGCTGAGTAATGAAGAAAATAATTTGCAACGATTAGTTATAAATAAAGCTTTAATGTTTAGCCTAAGTAGCCACAGGTCATATCAAATTAACATATTCCGCTCCACAAGTTACAAATCATGGCTTTTGTAATCTGCGTGAGAAACCTAGGAGCTGGGTTTAGTGGCTTTTTAATTTATTGACATTTTCTCAATTATTTCATAAAACCACGTAATTCTCTTATTGAACCTTTTTTTTTCGACTTCCTGAGCAAATCGTCAGTGTAAACCCCTTTGTGTTTTAGACCAATTTTATGAATTTTCTTATAACTTCTGTTATTTCAAACTTTTTTTTTATTATGAAAAATGACCTGGCCTCAACATGTTAAACCCCTTGGTAGTGAATTTATTTAAAGCTTTTTCCTCTGTTTTTGTACGATTCTAACCCCTAAGATTCTAACCCCTAAACATGTTCAAAAATAAACAAAGTTGATGTGAAATAATATCTTCAATTTTTTTTTTTTTTACTTTTTTTAAAACACACTCAAACTAAAAAAAAGTCTTACATGCGGAGAAAAAGGATGGCCATAAACTGCAACATAATGGACAACTAAGAAATAATGGACAAGTTAAATTCTCTTGTTTTTCTTCTTGACAAAGTACAAGCAGTTCAATCTCAACCTTCTATTCTGTAGGTTTTATTAGACCACAACTGGCATTACAAAATTTGTACTGGAAACTACATTTGTATTAGTTATGTGATTGCATATAGTTGATGGTACAATTCAACTGGTTAATATACCCTAATACTGCAATTAATCATCAGGAGAAATGAAAAAAAATAATAGAACGGAATTATGTTGTTCAAATTTGTGTTGGAGTGACTGGTTGGTCTCAAGGCAAAATGCCGGCCTTGAGACAGAGAGGTTGTGGGTTCAAATCCTGGTTGCACCAGTTGGGATTTTTATCTATGATTTCTCTCTGCGGCAACCACCCCTGGTCTCAGCAGCAAGGCCCGGCTTGAAATGTCAATTACTCATCAACGGAAAAAAATATGAGTACCTCCAAAAATGGAGTTATCTGCCTGTGCGGCGAGGGACCCCTGTGCACACGACTGCCAGGGAAAAATAGATTAACACGCAACATTCAGTTCCTAGTCTCTAGGAACTTCATCAGAGGTCAAAGCTGTCAAAAAAAATTTTTTTTTAATTTGTGTTGTCCATTTACTACGTAAAGCTTTAACCATGCCATTTTTTCTATAATTGTTTCATTTCTTATTTACAATCAGCTTTACTGCAGCTTCACATTTTTATAAATTTATATGCATTTCTTTGCCTTGACTCTACAATTATCTTCATTAAATAAAGTAATTTAAAAAGTGTACTGTGCTCCATACTGTACATTTACAAAGCATTCCTTCTCTATCTATTAGTGAAAAAAGTAGAAAATCTGGTGTTTTAGCTTGTTTCTTGTTTTTTTACTACTGAGGTTCTGCAGGGAAGCATTGGTACAGATGGACACAGGAAAATGTGACAAATAATGGACATCTCAATCAAGGAAAGAAGGTGGCTTATGTCGGCCATATAATGAGAATAACTAACCAGAGAATCACAAAGCAAACCATCAAATGGGAAACAACAGGAAAATGAAAGCGGCAGACCTAGAAAGACACTAAGATGAATATTGATAAGAGAGACAAGAACAGAAGGCATTGACTCCCTTATTAGAATTAAAAAGCTCCCCAGCACAAGGACTAATGGTCAGGTATACTGTAAGCTCTGTATGTCAGATGGCATTGGAAATATAGTCATGCTAAATGGATACATCCACCATGCTACGACCTGTTCTCACTTGGCACACATTTGGAAACTAAGAACCATTTATTTCTTTAATTTTCATTTACTTTTCAGACAACTATAAACAAGTAAGAGGACCACTCAAAAGGTGCAACCAAGAGGAAATGCATGCAATGACAACAGGCACACAAGGGAGCTGGAGAGGTCAGATGAGATTCAAAAACAATCACTGAAACTGCTATAAATTTGATTCCAGAAGAAAGGCAAAATACTTGGCAGACCAGTGACAATGTGGCACAAGACAACAGAAGCAGAGATGAATAGTGTGTATCACTGTGTCAAGGATGGCCATAAACAGCAACATGTGGAGATACTTTGTTGTTGCCCTTCAGAGTGCTACAAGAAGTACTGCCAGTGACTGCTTTATTGATCTGTGACCAAAAAAAGAGGAGGAAGAAGTATACTAGATACTGCAAGTGAGAATGTTACATTAGCAGATTTTAACAAATAAAATAATTATCCTATTTGAAAATTATAGCAAAAAATGGAAGTTGAAAAGTTATAATGAGAGTATTATTTCCAACAAAAAGAAGCTGTGAAAATATTCTACCTACCATTTTGATTTCTGCCTGAACCAACTGTGGAAACATCTCAAACAAAGGTGCCATGTACTCTTCCTTTGAAGCCACAGTGTTCTGTTGATGTCAACAAAAACATAATATTTGTAATTTATTAAATTAGCATATCATGTATGACTATCTGTAGTCATTTAACTCTCTTTCCTGCTTACAATTTACTTTTCACTGTTAAAAGATGTCTTAAACTAATTATGTTAATTGAAACATTTACAGACATTAACAATCAAAAATGTACTAGCATTTCTGTGGGCCATGTTTATATCATTGTACACACATCACATCATGTTATGATTTTATAGACATATTGCTGCTAATGTTCAAATGACTCCATCAACAAAGATCTTCTCAAACATTTACATCTGATGTTTACAGTCTATTTACATGAACTATATATATATATATATATATATATATAACACACTGTGTTTAATATTTAAACTCATTCATATTAACAAGGATTGTACTCTTCGCTCTAGAACATTGCTGTAAATCATTAGCTCCAAAAAATTTCTGATCCACAGTTATATAGCTTCATTATCCCATCTTTAACACCCACTTGATTTGACAGATTATTATTGATGACTCTTAGTTCTACAAACTCATACTCATTTTTACCCTCAGTCCAACAAACTCATCCTCATTTACCCTCAGTCCAACAAACTCATCCTCATTTACCCTCAGTCCAACAAACTCATCCTCATTTGCCCTCAGTCCGACAAACTCATCCTCATTTGCCCTCAGTCCGACAAACTCATCCTCATTTGCCCTCAGTCCAACAAACTCATCCTCATTTACCCTCAGTCCAACAAACTCATTCTCATTTACCCTCAGTCCAACAAACTCATCCTCATTTACCCTCAGTCCAACAAACTCATCTATATTTACCCTCAGTCCAACAAACTCATCCTCATTTACCCTCTGTCTAACAAACTCATCCTCATTTGCCCACAGTCCAACAAACTCATCCTCATTTACCCTCAGTCCAACAAACTCATCCTCATTTACCCTCAGTCCAACAAACTCATCCTCATTTACCCTCAGTCCAACAAACTCATCCTCATTTGCCCTCAGTCCAACAAACCCATTCTCATTTACCCTCAGTCCAACAAACTCATCCTCATTAACCCTCAGTCCAACAAACTCATCCTCATTTACCCTCAGTCCAACAAACTCATCCTCATTTACCCTCAGTCCAACAAACTCATCCTCATTTACCCTCAGTCCAACAAACTCATCCTCATTTGCCCTCAGTCCAACAAACTCATCCTCATTTACCCTCAGTCCAACAAACTCATCCTCATTTACCCTCAGTCTAACAAACTCATCCTCATTTACCCTCAGTCCAACAAACCCATCCTCATTTACCCTCAGTCCAACAAACCCATCCTCATTTACCCTCAGTCCAACAAACTCATCTATATTTACCCTCAGTCCAACAAACTCATCCTCATTTACCCTCTGTCCAACAAACTCATCTGCATTTACCCTCAGTTCAACAAACTCATCCTCATTTACCCTCAGTCCAACAAACTCATCTGCATTTACCCTCAGTTCAACAAACTCATCCTCATTTACCCTCAGTCCAACAAACTCATCCTCATTTACCCTCAGTTCAACAAACTCATCCTCATTTACCCTCAGTCCAACAAACTCATCCTCATTTACCCTCAGTCCAACAAACTCATCCTCATTTACCCTCAGTCCAACAAACTCATCCTCATTTACCCTCAATCCAACAAACTCATCCTCATTTACCCTCAGTCCAACAAACCCAGTATAATCTATAATCAAGAAAAGAAGCTGGGCATATGTCAGCCTTGTGATATGAAGAGATAATAAAATCAAGTCCTATCAAACGGGAAACAGCATGCAAAAAAGAAACATAGATCAATCTATGGAAGCACCAAAAAGAGTACTGACAAGACAGGCAACAACAGTAGACATTAGATCACTTGCTGAGACTGAGAGGCTCACCCAGAACAGGGACTTGTAACAAGACACACTAAGGGACCTATCTATTGATACTGGAAAGATAAAAGCAATAGTTAGACATGGAGAGTGTGTGCTCATGTACCATCTTCAGTTTGAAAGGAACTAACTAAACAATATATCCTTAATTTCCTCTGGCTTTATAAATTTATTCTCAATGTCTTGTCCTAAACTTTTCCTCAATTTCTCAAGATTTTATAAAATATAAAGCACATATATGTATAAGCTGCCTTAGTTTTTTGGGAGCTGTTGAGGTGCCGAGAAGATGAGTTATTCTTGATTTCTCTCCATTCTATTTTGTTATGTGTTATTTTTTAGGTGTGTGTAAATGTCTAGTCACTGCAATAATAAATCATTATCACCTTATGTCAAATTCGTTGTCTTCAGATTTTCACTATTCTTTGTAACATGTTTCAGTTCATACTTTTATATCTTGTGATCTGCCCATACCAGCTTGATTTCATCATTTCTTTACCATCGTAAGAAGCTCTTCATCTAGACCTAGATTATTGGTGATGATTTTGCTAACTTTATCACTTGTGATGTTTACTCTGTATGAGATTCTGAGGATCTTATGGTAACCCTTCATTTCTGCAGCCTTTACTCTTCTTTCTTATTCTTCATTTACAAATTTAAATTTTCCAATTCTTCATGTTTCACAGGCCTATAAGAAGACTGATATTACCTGCGTGTAACATTAGTCTAATCTTGTTATTTTGTATAAGTCAGCAACATCACATAGCTAACACTTGAAATACTTACTGATTTTGAGCTGACAAGTGAAACAAGACCTGAGATGCCTTTTGATATAAGTGTGAATGTTCTTTGTACAGATGACTCCTAAGAAAATTTATTAAGCACATTGATTAATGTTGAATCAAATGGTTATAAAAGATGAAGCACAAACATTTATTAAACCTCTTACATGGATATGGTTCAGTTAGTACAATAATGGTTAGCTTGCCGGCTTGACAATAATAAAGTGAATGAGGATTCAGTTCTAACCTCATACTCACCAGTCAAACCAATTGAACAAAAAAAAAGTACCTGTCCTTCCTAATCTTCCAAGGCCTTGTAAGGTGTTGAAGTTTTATACTTCATTCCTCTACAGCAACAGTATTTTACAAGATATCCTTTACACTTGAAACAAAGGGGTTTTGTTTGATGACACAAGACAATCTCAGAGCAATGCATAAATCCTGCAACACTAGTGAGACATTGACCATGTATGCTGATGGTGCCAGCAGCTCACTGGTTGTGTATATTTTTCATCTATTTTCTTAGTCATTCCTTTCTACTTGTCATGTTATGCTTGATTTCCTGTAGTCTCAGAATTGTGCTTTCAGTCTCCTTCTTCTTCTTCTTTCCTTCCTCATCTGCCTTTCACCGTCGAGGGGAGATATAATTTGCGGTCTTTTGCTCTTCTGTTCGCCTCTGCTGCTGCTATGTTTCCTAGTGCTTCTAATATTCCATCAACCCATCTTTTTCGTGGTCAACCCTTGGGTCTAGTGTTCTCACAATGTTTGTTGAAGGCTCGTTGTTTTGTGTTTTGTTCTTTCCGCCTTGTCACGTGGCCAAACCATTTTATCTGTTGTTTCCTTATATATTCTATGGCAGGGGCTATTCCTAGCTTTTTTCTCAGTTCTTCATTTCTGATCTTATCTCTCAGACTGTTTCCTGTCATTCGTCTAACACATTTCATCTCTGTAGAGGTTATTTTTCATATTGTTCTTGCATCCAGGGTCCAGGTCTGGCATTGGTAGCACAACATTGGGATGAAGATTGTATTGTATAGTGCTCGTTTTGCCCCAGAGTTATTTCCTTGTTGGACAATAGTGCTTTAAGTGATATCATAATATCATCTAAATGGTATCATAACCTACTTTTACTCATGTGATGATACAGTGTACTGTCATGTAAATACCTTTCTAGGACTCTGAGCAGTAAATGTTTTATCAAAAGTATCATAACGTCTCATGAAATATTGAGACGTCAGAGAAATAAGTCTAAGTATTTAAATTTCCTATAACAATCTATTTTTCTTAATGCCTAAGAAAATATCTACTAATAGCTTTTCATGAAGAAATTCATCTGATGTGTTGTAATTGTCCCTTCTTTCACCTTGGATTGGGACTATGCCTGACACCTTATTACATATCAAGAACATCAGTCATCATTTAGAATTTTACTGCCACAATACTGTTTATGATGTTATGGTCTGCATACCATTGTAGTGGCTTTGAAATATTCTGTTTTGATTTAGTCATCCATTCACTATAAACTTGCTTCACATGTACTGAAATTAACATTTATTTTGTCAAAATTACTCATTGACTGTTAGCAGAAATGTTTAATTAATTGAACTGTTCATGGTTGTAGTAATTGTAACCTTACAAGAATACTCTCGGTTGAAGCAAGCACTTTACACACTTAACTCTTTCCAAGCATAAGCTTTTTATCGATGCAACAGAAGAGATTTCAGGGACAAAAATTTCTCAAAATTTTAAGAATTAATCTACATATTTATATTTATCTAACATATAATATATTATATATGAATTTTTAGATTATTGAACAAGGTAATAGATTTTACCAATACCAAGATGATACAAGACATGTAAAAAGAATATGGTTTGTTGACGGTTCAAACTAATCAAATTGAGAATGGCATACAGTACTGCGAAACATACGGAAAGCGTTAAAGTACATTTCTTGTTAGTGGTTTTGCACAAAAATCCTATACAGGAACTCATAAAGATCTACTTACTAGGATATCTGAGTGTAAGTCAAAAAGGTTTGGTCCCATAATGGCTGCCGTGAAGAATCGCAAAAAGATGAAGCTTGTTACTGCATGGTAGCGAACAGCAACATCATCTACACAGACAAATAAATTAAAAGATAACCCACATGAAAAGCTAGCACTGTCTCTTCCACCATAATGATGCACCAAATATATAATACCTTCCATGTTATGTAAAGACATATCTGTACACTGGATGAAAAAAGCGGCAAAAAAACCTTATATGTTCTTTCTTTGCTTCCTCTGCTCAAATCCAGGTAATGTGGCTTGTTGATCTCGGGTTTTTTCCTTCTTGGCAAGGCACAATCTGTTCAGCTTTTGACTATGTCTTCTAGCTTACTTAAGATCCACACTTTTAGTTAAGACTACATTTTTATTGGTTATCTGCACTCATGTAGTGTAAGTTGGTCTTGACATTTATAGATGATTTAAAATGTAGGTTTGTTACAATTTGATTGGCTAATATACGTTTAAGCAGAGCTATTTTGTACTTTGCATACATTTTATTTTTGTAAAATGTTAAGTGCTTTATTTATTTTAATAAGAAAATAATGGGGGGAATCACACAAATTGTCTGCTGCTCTCCCCCAAAAAAAGCCTGTAAGGTTTACATGTCAATATTTTAAAAAAACCCTTACAAATTAAGAGGAAACCCTTACATTATGGAAGGTATGATATAAATATATTTATATTATAGTTACATAATTTATAATTTATCTATAATTTATATTATAGTAAAATAGAGTAAAGTAAAGAGCCCCATCATGCCACGTGGCATATAGGGAATATGGTGTTAGTTTCCATATTTTTAATAGACTTTTGGCACATGATTTTTTATGTAATATGGTTGGCATTATGCCTGTGCCACCTTACTTTCCCAGAAAATAATCTGGTACCCATTTATGGCTGGAAGAACCTGGAAGTTATTGATCAGGATTGAACCCAACTTCTTGTCCTTAGTAGTCCAGTTCATTAACCATTGAGCCACATCAGCAACAATCCTACATTACAAGTATGGTTTAGTTTAGTCAACGGACCATCCTCATTGCATATCAGATATATTCATAAGTAATAAGGTCTTCTTCCCAGTATACAATAAGCATGCATGCACACACACACATTTCAAAATAGCAGAAACTAACACCAACATCTAATAAAACAAGTACATGTTGTGACTTAATGTCATGAGAAAAACACAGAGGCATTTATTTTTAAATCTAGTCAGGAAATGAATAGCTGTCTAACTTGATGTGACTGATATTAGGGCAATCACTACAATTAAACAGATACTGACATCAAGTATTCAGACAGAACATTTAAAGTGCTTAAATGGTGATCTATATCAACAGAACTGGAAAATGTCTTCTACTATGTGATCACTGTACCTTATGTTCTTTCATTAAAAAACTCAATGTTATTTTTACAGATTACAGTCTTCAAAGTTATAGATGATGGTGGTCTTTGCAAGCCTTGACTTGTCTAAATAAATAACCTTAGATAAAAAGTTACTTATCCAATTCAAAGAAGTCACAATAGTTATACAGTATACCCCTGACCATACAGATAGACCTTACAATGACAAGACAGACAAACTAGCAAATAAGGGATCAAGATAAGAACTGGTTGTTGATGAGCTTGGTTTATGGATGTCAAACAACTACTGAAAACCTAAAACAAACAGGTTTACAAAGAAAAAATAGGAAACACTGAGAGAAGTAGTCACTATCAAATGAGCAGCCTTAGTCCCAAAGAAAAAATTAATTAATCTCTTGAAAAGCAACAATTCTGGCTTTGCACCATTTTCCAACTTCGCACACAACAAAACCTCTTACAATCACTTAACAGAATCCAACCAAAGTCAAAGTAAAGAGTATAAACTATGTACATATTTGTGTGAAACAGCTGATCTTTTTGACTGGTCTAGCACTTGACGGTGTCCAGATAGAACTTTCAGGCATTCAGCCAAAGGATGTAGACCTACAGTGTTGCTGTACCAATAACTAACCATGCTCATCATTCATTGTTGTTAGCTCTGGCACTGCTTTTATTTTCTATGTAACTTTACAGTTATGTCAGCAACCAAAACACAGCAAAAGGCACTTATCTCTTGATACATACTTCGATATTTGAGTATTGCTTGAGACTTGAGTGTGCAGAAGACATCCCTCATAATAGGTGGGCAAATCAGACCTGATCCAACTATAATGTTCAAGGCCTCATTGACGTAATTGTACAAGTTGGTCTGTGAAATAAAAAAAGTAAGAATTAAATCATGGACAGTTAATTAACTCAAGAACAACAAAATATTCTATAGATGACTTTAAAAGAAAGCAGATTTACACAAGTATGTATAAATTTATATAATGCACTGTATGTTATAATGAAGGTTGATATCACTCCAGGCAAACCTATAGGTGTTCTGTGGCCTTTAAGCAGACAGAAAGTGTGTGTGCACACTGATTGCGGTAAAAGTTCACTGGCTGAGCACATACTTTGCTTGTCCTTGTAAAAATTATCATCTATATTTGCTCATTATTGCATTTTCAACATTGCTGCAATCTCAGGACCACATACTCATTATCAAAAGTAGTGTTAATTTTTTTTTTTTAAATGACATTTTAAAAAAGGCAGAACAGAAGAACAAAGGGCGATATTGCTTGGTTTAAAAAAAAAAATAGCAGCAAATAGATGATTTTGAATAAATCAAAAATTGACAAAGTGTGAAATGACAATGTTAGGATGCTAAAATTAATAGAAAAAAAGAAACCCAGAAAATGATGAAATCTAAATATGCAGGACATACCATGTTTATTTCTAGATCTTCTCCATCCTTCAAGCGTCCTGGGTCAATCTCACATGGTCTGGGATGATTGATCACCTGTACATGAACATGCCAATGTTAAAACAATGATTGATTCTTGTATGATTTTATACAGTTGTATATTTTTTTTTTACCATTTACTATATTAATTTCAAATCAGGACAACAGACAAGAAAATCACTGGAGTCTGTAGAAATGTGGTTTTACAGAAGAATGTTGAGAGTACCATGGACAGCCATTAAGAGTAATGAAGATGTTCTGAGAAAGGTCAAAGCAAAAAGAGAGCTAATTTCCAATATTAGGAAGAAACAATCATCATTTTTGGCCATGTAATGAGAAGAGAACAACTGGAATATATTGTAACAACTGGAAAAATTGAGGGACGAAGAGATAGAGGGAAGCAAAGAAAGAAAATACCAGACAGCTTAAGAGAATGGCTTGGCAGAAGGTCAACAACAGAAATGATAAATAGCTGTCGAGATCGAAAGTTGTGGAGAGACATGATTACCTACACCAGCAGGCCCGGTACTTGATGATGATGATATTAATTTCTCAGTACAAACAATGATGTATTATGTCACTACATTTATTTTGAATTACAATTGAGTTGGTCATCAAAAAATCCATAGAAGTCAGAAAATTAGGCATTAAATGGATTGATAATAAACTCTTGGAAGACCTCAACTTTGCAGACAACTGGGCACTCGTGAGCTCAACTTACCTAAATGCTTTAGAAAAAACTGAATGACTCCACAAGACATTTCTGGTCAAACAGGCTTCTAGGTCAACACAAGTAAATTGAAAGTCCTAGATATCACCAACATAGACAGATACAACACTTAACAATGAAAGTCCTAGATATCACCAACATAGACTCTGATACAACACTTAACAATGAAAGTCCTAGATATCACCAACATAGACTGATACAACACTTAACAATGAAAGTCCTAGATATCACCAACATAGACTCAGATAAAACACTTAACAATGAAAGTCATTTTTTTCCAACCACGAGTACAACTCACACTGCTCCCAGCGGGAATCGAACACGGTTGTCCAAACATCGGTAGTCCAGTCGGGTGGTTTTCCAAACTAGGCTACCGAGGCCCCCTTTGCAATGACTAGCTCCAAAGCAATCATTAGTACACGCATCCATTTATAAATCTAATTGGCAATCAATCAATCTTTTCAACAAATGTGCGAAAAAAATCCAAACCTTGTGGACAAAACTCTTGAGTGTGTCATGTAAATATGGCAAGCCAATCATCTTCATCAGCTCATCCACCATCTTTGTCAGCAAACTGTTTCCTCTGAACAAAGTATTTGGGTCCCTGCAGAAAGGTGAGAGGAAAAAAAACACAAAATCTTTCTGCTGCTTTCAATTCTTCTAGCAGTGTTTTCCTGTGAGCCCATGATTGCAAAACTATGCACTAAAACACAAAGGTAACATGTTCTAATAGGAACTTCCTATTAAACACTTTGGCGAGTTGCAGTGACGCGGTGGTTAGTGAACTAGTACACTGAGGACAAAAGGTAGGGTTCAATTTTGGTTGACATCTTCTAGATTCTTAAATGGGCATTTGGGTTTACTTGGGAATGAAAGACAGTACTGGTGTAATACTGACCATATTATTTTTTAAAAATGTGCTGATAATCTAACAAATATGAGTACTAACACCATATTCCCTATAAACACTGGACAAGATGGAGCTTGTTATGTAAATACTTTACACCCTTCAGCAATTATAACACAATTCTATTTTTCTCAAATCTTTACATGCTCTCTTTCGAGCTCTGTCTATTTTTTTCATAATTTTCTCCTTCTGGAAAGCTTTTATTTAGTCTGGAGTCTTAACATAACAGTCATTTTTATTGTGTCTTTAAGTTTACTATTGGACAGTGACCTCAGTTCATTGTGTCTTTAAGTTTACTATTGGACAGTGACCTCAGTTCATTGTGTCTTTAAGTTTACTATTGGACAGTGACCTCAGTTCATTGTGTCTTTAAGTTTACTATTTGTCAGTGACACCAGTTCATTGTGTCTTTAAGTTTACTATTGGACAGTGACACCAGTTCATTGTGTCTTTAAGTTTACTATTGGACAGTGACCTCAGTTCATTGTGTCTTTAAGTTTACTATTTGTTAGTGACACCAGTTCATTGTGTCTTTAAGTTTACTATTGGACAGTGACACCCAGTTCATTGTGTCTTTAAGTTTACTATTGGACAGTGACACCCAGTTCATTGTGTCTTTAAGTTTACTATTAACAAGTGACACCAGTTCATTGTGTCTTTAAGTTTACTATTAGACAGTGACACCAGTTCATTGTGTCTTTAAGTTTACTATTAACAAGTGACACCAGTTCATTGTGTCTTTAAGTTTACTATTGGACAGTGACACCAGTTCATTGTGTCTTTAAGTTTACTATTGGACAGTGACACCAGTTCATTGTGTCTTTAAATTTACTATTAGACAGTGACACCAGTTCATTGTGTCTTTAAGTTTACTATTAGACAGTGACACCAGTTCATTGTGTCTTTAAGTTTACTATTAGACAGCGACACCAGTTCATTGTGTCTTTAAGTTTACTATTAGACAGTGACACCAGTTCATTGTGTCTTTAAGTTTACTATTAACAAGTGACACCAGTTCATTGTGTCTTTAAGTTTACTATTGGACAGTAACACCAGTTCATTGTGTCTTTAAGTTTACTATTGGACAGTGACACCAGTTCATTGTGTCTTTAAGTTTACTATTGGACAGTGACACCAGTTCATTGTGTCTTTAAGTTTACTATTGGACAGTGACACCCAGTTCATTGTGTCTTTAAGTTTACTATTAGACAGTGACACCAGTTCATTGTGTCTTTAAGTTTACTATTAGACAGTGACACCAGTTCATTGTGTCTTTAAGTTTACTATTAGACAGTGACACCAGTTCATTGTGTCTTTAAGTTTACTAGTGGACAGTGACACCAGTTCATTGTGTCTTTAAGTTTACTATTGGACAGTGACACCAGTTCATTGTGTCTTTAAGTTTACTATTGGACAGTGACACCAGTTCATTGTGTCTTTAAGTTTACTAGTGGACAGTGGCACCCAGTTCATTGTGTCTTTAAGTTTACTATTAGACAGTGACACCAGTTCATTGTGTCTTTAAGTTTACTATTGGACAGTGACACCAGTTCATTGTGTCTTTAAGTTTACTACTGGACAGTGACACCCAGTTCATTGTGTCTTTAAATTTACTATTAGACAGTGACACCAGTTCATTGTGTCTTTAAGTTTACTATTAGACAGTGACACCAGTTCATTGTGTTTTTAAGTTTACTATTAACAAGTGACACCAGTTCATTGTGTCTTTAAGTTTACTAGTGGACAGTGACACCCAGTTCATTGTGTCTTTAAGTTTACTATTAGACAGTGACACCAGTTCATTGTGTCTTTAAGTTTACTATTGGACAGTGACACCCAGTTCATTGTGTCTTTAAGTTTACTATTGGACAGTGACACCAGTTCATTGTGTCTTTAAGTTTAAAGACAAGTGTGTTTCAAAAACAAGTGTGTTGGGAAGCAGGAGATACCCAAAAAATTGTCACACTTACTAAAGTTAGATGTGTTGGGCCACAGCAACCAACCAATAACTTACTCTAAATCATAATACAACACAGATTACACACCCAATAATATCATAATTTATAGCAGTATCTTAAAACTGCTGATGATATAGTCTTAATTGCTAAGAGTGAAAATGAGTTACAAGAAATGTTAGAAAATTAAAGTGAAAGAAAGCAAAAATAAAGGACTCAGTCTTAATAGCAAAAAGATAGAAGTAATGGTAACAACAAAGAAAAAGACATCACCTCAGTGCAAAATAAAGACAAGTGGAGGGGGAACTTAGAATGTTGAGAATACCATGGACAGCTAAGAAGAGTAATGGAAATGTTCTGAAAGAAGTCGAAGCAAATAGAGAGCTAATTTCCAATATTAGGAAGAAACAATCATCATTTTTTGGCCATGTAATGAAAAGAGAACAGCTGGAATATATTGTAACAATTGGAAAAATTAAGGGACGAAGAGATAGAGGGAAGCAAAGAGAAAAGATACCAGGCAACAAGCAATCTAAGAGAATGGCTTGGCAGAAGGTCAACAACAGAAATGATAAATAACTTCAAGATCGAAAGTTGTGGAGAGACATGATCACCTATGCCAGCAAGCCCGGTACTTGATGATGATGATTTATAGTGGGTGAGGAAAAGGAGTAATTATAAGAAGACAAATTTTGTGAAAAGTGAAGGCCTAGAAAACTTGATGAAAAGGAAAGACAGAGGGCTAGAGAAGTTGAGGAAGTAGAAATGTTGGGTGACATTATAAAGTAGTTTGGAAAACAGGGAACTGGACTACAAAGGACAAGAGGTAGGGTTCGATCCCAACCTACGGCTTCCGGTTCACCCAGCCTTTAATCAGTACCGGATTTTTTCTGGGAAAGCAAATCGGCACGGGCGTAATACTGACCACATTACCCCAAAAATCATGTGCCGAAGGTCTGTAAAATTTATGGTCACTAACACCATATTGCCTATATGCCACTTGGCATGACGGGGGAACTTTACTTTTTTTTTTTTTACTTTGGAAAACAGGGCCAAGCAGAATATTTCAAAGACAGATGGTGTAGGGACACAAGCAAATGCCATGCAGTGGAGTAAAATGAAAAGGTGAAAAATAATCAGACTGAAGGCTATATAGTGGAAAACAATGGAAACAGAGGTGAACAGTAAGACCATACTTGGGCACTGTTCGGCCATGCAAAGTAGAACTTTTGTTGCCCTAATAGATCCACTGACTGCTTTGTTTGTTTGTGGCTAAGGAAAAGAAAGAGAAGAAAAAAGATAGCTGTGAAAGGCATGACTCATGATGGTGTCCTTTACACCAGAGTTATGTCTTCTGCCAATAGCTGGTAAGGTTTGTAAGTAAGTCTTGAATTTATGTTATTAAATCTCCGTGATAAATTCTTGATTATTTTTTTTCTTGTACATGAATTTTGCTTCTTTTGTCTAGTTAAATAAGCTGAGCTCTTTATGCTCTTTCTATATAATAATACAATGGAGGTATGAAAAATGTTTCATGTGGAAGCCTTAACATTTGGATGTGAATCCTAGACAATTGGAAAATAGACAAGAAAATCAGTGAAATGCAGTTTTAGTTGAGAATACTATCTATCTATTGACCTTTCGAGCCATAGTCAGCCCATAGGGCATAGACCAAGATACTCCTTCTCTTATCTTCCAATCCTTGTAAAGATCTTTTATCCAATCTCACCATTTGTCTCTGTTCTGTGCAAGCAGCTCTATCTCATTGAGGGAGCCGATTCCTGCTGCTCTTGTCTCTCTCATCAATGTTCTTCTCAGTCTCTCTGAGTCAGCCTCTTTTCCTCTTACCTGTTGTTTCCCCACATGAGGGCTTGCTTTGCTATTCGGTTATTATCTCTTCTCATCACATGTTCAACATATGACCATCGTTTTTTCTTGATTACTGAAGATATTTGTGGTTGATTGGAGATTTCTCTAATTTTCTCGTTTGTTTTGAATTCGTTCCACACTATACCATGTATTTTCCTTAGACATTTATTTTCGAATGCGTTCAACTTTGTTTCTATGTCTCTTGTTGTTTTCCAGCTCTCACACGCATACGTAAGGGTTGATAGTACATTTGATTTGAATAGTCTAAGTTTTGTGTTTGTGCTGATGAGTTTTGATTTCCACAACTTTTCAAGGCTTCTGAAAGACATTGCTGCTTTAGCTATTCTGATTCTAATTTCTTTACCTGTATCCCCCTTCCCAATCAATGTGACTACCAAGATAGATAAAGTGATCGATCTCTTCCACGGGTTTGTTTTCCATGTATATTTTGTCGTCTGTTGGAATTAAGCTTTCATGACCTTAGTTTTTTATCATGATTTTTTTGTTAATGAAACAAGAATACCATAGACAGCTAAAAAAGTAAATGACAATGTTCTGAATAAGAAAAAAAAAACTTATTACTAACATCAGGAGCAAACAACAATATTTTGGTGATGTCATGAAAAGGGAGAAACTGGAATATATTGAGACAATTGAAAACATTTAGAGAAAAAGATGTAGAAGAAAAACAGAAATTAAAAAGTGCTAGACAATTTAAGTGAACAGTTTGGTAGAAATTCAACAAAAGAAATGATAACTGTTGAAATAGAAAGCAGTGAAGAGACATGATCACCTGTGTCATCAAGTATAGTACTCAATGAAATATAATATCAAAGACAAGAAAAACATCCCTGACATTGAGGATGAAAGAATAAAATAAACACCAACATAAAAGACATCAAAGAGAGCTCATTTTCTGACATAAATAGCACAAGTTAATGCCTTACGTGGAAGTGGACATTTCCCAGCATGCCAGGGCATTAATGACTGGAACCAACTTGCCATGATGGAGGAACAGTTTAACAAGTGGTTGGGCAGCACTTTCTCTAGCAACACTCTCTCTGTGGTTCACAATTTCACCAAGAATGAATACTGTGCTTGATGTGAATGGCTGTATGAAGGAATATTCAAAAACATTAGCACCAAAGTTGAATGATGTGCACATCACAATGAATTAATGGAATAACTTCTGCACAAATACTCACTTTTTATTCATTTGTTCCTTAACAAGTAATGGCCAGGAATTCTGTAGCCAAACATTTCAAGGTTATACTCCTACAGTGCAGGTTTCTTTAGTAGTTTATATTTAACATATTACAATATGTTCTAACAAATGTTAGACATGTGTAATTTCTTTGTGGTTGCATGTCTATGTCAGTCATGTCTCATATCTTTATGTGCATGTTTATGTTAGTCATGTGTCATATATCTTGATCTATGTCAGTGTTAGTCATGCCTCGTATCGCTATGTGCATGTCTGTGTTTGTCACATCTCATATCTTTGTGTGTGCATGTCTGTGTTAGTCACCTCTAGTGACTCGGGCAGATGGTGCTCGTAAACCTGGGAGGGCCGACCATCTAAGGGCAGAATCCCCCTACAGAAAAGATCACCTGCTGCCTTGCAGGAAGATTGGGGACAATCAAAGGCTAGGGAAAGCAAACCTGAATAAAATGCTGGCTGAAATCGGATGCACTGGGCCACTGGCGCAGAACACAGTGCAACGTTTTAACGGGTGTTCAATCAGTGGATCTGGCAGACTCTAATTGTGATGTTCTGTTTGTAACACATCTAACCTGACAACTGAGTTCATGTGAGGAGCTGGAATCCTACTCTGATTGGGTCCTGATCGCAGAGAGAGAGAGAGAGATTTAACATAATGAGATCACTACCACTATGAATAATATATGGCCCTTTTCGTCTTGTCAGACGGTCTAGTGGAGGCTATTGGGTATTTTTTTTAGGTATTGTTTTTGCCGAACAGCTTCTCTCGTGGCTAATTCTACCAATGTTTGACAAACACACGCGGTCACATAATGAACAGGTCAGGCTCGCTGGTCCACAGGGTTTACCATCCTTTTTCATGAGTCTCTTCTCTTCTAAGTCCTGTCTTAGAACAGTCTCAAATGTTGTTATACCGTTCCTTATACGTGCTCTCCATGATGTGCGATCACTTGCCAGATGTTGCCAGTCGTTTTCACAGATGGAGAAGTCTTTCAGAGATGATTTGCAGATATCTCTATATCGTAGTTTAGGTCTGCCGATTTGTCGTTTTCCGTGTTTTAGCTCGCCATATAGTATTTGCCTAGGAATGCGTTTTTCTTCCATCCGTTGGACATGCCCCAGCCATCTTAGCCTTCAACTTCTGAGCATCGACATGATTGTTAGGGTCTTAGCACGTTGCAGGACAGTTAAGTTGGTTATTTTGTCCTGCCATTTGATGTGCATTATTTTGCGGAGACATCGCATGTGGAAGACATTTAGTCTTTTTTCCTGGTTTGAGTATGTTGTCCAGGTTTCGGATCCATATAGTAGTGTGCTAAGCACACAAGTTTGATATATTAAGAGTTTAGTCTTTTGAGTTAGTTTCGTGTGAATAATAAGGGACACCTTAACCATCTTCTACTGTTTACTTTAACTCTTTATGCTCTCACTGCTAATATTTTTAACACTTTTTTTTTAAGATGGAGCCATAAGAGTACTGAAACGTCTCCTTGGATATCAGTTCCACAGCTACAAAGCTTTCATTCATTTTTGTCTAGTGTGAGACATGGATCATTCTTAGTCTCTTGAATTAAACTGAATGTTCACATAAACTATAAGTGTATTATGGACCTGGTGGTGGTTGTTATTTTAAGTCTTCTAACTTCTAGCGTCTGACAGTTTATGTATGGGTTGACTTTTTCATGGTATTTAATTCATCATCATCATCATCATCGAGTGCCGTCTCCGCAACAAAGGTTGGCTACCATGGAGCACCATTCTGCTCTGTCTCTTGCTTTGAAGGTGCAGGTTGTCATAGGCTGATTTGTCCATCTTTTGATGTTACTTGTCCATGTTAGTCTTGGTCTGCCTCTGCCTCTTTTACCTTGTATTTTCCCCTCCAGGATTACTTTTAGTAGGCTGTTGTGTCTTTAACATGCCCCAAAAGTCGCATTTGTCTTGTTTGAATTGTACTTAGTAGTTCTCTTTTAATTTTTAGTTATTTTAAGACTTCATCGTTT
This sequence comes from Megaustenia siamemsis, assembly GCA_032433765.1. Taxonomy (NCBI): domain Eukaryota; kingdom Metazoa; phylum Mollusca; class Gastropoda; order Stylommatophora; family Ariophantidae; genus Megaustenia; species Megaustenia siamemsis. Next base: position 44,369,194 of record JAVIAB010000108.1, on the reverse strand, counting down.
GTTTTCTTTTCCTTCCATTCAATTCTACCTATTCTTCTATATATCCACATTTCAAAGGCCTAAATCCTCTGTTCTGTTTTCTTGTCTAATGTCCATGTTTCTGCACTATATAGGAATATTGAGAAGATGTAACATTTTGCTATTCTTAGTTTTAGCCCTGGTGTTATTTGTTTTGATACCCCTAGCTATTCTATATTTTTGTTCTTCCTCTTACACTTCACCCTGTAAGTTGGCCATGGATATGTTGTGTCGCTAGTTTACAGCAAAGCTGCGATATCCGTGCCGTTTGGCCCAACATATCCATCTCTGGCACGAGTAGATTTGCTTAACAATTTTGCCAGGACAACAGCCATTTTTGGCCTACTCTTTAAGACTTTGGCCTACTCTTTTAGGGTCCTTTAACTGCATGAGAGCACATGGGGGCCTCCATTTTTTTAGAGAAGGCAAGACATCAGATCACACTGTCCAGGAGCCATGAATAAACCATAGATTCAAAGTGAAACATTCCCACCGCCCCCGGAGGGATTCAATCCCAAAACCTCTCTTTCACAGCCGATGTCTTACCTCTAGACCAACCAGTCCCCTGTAGCATTATAAATGTTGTTGACCAACAGAGACCACCAAACATTTTTCAAATCAAGTGTTTAATGCTACAAATAGGTTTATTTTTGCTTGGTTGCATTAATATATTTCCTGTTCATATTTATTTTTTAAATTTAAAATGTCTTCATAATTTTGATGTATAATAAGAAATATTTAAATATTTAAACAAAGTAGTTACTGACTGTGAATTTAAACATACTGAAAAATCATGAGAAAATTTGAGAAAGTATTAATAGAAAGTAGCTAATCCTAAATTAATCAAATTACTCAAGATTGGGAAATGTATATTAATTTATCATATATCACGTGCTTATTGGTTCACTTAAGATGACAATCTAATATTATATCAAGTTAAGTCAAGCATGTACCCTATATAGATTATTAGTACCATTAAATTGTCCATTGTCTTGTTGGTACATTCTGTTAAGCTGTTAAATGACCATTCTAAATAAAAAAACTGTTCATTGTACAACTTTTTAGGATACTCCGTCTAGCAGGCTCTGAATTTAATACTTCTGGTTTTATTCTTCTAATGCTGTTAAATGAACATCTCTTACTGTGTTACTCATCTTAACAGACTGCTACTAGTACATATCTGATGCTATCATTTTATCTATTGCTTTCCTTATTTATACCATTCTCACTAGCCTTTCTTAGAAAGTGTCATGTCTTTTCACATTCAAATTATTCTTGCTAATATTTATCTCTTGAGTAATTTCATGTAAATTTCCTCCCAGAATTCTGATTGTTCATATCTCCTTCCAAAGAGATGTGCTCTATTCTTCTGTAAATCACATTTCAAAGATTTCACATTCTGATAAGGTGGTGAGAAGGTGGTTGAGGGGATAAAACCTACCATTCTCCAAAATAAGGAGGACAGAAGCTTCAAATCATGGGAAGTCAAACAAGTTCTTGTTTCATTATGATTGAAGAAGAAAGCTATGACTTTAACACCTCATGGTGACTGCACTGAGCAAGCAACATGTTAGCCTCCATAAAACAGTAGAAGTCTAAGGCTACTGTCCTAAATCTCCTTCTATTTGAATATAATCAACTGAGTGATGTTTCCATCCTTCACAACCATGAAAATGACTGAATGTTAGCCTGCTAGTCTCAATGACAGGTTCGTGGTCTATCAGAGTGCCCTGTTAATATAACATACTGGTCTAGATTTTAAACAAATAAGTCTCAGCTATTGTCTTAGACTTCCTTGCATATTAATTTGAATATATTATTAATTGTATAAGGTCATCGTCCTATATACGGGCATGTCAGTTCTGTCCATCTAGGTCAAATACTTTCACTATAACAGCAGGTATTGAATACCTAACTTTACTGAAAGTGAGAAGCTTGAACATAACAAGGACTTATGGTGAGATATACTTCAAGCCCTATGGGTCATTTTTGACAATGGAAAAATGATGAAACATTTATTTCACCTTGATCTTGACCCTTCCAGTGTCGTTAGATGTCACATAGGGCTTGTATTTGTTTTTTCCCATACATTTATTTCCCCTACCCTAAAGGAATTATTTGAGATCACAAACTGAGCAAAGGTGAAATCATTAACACTTACCTTTGTGTCCACTGATTTCAAAATAAGTTGTCGTAGACCATCATAGTATTTGGAAGGAAACACATAATCTGCTGTGTAGGAGATTCTAAGACGAATAGAACCCAGCGAAAGGTCATTTGTTCTGTTTTGTTCCTTTGCTTGTAGACAATACCTTACAGAAGTAAATAATAACAGAATGATCTAATGATTGTGTGTGCTGGTGATTGTGTAGGTATGGCTATGTTTATGGAAGACCCCGGTATCACTGCAAATGAATTAAAATACATAATTGCTCAACCGCCCATGCCAGTGGAATCATCCGAATTACTATTTCATCTCCCAAACAGAGAAAGGTAGCTGCAGTCCCCATCATAGCAGTCTCAGCACACGTCAAAAGACATAAGGTGAAACCGCACAGAAAGTGAACACAGCTATCTGTTCCTCGTCATACAATATCATCATTCATTGTTCATTGTAAGCAATCGGAATATCAAATCACGATCAAAATCGATGAAACGCACAGAGCACTTAACTCAGTAGCTCCGGCACCAAGCCGGACTTAGAATATGAGGAAACTGCAACAAGGAATACTTTTTGGAGACAGCCTTTAACGGCTCCTGCCTCCGCCATATTGACCGAAGTTCATGTCCTCCTGAAAATGTTGATCGTCATATTTTTTTTAATGTACAATGCTTGATGATGTTGGAACATCGTTTTTGTCTTGAAATCCGAACATATGAAACAGTTATTCGTCATGATTATCCCCATCGTACATTGAACAACAGTCTGTAAGCTCTTAGATCTCCTCTGCAATGTGAATGTGTGAAATGATAAACCAGTCCACAAGTCTACCCTCGATCTCACAGTAGCCCTGTTGAATCTAGACAACATCCCTCATGACCAACATGAAATTCCGAGAGTCACATGGGGGCTGCAAAGTCATGAACAAAACTCCGTCATTTCACCCTTCATTTTAAGTATGCTGCTGGTTTAGGGATGTACGATCAGCCATCATGATGACGTACCACACACAACAATGGTGTTCTGTTTTCTAGTTTTTTTATATTGTAATATAACCGACCCCTTTTAGATTCCTTGCAAAAGTGCATGTACAATAACACAGTTACCTTTTAGCATAGTGATGAATTTACACTTTAAACTCTTCATGGTTTTAAAAATCAAGTAGTCACTTCACAACAGCTTACAAATTATCACACATACAGGAATATTCATTAATAGTAAATATTTTGTCAAGATACACCTCTGGACCAATTTAACAAGAAACCGGAAATGAAATTACCAAAACAAAACCTCGGAGTGGCGCGCGTCTTACAAGTTACGAGTGCGAAACAGTGCAAAGATTGTGTGGTGTGTACGTGAAATTTGCCTTTTTAATTGGTGAGTTGATTACAACAAATGTGGGTATTGTAAAATCCTAAAATTTAGGACAAGCAAGAAAATCATATTTTTATATACCTCAAATAAGCAAAAATCTTTCCTAAATGCATGACAGTAGGGAAAAAAATCAGACTGAAGGTCGGTGAAAAAATAAGATTTCACGAAAAAGAATTACAGAAATTCATCAAACAGTTTCTGAGATAATTAATAAACTCTGTGGGCATGAATTTGTGAATGAACTATAATATTCTCTCTGTCCGCGATATCTCTTTCCCTTTATTTTACCAGTTGTAACCAAGTATTTAATCTTTCCTCTTCTCACAGTGCGCCCGAAAAATGTTAATTGTTTCTTTCTGATGTTCCATAGGAACTCCCTTTTTTGTGTTAGTCTCTTTGAGAATTTCCTTGTTGGTCTTTTTAGCTGTCCAGGGAACTTTCAACATCCTTCTGAGAAATCCAGTTTCTGTGGCCTCTAATCATCTTTTCATTTGTTTGTTTACGGTCCATGATTAGCTTCCATAGTTCAAAATTGGCTCTATATAGCACCGATGAACTCTCTCATTTCTATTGGCACAGACTTGTTGATAGGACATTTTTCATTTTCTGAAATGTTATTTTGGCCTGAGCTATTCAGTTTTTTATTTCTGTGGTGCATCTTCCATCCGATGTTATTATTGTGCCCAAGTATTTGATGTGTTGCACTTGTTTCAGATTTCTCCTGTTTATTTTTATGCTGCATGATGGTGATTAATTTCACATTGTTATATATTATTCATGAGAGAGAAAAAAGTGGAATTAAAACTTTTGGAGTGACATAATATATCTGTATTTTTTTATATTTCTATTTTAGAAAAAAAAAAAGAGAGAAATTGTAAGTCACAAAACAAAATATGAAACCTTACCAAGCATTATGTGGGTGATAAAAGTCAATATCTTTGATGGAAATCTTGATTTCACCAAGGAAAGTTCCCTTAAATATATTTCCTAAAACTTCACGTGAAACTTTGGAATCATCATGGAAAAGTGAAATGCTGTAATAGAACAAAAATGTCAACAAATACAATCTCCTCCAGCTAACTTGGCTTCTGCTCCATACACAATGGAACAAAATAAGTATATATCATTCTAAATGAATATTCTAGACTTTTCTTGCTCTCTACATGAGAGCATAGAATTTTCTATGATATGAAAGTAACTTTTGTCATTTATTTTTACAAACATAAGCATCATAGTCTCTGTGTTTGGTCTACACTTGTTGACAACAAATATGGGAAAAACAATTCTACATGAATTCATTCTTGGTAAGAATAAGTGAATTAGTGTGTTTTATTTCCATACTTAAAAGAAGATTGCATCTCTTCATCATTTGCCCTTAAAAGGATATTAAATTTGCAGATGTGTATTGTTTAGCTTAGTTTAGTTTAGTCAACAGATCAGATACATTGCAAATTGGACAAGTCCATAAGTGTTCATATCTCCTCCTGAAGTATGTCCCTCACTCAGTGTGTGAAAAACATGATTTCAATTGTGTGTTGATTTGTTATTCTTCTGTATTTCCCTCATAAGACTCCTTTATGGCATTTCCAGTTTTGACCTGATGTTCATGCAGTCTGGACATGGTTGTAGATTCTTTGACTAAATCATTAGTTTGCCCTACCTCTCTGGGTGCATTCAGAATATCAGCCTGGTCCATTGCACATCTGCAATCCATGACTGCCATTTCAGCCAAGCTATCACTTTGTCCATTTCAATGCATGCCTGAGTGTCCAGGAAGGAACAAAACTGAAAAAGATTCCAGTCAGTCCTGCATTTTTTTAGTGACACTAACCACTTTCTTCGAGTCCAACCCCCTTCGATTTTTCTGGGCATGCTCATTGAGTCACTCAGAAAATAGATGTACTGTGTTGTAGTTTACAGCAAGCTGTGATATCTACCTAATTTGGCCCAATACATCCAACATTAGGCATTTGTGTACCAGGTTGTCTTCAGTCGTCACTTGCTTGGCCATACTAGTTAGCCTGTTGGGAGACCCAACATGGGGATGCGGAGTAGGATTTTATCCGTTTTTGTTTGCTGATCCTGACGCATGCAGTCAGCTATAAGTTGCTGATCCGGACGCATGCAGTCAGCTATAAGTTGCTGATCCTGACGCATGCAGTCAGCTATAAGTTGCTGATCCTGACGCATGCAGTCAGCTATAAGTTGCTGATCCTGACGCATGCAGTCAGCTATAAGTTGCTGATCCTGACGCATTCAGTCAGCTATAAGTTGCTGATCCTGATGCATGCAGTCAGCTATAAGTTGCTGATCCTGACGCATGCAGTCAGCTATAAGTTGCTGATCCTGACGCATGCAGTCAGCTATAAGTTGCTGATCCAGACGCATGCAGTCAGCTATAAGTTGCTGACCATTTACAACTTAGGTGCTAGTGGGTATCTTGGGCCTAGAATGGGTCTACTACTTGTTAAAACAAAAATTTTGAAAAATAATTGGTGTAAAATAATTCTTGGGTCAAATGCCCCAGAAACTTTGGTCAATTAGTAAGTGTTTTAGATGTTTATATGGATCTACTGTCATGGTAAACAGAAGTCAATGCATTGAGTATGCTGACTTCGGAGTGGGAAAGTTTAGAGATTGACAAGAAAAGATATAATGGCCAAAAAAAATATAATTATAATTTGTTGACACACTGATTGATAAGGGTACAATTATGACACCCTGAGAATCAGTAATGAAAATAGATGTAAGTGGAAGGGAATGACTTAAATGATGAATTAGGAGTACGCAAGCTATAAGTAGGAGGAGGTAACAAAGAGAATGAATTAGGAGTCAAGCTAGTTGTAAGTGGGAGGGGGAGAAGCTGACTAAACAAGTGAGTTAGAAGTGTGTGTAATCAGCAGCTACAGAAACTATTAGTTCACATAAGTAAAGTAAAGAGCTGTGTCACATCAAGTGACGTATAGGGAATATGGTGTTAGTGACCATAAATTTTATAGACCTTCGGCACATGATTTTTGGAGTAATGTAGTCAGTATTACACTTGTGCCATTTTACTTTTCCAGAAAAAATATAGTTCCTATTTAAGACTGGGTGAACCCAGAAGCCGTCAATCAGGATCAAATCCAACCTCCTGTCCTTTGTAGTCCAGTTCACTAACCACTGAGCTATCGTGGCTCCCTATAAGCTTACAAATTTTACATTTAATGGGATGGGCTATCTATGGTTTGTGTGGTGAAGCCTAAACTTTCAATCAGTAAGTTTCTGTATGAACAAGTAAGGCAGTGATGGCACTTTTTATCATGTCCTACCTCAATTCACCAGTCATAAAATCATCCAAAACATATGAACTTTTTTCCTGACTCTGTCCACGATTATCAATCTGAGGAACAAGGTTAGTGATATAGTGAATCAGAATAAACCTTCCAAACATCATCAGATATCAAATCTTTCTTTCCACAACAAAGAAAAACCATCACTGCATTACAAAACTGTAAGATATATTAAACACAGTGTCTGCATGGCAACTTAAGATGCTGGTTTTACCTGGCATGTAGCTGAAATACAGAAATTCACATCAAGTGCATGCCCAGAAAGCACATTCTAGCAAAGAGAAAAATCAAATGAAAACTCACTACAACAATCTATGGAAGAGGAGCATGCTAATCCCTGGTGGACAATTTGACAATCAATTTTAGAAAAGTAAAATTTGTTACAAACCTGTGAAGACAACTCCTTTCCTAAGCGAGGTCAACTGGAAACAACAGCTGCCTCACAAGATGGTCAAGGAAAGACACAGGATGGGAAGTAGTCCCAAACGAATGTATAATGAAGACAGATGGGGAAAAATATTAAGATAATCATAGAAAAGGTTTATCAGATACATAGTCAATATCAGAAATTATTAAAGATTAAGCCCACTCAATATATCCTAATATTTTCTATAGACATTTTCCTTTAATTTACCATAAATTCATTACTCCTGTTATTTGGTTATGGAAGGCCCCGGTATCACTGCTTACGGATTAAAATCCATAATTGCTCAACTGCCCGTGCCAGTGTAATCATCCGAATTAATATCTCATCTCCCAAACAAAGAAAGGTAGCTGTAATCCCCATCGTAGTAGTCTCAGCACACGTCAAAAGACATAAGATGAAACCGCACAGAAAGTGAACACAGCCAACTGATCCCTGTCATACAATATCATCATTCATCGTAAACAATTGGAATATCGAAACATGATCAAAATGGATGAGATACACAGCTCACAGTGTGCACAGAGCACTTAACTCAGTAGCTCCTGCAACAAGCCAGACTTGGAATATGAGGAAACTGCAAAAAGGAACACTTTTCATGCATAGCCTTCAATTGTTCCCGACGCCTATCCACCATATACCGGAAGTTCACGTCCTCTTGAAAATGATGATCATCATATTTTTTTTTAATGTATAGCGCTTGATGATGTTAGGCCATCGTTGTTGACTCCAATTGCGAACATATAAACACACAGGTAGTCGTCAGATTATCCCCGTCGCACATCAAACAACAGATCATAAGATTAGCATATGGCCGGTCCAGGGATATACGATGAACCCTCCTGAATACAGGGTCATATTAATTGTACTTGGGAAGTACCTCTTAGTTCTTTCCAACATTCCTGCTAAATGATTTCCCCCCCCCCAAGCTTTATTCACTCCTTAAACATTTTTAAAAATCCACCATTCACTTTGATCCATTTACACAGCAGCTGGATTAATTTCACTCCTGCTTCACCTCACTCAGCACCCATCTACACCTCACTGACAGTTTCAAGGAGTCATTCTATTTTAAAGAGATACAAGTTGTTAAACAACAAAAACATGCATGAGCATCAAGTTATGTTGGGCTACAGAAGAGCTGTTAATAGGTAAATTAATTTAATAGCCTTGCGGTATGAAAGATCATTGCTGTTGTTATGTGAGGATGGTCTTTTGTGGTGTAATTTTCTACCTTAACTCTTTCTGAACCACTAACCAGCACATTGGCTCCACTTATGAAGGTATTCAGCGAATCAATCCAGAGGAAGAGATATGCTACCCAAACCAACACATCAGCTCAGACTGAGTATGGTTCAATACTTTAAAGTAAAGTAACAATTCTGTATAAATATTCACTACTTCTATTTGATATCTACAAGTTTCAGTTATTACTTCCTTCAATTACCACATGCTATTTGTTCTTTGTTTGTAGATATAGTGGTTGAATTGTCAATGTAAATATGTGTTTTTTCTGACAAATAGTGGCCACACCATTTCTTGTGCCTAATTTCACTATCTGTGGACATAAATACATCAAGCAAGGTGTATTTTGAAGAACTTTGGATTAATTTATGCATAATTTCTAGAAGAATGGATAGCAACACACTTCTAGTCAGGGAAAAATATAGGTATGTGAAATATGATTATTTTGAATTGAAAATTATCAGCCTTTGAATATTTTATACTATTTATAATTAATAATTATATTTTTTCCTTCAGATATCATCAACAGATTGCTATTTTAATTTTCTTCAACCATTTTTCTTTCCGGTGATGTATAACATGTACTACATTTAATTATATTATTGCATGAAACTGTAAAAAGGAAATGGTGATGAAATTTTTCTAAATTGAAAATTGATCTTGTCCAAACCTAAAGATAACCTAAAGTCCGCCAAAGTCCAGAAAGAGTTAAAATTGTTAGCATAACTTTATATGAGTAGAAGTCAACAAAAAAGCCACTAATGGCTGTTTTTAAAAAAAAACAAAATATGATAAGAACTTTAAAATTTTCCTTTGAATTTTTTTTTTTTTAACCTACATTAAACCTCTGCTTCTCAACATAATTTCCACCAACATTGATGGGCATATTCCATTGTTTTATCAGTGATCCAATCCCTGATGCATAGAATTCACTTATAATAAATACTGCCAGAATTTCACTTCATGTTTAACCTCGTCATCATTCGCAAAACACTTTCCAGAAATTCACATGCATTTTTGCTGTAGACCAAACCATGTGAACAGCCAATTGCTACATTGTTGAACATTATTCGCCAACCACCTCTAATCTCAAGCACCCACTGCAAAGTTGCGTATGTTGCAATCTGACCAGGACATCCAGGTCGTACATCATCAACAGTTTTGGTGCATTCTTTGAAAAAGCTTTTCTACCCGCCAATAACTGCTTTAAGGAACAAACAAATGTCAGCATAAACAGGACTCATTTCCTTAGGAATGTCCTTTACAGAAAGTCCTTGTGCGCCTCCACGCCCCCCCCCAAAAAAAACCACAACAGCATGCTGTTTTTGGGTTGTGCACCTCTTCAGTTCAGTAGCCATTTAGTTACTGTGCTGCGCATGCAATACCCAAAGCCACCTACCTAATGAAATTATAAAGTTAGATGTGGCCACCACCAAATGACACCTTTAGAAACCACTAAATAAAATTTCCTGCTAAACTGGATCACTTTGTAACTTATATATTGACTTCCCTCATATATATATATATATAAAGTGTTAAAAGAAAGGATCTCTGATGATTATCTATTGTCCGTTTGAGCCAAAGATTGAAAATTGAGAAGAAATTCTAAACTCTTTATGATCTGGGATCTTTGTTATCATGTATCAAACCTTACACAGGACATGCATTATATCTCGCCCTGTTCTATGTGACTTGCTCAATCTTGGTAAGGGAGCTTATGTTTCATATGCTGATGTTGCCTTTTCCCTCAGTGTTAATTTTAGTGTTTCTCTAAGTCAGCCTCTTTTTCTTTTACCTTCTTGTTCACATTTGAGGGCTGGCTTTGAGATTCTCTTCCTGCCTCTTCTCATTACATGACCAAAATATGACCAACCTTTTCTCTTGATTATAGATGATTTTTTTAACTTTGTTATTTCTCTTATTTCTGCACTAGTCTTGAATTCATTCCATTGTATACAAAGTGTTTTCAAGAGGCATCTCTTATGTGCTATGAGAAAAAAATAACGACATTTTGACAAGGTATACAAGTAGTAATAACAGCCAGACATCTGACACTTGCAGTGAATAAAAACAGTCTGTGACACAGATCTAGATATTATTACCAGGATCACTGACCAGAATTAATCAAGCTCCTACTCCATCTCATTGTGGGAGCTTCAAAAACACACTGCTCAGCCTGGCCAAGTTAATGTGGATCTTCTTCTTCTTCTGCGTTCAAGTCTTTAGATCAAGTGAATTTGATATGCTGTCCTGTTGCCATGTGGGTAAGGAATGAAACCATGTTATGTTGTTGTTGTTGTTGCGTTCACCAGCTTTCAACTCTGACGAAGTCCCTAGAGACTAGGAACTGAATTTTTGTTATAGCCATGTTATAAGATGAGTCAATGACATAGTCAATACTCATGTTTGCATTATTTTTCCCCTAAGCCCTCACTGTGGCTGACACACTTTGTTATTGGCAGTGCTGCAGTTTTATTATCCACTGTGTAGATCACCAAGGTGATATGCAAATCCAATGCTAGAAAAAATGTGTACTGAAGGCATATGTTCTGGGTCCACGAACATCACAGTCTGCTGTAAAACAGTACACTTGCACTTTCAAGCCCTTTCATGACAGAGCAACAATCAAGGTTGAAATGCCAACAAAGATAAATGTGACAAAAATAACATAAGACCAAAACTAGTAAAACATTACACAGCGGTTATAAGTTAGCACTTACAGCAAAATAAAATGTTTCACCAAACTGTGGACAAATAGTTTTTTTCTTGACAGAAGTTTTTTTAGTTTCTTTAGTTTTTGGTTTACCACACAATAGTGATATAACAGCATAAGGGTTGCAAGAGCCATTGATTACGGTTAAGTCGCTGCATTCTATCAATCTGTTGAAACACAAAAAAAGGATATGTTAGTTTAATTCAAGAACACTGTTGCATATATATATATATTAAATACAATCTGAATGAATAGACTAATCTTTTTTCCTGTATCTCATGTTGTGTGTGTACATGTTGGCTTCTACAATTTGATAAACTCTACCTATGCAACCAAAATATTGTGTGTAACCGTTCAGGTAGACAACAAAAATATAAATTACACAAGATTGAAACAAATCTTAAATATTTTATGAAAAGAAAGATCAACAAATAAAGAAGCTCTAAAAGTACCACTAATATCTTCAGTAATAAAGAAAAGACGATGGTCATACGTTGGACATGTGATGAGAAGAGATAATCGAATAGCAAAGCAAGCCCTCATATGGGAAACAACAGGTAAAAGAAAAAGAGGAAGACCCAGGGAGACACTGAGAAGAACATTGATGAGAGAGGCAAGAGCAGCAGGAATCGGCTCCCTCAATGAGATAGAACTGCTTGCACAGAACAGAGACAGATGGCGAGATTTGATAAAATATCTTTAAAAGAAAACTGCTAGAACAAAAATTCATATAGGAGAAGGTGTATCTTGGTCTACGCCCTATGGGCCGGTTACGGCTCGAAAGGTCAATAGATAGATAGAAAAGTACTATGGGGAATTGAGTCTGATATACTGATATAATTTATTTTTTTACTATATTTTTTACATTAAAAAGAAAAACCCTGGGAGTAAATAAGAATGGGAGTAAATAAGAATGGTGGAAAATGAAGACAAAAATAACACTAATATAAGAGTGAATTATCAAGAGATGGACAATTAACAGTTGATATACATGTGTGAAAGAGAGCTAATTTCCAATATTAGGAAGAAAAAAATAATCATTTTTTGGCCATGTAATGAGAAGAGAACAACTGGAATATATTGTAACAACTGGAAAGATTGAGGGAGAAGAGATAGAGGGAAGCAAAGCGAGAAAATACCAGACAGCTTAAGAGAATGGCTTGGCAGAAGGTCAACAACAGAAATGATAAATAACTGTCGAGATCGAAAGTTGTGGAGAGACATGATCACCTACGCCAGCAGGTCCGGTACTTGATGATGATGATTAATACATGTGTGAGCAAGGAAAGAAAAGAATGAAATTACTTGAGATTCAATATAAGCCAACATCAAATGATCAAATATTGTACCTGATTTTACTAGCTGAACAAGCTGATCTAAATATAATGCTGAAAAAAATAATGACCTGAACTTACCAGCTGAAAAAGATACTGATTTGAGCTTACTAATTTAAAAAGATACTGATCTGAGCTTACTAACTGAAAAAGATACTGATCTGAGCTTACTAATTGAAAAAGATACTGATTTGAGTTTACTAATTGAAAAAGATACTGATCTGAGCTTACTAATTGAAAAAGATACTGATCTGAGCTTACTGGCGGAACAAGATACTGATCTGAACTTACTGATTGAACAAAATACTAACCTAAGTTTACTAACTGAAAAAGATTCTGATCTGAACTTACTAGATGTAACAAAATATTGACTTGAAATGAGTAGTTGAACAACACACTAGCCTGAATGTACTAGATGAACAAGAAAATGATCTGATAGAGTTTACCGGTTCAACAAGACAAGGACTATTAAATGAACAAGAAAATGATCTGATAGAGTTTACCAGTTCAACAAGACAAGGACTATTAAATGAACAAGATATAACCTGTCAGTTGAAAAAAACACTGATTTGGTCTTACCACTAAAATAGGAAGTTGACATGATCTTACTAGTTGAACAAGATAACTTAAATTGAATCATGTAATAAAAAAAAAAGACAGTTCAGCTCATCATATAAACTTATTTACATTCAAAACACAAAACGCAACACTTTATCACCTAACAGACATCCTATGTGAAGTCTCTGTGTAGGGTGTGAGGCATTCTTCCATCTTAATCTCCACATGAACTTTCCCTTGCACTTCTGTATCCCCATCCTGATAAGTCAGGGGGAACCAATGCTCCTTTTGGTGATACTTGTATAACTCTTCCTTTTTCAGAGAAACTTTACCTAGAACCTATGCATAAATAAAGTCATATCATTGTTGCGAAATATGCAGCAGATATTGCAGAATCTACTATCACTCACTAAAAAAAAAAAGTAAAGTGCCCCCATCACGCTAAGTGGTGTATAGGGAATATGGTGTTAGTGACCATAAATTTTACAGACCTTCAGCACATGCCTTTTGGGGTAATGTGGTCGGTATTACGCCTGTGCCGCTTTACTTTCCCAAAAAAAAATCCGGTACCCATTTAAGGCTGGGTGAACCCGGAAGTCGTCGGTTGGGATCGAACCCTACTTCTTGTCCTTTGTAGTCCAGTTCACTAACCGCTGAGCTATCGCGGCTCCCTACTATCACTCACTGCTATTGCCAAACTTAGAAGTTGCATAACCAGACAAATGAATAATAAACTAGACTAAAAAAAAAACAGTACAGCAGATTTGTAAATGTATAATTGTGTCATGTTTCAAAACATGTCCATCGAGGTAGATTTTTAAAACCATTACTAGATTATTATTTCTGGAAAAGATGACTCCTCTGGTGATTTTTTAAAATGTGAAGAGCATCTTTGCTGTCAGTCTGCTTTGCTGCTTTGATTGCTCTTGATGGAAAACAAATACTTGTTGGTGTCTGTCTACATATCTATCTAAAACAACTGTCCTGAATGACTTACTGACTCATTAATGCTCTTCTCAAACTGCTTAGCATATAGATTTAAAAGTTGGAGGGTGAATTCCTACAGTGACGTAGACACCCTTTAAGAAGAGATTTTTCAAAATTCAAACCTAAAATGGTGAAAATTAGCACCACTCCTTCCTTAGGTTCTTCACTTGTGATTTTTCCTTTAGTTGCAATCATCGTCAAGTACCATGCCTGCAGGTGTAGGTGATCATGTCTCTCCACAACTTTTGATCTCGACAGTTATTTATCATTTCTGTTGTTGACCTTCTGCCAAGCCATTCTCTTAAGCTGTCTGGTATTTTCTCGCTTTGCTTCCCTCTATCTCTTCTCCCTCAATCTTTCCAGTTGTTATAAAAAGTTGCAATAGGTCCACACAAAATGGTCACTTCTCATTCAAAAGGTTTATTTATTAACTCATGAATCCATTTGGCATTTATTTTTGGGGGGGCTTCAATAGTACAGTGATCATCATCACAACCTTCACTTCAAACAATACCAGGACCCATGCTCTTTTCATTTTCAGATTTAAAAAATATGGTTATGGGTTAAAAACCTCAAGATGCTTTAGCTTAGATTCACTCTGAGATTTACTTTCCCCATCCTCAGCATCAGATTTACTTGTGTAATTTAAATCTTTAATGACTTAATAAACCAATAGAGAAGACTTTATATTTCAAATTTTGATCAACAGTGACTGAACACCAGACCCTAGGGTTGACCATGATAAAGATGGATTGACGGTTTATTAGAAACACTAGGAAACATAACAGCAGCAGAGGCAAACAAGAGCAAAAGACCGCAAATTATATCTCCCCTTGACGCTGAATGGCAAATGAGGAAGGAAAGAAGAAGTGACTGCACACAAAAATTATATATATATATATATATATATATATATAATATATAAGGTATATATATATATCTATTGACCTTTCGAGCCATAGCCAGCCATTGGGCATAGACCGAGATACTCTTTCTCTTATCTAAATTTTATTCTAGCAGTTTTCAATCCTAGTATAAAGATCTTTTATCACATCTCGCCATTTATCTGTTCTGTGCAAGCAACTCATTGAGGGAGCAGATTCCTGCTGCTCTTGCCTCTCTGATCAATGTTCTTCTCAGTGTCTCTCTGGGTCAAGTAATATCTGGGATATTAGCTGCTAGAATAACTATATCAGCTGTATCACATTTCAATGTTCACCGGAACACCATATCACACATTCATGCTTGTTACCACTAAAAAAAGACTGAGTCACAAAACTACACCCACACATGCATACTAAGTGACTCAGTGAGTATGATTTAAAAAAAGGTGGAGGCAGTCTCTGTATGCATGCTTTGGTTAGAGTCATTGCAGAAGTCAAAAATGCGAAAGGTCACCTGGTTAGAGTCATTGCAGAAGTCAAAAATTGCGAAAGGTCACCTGGTTAGAGTCATTGTAGAAGTCAAAAATGCGAAAGGTCACCTGGTTAGAGTCATTGCAGAAGTCAAAAATGCGAAAGGTCACCTTTGTCTACGTCCCTGTACATGCGGGAATATGGGGAAATGAAAGAACGGAAAGGTTGGCTAGCTGCGCTATCGTTGAGGACAGTCAACCAATGGCTCGGGCGGACATCATCAATGCCTTCCGAGATGTGGAAAGAGCACAGGACTTCGACAACCATGAGTCCATGTCACTCCTTCAGATGAAAGAGATGGGAGTTAAGATGGGCACAGCCAGAAACGAGAAACTTAGTGTAAGAAGACGTATCAACCAACACAGAACTGAAATCGTCAGTCGCTGGACACTGCGGGACTTGCTGAGGAGGGGATCTAAGCACCTATGGACATGTTTGGAGTGCAATGATGACCTGCAAATAACTCAATAACCACAAAAGTGGATCGACCACCCTCTTTGATTTTCTTTGTGAGCAAGTATCATCCAAAAAGTGGTCAACTTAAACAAACAAGTATTACAATTTTTTTTAAATATGGGATAGACAGCTCTGCAATTAAACAATAACATTTTTTTAAACTAAGACACCACCTGCCAGGTAATAACTTCTGTTGCATGTCACTTTTAAAATATGTTTGCAAATTCTACATAACAGGAAAAATAATGCAATGTGCTCAATCCAATAAATAATTTTAAGCTGGATGGACAAAACAAAAGTTAATATTTTATAAAATAGCATTTAGTCTTCTGTTCATCTTACTTTGCTTACAGACTTATCACATCAGGTTCTTCTGGCCCCTGCTGGGCTTGTGTTTTCACAGCCGCCACCCCCACGCCCCCCCCCCCAAAAAAATTCAAACAATATTTAAAAAAAATAATATTACAAATATAATTTTTACTTGTCAGCTCTTACACGGCAATTCTGAAGGTAATGTATGCTGTTCACTGATTGATTATGTTAAACAGAATGCGATAAATCTGCCATCAGTCACAACTGGTTATGTTAAACAGAATATACTAAATCAGTCACAACTTCAGAGATCCAAAGATCACTCTGAAGAGTGCTCTGCCTTGAATATGAATTCACTCATCAGTTAATTAAAAGTACATTTATCCATACCTTATTTTTGTTTCCAACTTCGTGCATATAAAAGGAAAGGTACCGGAACTTCTTTGGAATTTCACCTTGAAACTCTACTGCAAAAAATGGACTGAAATGACAGGAAAAATAAATTAAATTAAATTTGTAAAAGGCAAGTGCTTATTTTATAAAAGTATATTTTTGGTGTGACATGCAATAATGCGAAAAATGACACAAAGGTTGCATGGAGAATCTTGTCATGTTTTAGCCACACATTAGAAGCTTGTAGTATGATTGCAGCAAGGCATTCCAGAGAAACATAGCAGGTCGACTTGGTAAGTCATCTGATCAACATCACCGCACATCGGACAACTCTATAAATGTTCAGATACCCTCCTCACTCCTCAGTATATGACAATTGACGACCCCAGTTCTGTGATGGTCATTCAAGCCCAGTTCTGTGATGGTCATTCAAGCCCAGTTCTGTGATAGTTATTCAAGCCCAGTTCTGTGATGGTCATTCAAGCCCAGTTCTGTGATGGTTATTCAAGCCCAGTTCTGTGATGGTCATTCAAGCCCAGTTCTGTGATGGTCATTCAAGCCCAGTTCTGTGATGGTCGTTCAAGCCCAGTTCTGTGATGGTTGTTCAAGCCCAGTTCTGTGATGGTCGTTCAAGCCCAGTTCTGTGATGGTCATTCAAGCCCAGTTCTGTGATGGTTATTCAAGCCCAGTTCTGTGATGGTCATTCAAGCCCAGTTCTGTCATGGTCATTCAAGCCCAGTTCTGTCATGGTCATTCAAGCCCAGTTCTGTCATGGTCATTCAAGCCCAGTTCTGTAATGGCCATTCAAGCCCAGTTCTGTGATGGTCATTCAAGCCCAGTTCTGTGATGGTCATTCAAGCCCAGTTCTGTGATGGTCATTCAAGCCCAGTTCTGTGATGGTCATTCAAGCCCAGTTCTGTGATGGTCATTCAAGCCCAGTTCTGTGATGGTCATTCAAGCCCAGTTCTGTGATGGTCATTCAAGCCCAGTTCTGTGATGGTCATTCAAGCCCAGTTCTGTGATGGTCATTCAAGCCCAGTTCTGTGATGGTCATTCAAGCCCAGTTCTGTGATGGTCATTCAAGCCCAGTTCTGTGATGGTCATTCAAGCCCAGTTCTGTGATGGTCATTCAAGCCCAGTTCTGTGATGGTCATTCAAGCCCAGTTCTGTGATGGTTATTCAAGCCCAGTTCTGTGATGGTCATTCAAGCCCAGTTCTGTGATGGTTATTCAAGCCCAGTTCTGTGATGGTCATTCAAGCCCAGTTCTGTGATGGTCATTCAAGCCCAGTTCTGTGATGGTTATTCAAGCCCAGTTCTGTGATGGTTATTCAAGCCCAGTTCTGTGATGGTTATTCAAGCCCAGTTCTGTGATGGTCATTCAAGCCCAGTTCTGTGATGGTTATTCAAGCCCAGTTCTGTGATGGTTATTCAAGCCCAGTTCTGTGATGGTTATTCAAGCCCAGTTCTGTGATGGTTATTCAAGCCCAGTTCTGTGATGGTTATTCAAGCCCAGTTCTGTGATGGTTATTCAAGCCCAGTTCTGTGATGGTTATTCAAGCCCAGTTCTGTGATGGTTATTCAAGCCCAGTTCTATTATTCAAGCCCAGTTCTGTGATGGTTATTCAAGCCCAGTTCTATTATTCAAGCCCAGTTATGTGATGGTTATTGAAGCTCAATTCTGTGATGCCTATCAGTCATATTTAGCTACTTGCACAGTGTCTTTTTTTGGCATAAATCCATTTGACTTATGTTTTTGTGGTGTATTCAAAATTGGTGATTCACATTCATTACTTGAATCATTTAGCATGGACATGGTATTCTGATTGATCTGCAACTAGAGCAGTTAGGAAGTGAGGTGCAAAAATATATGTGATATATTCAAAATTACAAACCAATTATTTGCCTGACCACCAGAACCTCCAGCTCCAATTACACAGCTAAAGTACAGCCCCAAACAGAGCTGCTGAGATCATAAAACTAAAAGTAAATGCCATCAGGCCGTATTCCTTCACAATGCTAGTTAGCTATTTCCTTTCATGCCCAAGACAGCATATAGGGCAGAAATCATAACTCTCCATGTCTGTTGATTCAATATTCAGTTATGTAAGTCTTGCTTTGTTCTTAAATATATGGTTGACCTGAGAAGAGCAATGTAGTCCACACCCACCTCCTAGAAAGAGAAACTATATGGGGCAATCGAATCGCTTAAAGAGACAGCTGACTTCATGAGAGAGTCTGGAATCCTACTCTGATTGAGTCTTGATCGCAGAGACAGAGAGAGAGAGAGAGAGAGAGAGAGAGAGAGAGAGAGAGAGAGAGAGAAATATATGGTTGAGCTCTCTGTTAATTGTACTAAATATAGTTTCTTTTGGTCTTCCTTGTTTTCCTTTGCTACCCAGCATCCAGATGAAGGCTGTATGGGAGTCTACTTCTGTCATTTCATAGCACATGACCAATGAATTTCCAGTGTTTTCTCCTATAGTAGCTAGACACACATTCTTGGTTAGTTTTTTGGTTGGTTTTGTTGTCTTTTATATAATAAAGTGAAAGAAACCAAAAATAAAGGACTCAGCCTTAATAGTAAAAAAAGACAGAGGTAATTGTAACAACAAAGAAAAAGACATCACCTTAGTGCAAAATAAAGACAAGTGGAACAATATTAAAACAGGTAAATGAATTTAAATATTTGGGAACTTTGTTAACCTCAGAT
Source organism: Megaustenia siamemsis (assembly GCA_032433765.1). NCBI lineage: Eukaryota > Metazoa > Mollusca > Gastropoda > Stylommatophora > Ariophantidae > Megaustenia > Megaustenia siamemsis. The sequence continues at coordinate 44,349,761 of JAVIAB010000108.1, read as the reverse complement.
GGAAGATGTACAAAAGAGGTGAGATGCAGAATGGCTCAGGCAAAAGCAGCTTTCCAAAAAAATGAGGAACATACTATGCAATCCATTTTTGACAATAGAAAGAAGAAAAAGAGTTCTTAAATGTTACACAGAGCCAGTCTTAACATATGGATGCAAATCATGGACAATAGGACTACAGACAAGAAAATCACTGGAGCTGTAGAAATGTGATTTTACAGAAGAATGTTGAGAATACCATGGACAGCTAAGAGTAATTAAGATGTTCTGAGAGAGGTCAAAGCAAAAAGAGAGCTAACTTCCAATATTAGGAATAAACAATCATCATTTTTTGGCCATGTAATGAGAAGAGAACAGGAATATATTGTAACAACTGGAAAAATTGAGGGACGAAGAGATAGAGGGAAGCAAAGAGAAAAAAATAACAGACAGCTTAAGAGAATGGCTTGGCAGAAGGTCAACAACAGAAATGATAAATAGCTGCCGAGATCGAAAGTTGTGGAGAGACATGATCACCTACGCCAGTGGCGCGGTACTTGATGATGATGATGATGATATAATAAATGTCATCAAACCATGCCTGAAATGTAACTTCTGAATCATTATCATCACTATAATTGTCTCATTCAACTCTGTCATTGAAACCCACTGAGGGCAATAGTAATTGCTTCAATGTCCTATCTCAGACTTCAAAATTGGTTAAGGGTAATGTATTTAGGAAAATAATAAAAATAACAAAGGTCCATTATCTTTCTTGTATATCCTTATTTATAGTGACACTGTGACCTTCCAGGCATGTTGTAAGAGCTGACTAAGGAGGTTGATCGATGGCTTGGCAAGTTGTCATTGTAAAAAGTATTGTTATGGAAACAGCCAAAAGTTTTGGAAGCAGTGATCTCTGCAATGTGTGCCATCTTGGCACGCAAGGTTTCTGTTTTTTGAGATTGTGGTTCTGCCCTATGTGCCGTCTTCGGCTCGAAAGGACGATAGATAGATAGATATTCTTACTTATAGACAATTGCATTGTAGTTGGTCAATGTCCGTTAGAACTCCAACCTCTTACTGCATTGAGATATCTGAGTTAATTAATGAGAGAGTTAGTATCGCTTCTACAAAGGGCAGAAATTTTACTTTATCCTCTTTGGAAAAAAGAAGTGGTTGGCAGTGATATTTTAGTGGTATTAAACCTGAAATGTTAGTTCTTTACTAGTCAAAGATTGTTTACAATGCTCAACTAAACATGAGACCTAAGTTTTATTTTCTGTGTCAGCTAGGACTGATCCACAGTCATCTACCCTGAGACCAGGGATCACTGGAGAGGCCTGACTGATCTAGAGAGGTTTCCAGTCAGGTACTTTGAAGAGTGAGGCAAGCATTAAAACTCAAGCTAACATTGACTACAAGCAACAAAGATTCACATACAGGCATACTCACATTAATGTAATGCAAAGACATTATTTAATTTTATTCTTTAACTGAATTGAGACTTTAATGAGTTTTAATAATGGACAATTATTTATGCATCAGTTTGAAGGTGGTTATGTTTTTGACCATTTTTAAGTCTGATAAATGCCTCAAATCTGCAGAATAATACCTGGTAAAAAAAAAAAATCTAGGTTAATGCTTTCTTCCACATTGTTTTTTTTTTAAGCTTGTTGTTAGTGACTATTCTTCTATTCATTTTTTTTCTGTGTTTACTCAATAGCTAAAGGCATGTTGGTCCCCCCTATTGGTGACTGTAATTTTCGAGAAAATGTTGGTGGAGTCGCATATTAAAATACTTTTAAAATATTTATCAAAGTTTTAAAAAAAATTGATTCTTTTTCAGGAATTAAATTTTGCTATGCATTGAAACAGGCAAGAATGACAACAGGATGGTGAGTGTATGTACGCTCTTGTCCCTTGTCATGCAAGATTTCTTCATTTTGTTTTCTAGTCGCAGTTTTGCAGTGCCAGCTCAGATGTCATTTAATGGAAATGATATTTATACATAAAGAATTATGTGAGGTTTTGGTGTGAAGAACTTAATGGCTTGATTGTTCTATGAGGGGCACTATTTGTTGCTAATATGACACATACTAAATGCTGTGATTATCAATCCATGACTCATTGCTTAAACAAATTACAAGGAATCACTCTTGAACACAGTGGCCACCGCCTCACAATATTCTTTGTATTTCTTCCATGCAGCTGCTAGGAATATTTCACTTCCTGCCTTAATCTGGCACATGACCTTGTCACATGATCATTCAGATCAATAAAAAAAACAGAGCACCATATCTTTCTTCAACATTATTAGATGAGACCACTCTATTGAGTTATTTTGCAGGTCATCATCATTGCACTCCAAACATATCCATAGGTGCTCAGATCCCCTCCTCAGCAAGTTTGTGAGACTACTTTAATGTAAACTATGTAGCATAACTCGTTTGCTGCCTGCCTGTGGTAAACAACGTATGTGAAGATATCTGTCATAAGGACAGAGGTTTTAGAGATAAATTAATAATTGTAACCTATGCAATCATTATTGTTCCGCTTCTTTCATGCTAAGGCATTCTACCACCAACCAAGCAGAGAAATAACCACTTACAGAAAGAGAGACAATAAGCTGGCTGGGTTTATCTTGATACAACAATAAGCATTATACATTCTTAGATCA